>CM076582.1:80922662-81385154 GCA_034641835.2 Pinus albicaulis
TCTTTGATTGCATCCTCTTGGCACAAGAAAAATAAAGATTTAGAACACCAAAACAATCCTATGACCTGTGAAACCCTAGGTGACTTAGTGGGAGGCTCTTGGATTTGGCCTTTGGATGAAAACTTGACTTAGGGTTTTTAGGTGTAAAACAGGGCTTTTGACATAGTTTATGCATTGTAGACCAAAAAATATTGATTTTGATTTATCTAAAGAGCCTATAAAAGTAGCTTGAAACCACCAATTCTTGATGTATCTGGAAAACACAAGAGTGAGTAGGTTGGATGGTAATCCTAGGTGACAAGTGGAGGAATTAGGCAAGCCAAAACAGAGTGCTAAAGTCAGGGGTGGAAAAATATAGTGAAAATTAGTGGCATGAGCCCATGATAGGTCTACTGGGGGTGATAGGTTGGCTTTGACATGATAGGATGGTAAAATAGTGAAAATTTTATCTTAAGGATAATGAAGGTAGTGAGATTTATAGAACTCACAATATTGATGAATTTTGTTTCTAGAAATATAGGATAAGAATTTAGTCATCTATGAAAAGAAAAAATTATTGATGACTAACAGTGGCTCCACTTGGGGAGGGAAGCTCCTTTTAAGGAGGTGTCCAAAACTTCAGATCTTTCATTTTATGAAGACCAGTGCCTCATCCATTGGGCATATTTTTACTTCTTCTGATTTTTTGATGCTTCTTTGAAGTTGTGATCTCAATAATCTGAAAAAAATGATTAGCTCAGCTTCATCTCTACCTAGCCAACCTACTTGCCTAACATTTCTTCTTCATTGGGTGCACTTGAACTGGAAAACCCTTGACATTTTCTTCTTTTGAAAGAAAAACAAATTATCTACTTCTACTCTTATCACTTCCAAGAGTTTAGATTAGGCTAGTGAACTATTTTTATTCTCTATCTAGACTATTTGATTGTCAATATTAAGTTGTATGATAGGCTTCCTTCTCTGAGCTATTGGCATGAAATTGAGAGCATGGTTTAAATAAGCAATCTGACTTACCATGAGTTGTGGCATTAGGAAAAGCTACAAAGAAAGATTATTTTTGTACAAACAAAACTAGAAAAACAAGGGTTGTGATTTACCATTTGGTATGCATCGCCATCTTTCTCTTTGGTTCATTTTTGAGCAAGTGGAACCGGTATCTTTCATCCCTAATCTATCCTTTTTGAAAATTCAAGTTTGAATGATTTGACAAGCTCTCTTTCACTAACTTATCAGCAATAAATTGAAAACATGTTCATCCATGATTAGGCTAGATTACTGAACAAGAATTTTTGGCACAAGTAGTGGCATTTAGGCTTGCACACTTTCAACATTACCATTTTTTGGGTATGGGGGTTTACCTCTTTTCAAATCTACCCTCTTTTTCTTTTTTTCTATGTTTTTGTGTTTTTTCTGATTTTTCTCATGCAATGTTTTATATATAATGAATGAAAATTTGAAACTAAGACTCTCGATAGAAATAGTGTTTGAGCATCCTGCCTTCAACAGGATCGCCCAAACATCCATTGTCCATTAAGCCCTTATAAACATAAAACATGGTTACCTCCATTTGAGGGCATGGTGTAAGAATTTTTCCAAAAAAATTCAAACATGCCATGATCTCCTTGGTATTTCCTCTTCGAGTCTTGCTTCCAAAACTTGTTTCTATCAAAGGCCCTTCTTAAGTGGAAAATGTATTCTTTATTAGCTTCAAAAGAGATGATGATGTCATCAATGTATACCATAATGAAGAAGTTGAAAACAAGGGCCATGACTCTTTGGAAGACATCTTCAACACTCCTTAACCCAAGAAGAATTTGGTCAAGCATGTAGTTTCTCCAAGGAACTTTGAAAATGGCTTTATGTTGATTGATCAAAATTTGTATCATCTGATGATAACCTGAAACAAGATCATGTAATGACATCTTGTTAGAAATTCCTACCCTTTGTATAGGATGATTTATCTTGGGGAAAGGGTATTTGTACTTCATGGAGGTTTTCTCTAGGCACCTAAAGTCTATACAAAGTCTGCATCCTTTTGCTTTCTTTGTTTGTGATACTACTTACCTAGGGGTTCCATGGTATTTCTTGGAAGGAGACCTTTTCTGAATAATGTCTCTATCACAAGACTTTGAGCTTTCATCACTATATATACAAGCATCCTGAAACTTCTTGCATAACCTTATGTATTTCAATTTTTTGTATAATGACAAAGTTCTGGATAACTTAATCATTTTGGGTCTTCCTAGGCTGCCCACGTTATACTCATCTATATCATGTCTAGTAGATACTCCTTTAGGGTCCATAGAAATATTTGTAAGAGTCAATAATTCTTCTGAAGGTACAAAACTCTTTGATGATGAGGTGTCTATGTAAGCTAAAAACATCAGACTCTTTTGATCTAGATTCCTAAATATTTATGTTATGTGAGAGTATTTCAGCACTTCTAGATTGAAAAACAGAAAAAGTTCAGTTTTTGAGGTTTTTCCTTCATTTGAGCAACCTGATTCAGATTCCAAACTGATTTTTGGTTCTGAAATTTCATTTTCAGTTTGTAGAAAGTCAAGTTCAGTTTTATCATCATGTGGTTGTTCAGGGATGTTATATTTTTTACTATGGATTTCATCATGCAGAGACTGGTTTGACTGTTGTAGTGTGTCTAGATCTGTCTCAACTTCACTTACTTGCTCATTAATGTCCTCTTCATTACACAAGATGAAGGAATCAAGATCTAAGTGAATGGAATAAAAAGAAGTGTCATTTGGCCTCTCTTGATTACTAACCATATATTTCAAGTGTGACTCTCAGTATAGCCTTCTAGTCTGGTTGAAAACAGGGATGGTAGCATATGACATGTCAAGTTGGAGGTTCCCCTGAAGCTGGGCTCCCCAAGATCTGGATAAAAGCATGCCATACTTAAGGGGAATATTAGCAACCACTATGTCCATGACTAGGTTCTTAGCAGGTATTTGTGCCAGATTGACACAAATATCCTTGATTAGGCCTATAAACTTGACTCTACTCGGATCGAATGAGTACAAGTATTTGTAAGGTTAGTAATTTCTATGCCTAATCTCTCCATCACAACGTTAGGCATGAGGTTGTGAGAGGCACCAAAGTCTAGCATGGCATTGTGCAAGATTTTATCATGTATATTTAAAATAACATAGAAAAGGGGGAATGGCTCCTTCTTGGTACTTTCCTTCTACTTCATGACTGAACAACAACTTTGGTTTATCATCTGTCATGTTTAAAGTATCAATATCATTTCCTATATTCAGGACCTTCAAAACATGGGACCTATACACTTCTTGAGTAACTAGTTCAGTGAGAGGCATGGTTATCTTGATTTTTGTAATCTCTCCCTCAAAGCTGAAAGGTATTTGTGTTTTGGACATATTTACATGAATTTTATCAGCCATGAAATTTTCTACATTTTTAATTTGTTGATTCTGATTTGTAGCTTTAGACAAAATAGTTTTCTCAGGGCCACTAGAGGAGGTACTAGGGCAACTTGGGTCATTGTTTTGCTGGCTGGTTTTTCCTTTGTCTAGATCAATTTTCTTAGCCATAGTGTTGACATTCTCTGCTATCTTCTTAGGAGTGTTTTCAGGTGCTTTCCTAATAGTAGTGTCTATTTGGTTTTTCTTGGGGGGATATTGGTTCTTTTTGCTCCTAAGGTCATATTTCTTATGGACTTCCATTATGGAATTTTCAAATACCAAGTGGTAGTCTTCAGAATCCTCATGGTTTATTTCAGTTTGTTCTGAGGAAAATAAACCTTGTTCTTCTTCAGTGAGAAAAACATCATCTTCATTATCAGAACCTATTAAGTTTACATGGCTTTCTTCAGGTTCTATAATTTCTCCTTCTTCTTCATCCACACAGTTTTGCTGAGAAGGGGGTCTGATTTTTTTTGTCATTTTCCCTTTGTTTGATTTGAGGAGTGTCTCTCTTGAAATTTTTAGCTCTATTTCTGTTTTGGGGATTGGCTTAGTTTTCCCTAGGAGGTTTCCTTCCATTCAAGTTTATCCTTTCTTTCATTGTCTCCATTGTTCTCATTACGTTGTCCATTTTGGTATCGGATGAGGAGGTTGAGGCTATGGTTTCATCTTTGTAAGTGACTCGTTTTTATGACCTCATCCTAGCTCTCTTTTCAATTAAGTTGAACTCTCCACTAATAGTTGCCCTTTGCATTTCTTCTAAAGTTCCAGGGCCTCTCTCTCTCAATTGATATGTTATGTCCAAATAAAAGCCTTCAAGAAATTTCACTAGTGCTAGGCCTTCTGAGGGTTTCATGTGAGGTGTGAGGGAATGGTAGACACTATTAAACCTGGTGCAATAATCTTGTACACTTTCCCCTACATTCCTCTTAAGATTGTTATATTCATAAAGGATTTGGTGGGGGTTTTTCTTGATTTCCCACTTGTTTATGAAAGTTTGGTAGAGGGAAGGGAGATAATGTATGGTGTTAGGAGCTAATGCTTTGAACCATTTTTTGGCTTCACCTCCTAAACTTTGTGAAAAGATCCTAATTTTAATGGTTTCTTCTTCTATTTCCATGTAACGAAAGGCATCATTTATCCTATCTGCATGTTTTTGGGTAGTGATGGATTCAACTACTGTGAAATGAGGGATCTTGGACTGGTAGTCATTTGGAAAAGGTACTAGAGGTTGAGGTAAAGCTAGGGGAGCATACCAAGCTTCCATGATGGGAGCTAGTGGAGGATTTACAAGAGGAGGGTTTGTGAAAGGAGGTGTAGGATGAAGTGGAGTGGTTTGCACAGTGGTGGTATGGATGGGTGTGGTGGAAGTACTTGGACGAGAAAAATGATTCCGATCGGATTTGGTATGGAAAGAGGTAAAGTGATGGAGAAGTTGAAAGTTAGGTGGAGTGGAAGGAGAGGCTTCTTTGCTAGAACTCTGTTGCAAATCTATGGGCTCAAGGTGAGTTTGGCCAATATCACTTTTTGACTTGGTTCTGAAAAGGTTCTTTGTATGATGCAAGTCAAATTAGGGATCTTGCAAGGCTGTAAGATGTTCAAAGACAAACTTTGCTCTATGAATGGTCCTAACAGTAGTTAAGTTTCCAGATTTAGAAGTTTTCCAAAAAATCCTTTCTGGGTCATCAACTATGGTGGGAGGGTTTGGGTCTGGATGATATCTAGTACTGATCCTTTATGAAGCCAGATTTGAATCTCAAAATGTATAAGGGCTGAAAGTTTAGGACTATTTTTGGAGGGATGGCCTCTCTTAGTGCTTGGTAAACTTACATAGTATGGGACTTGGCTTCTAGACTTCTCCAGGTTGATTTGACACAATCTTATGGAACTGTAATGAGAACTATTGAAGTAATAGGTATAATGGAGGCTAGTGGAGTCACTAGGTGGATATTTTTAGTTGTTTTGAAGGTATATGGGTATGGACCACCATCAATAACTGACAAAAAACCAATCTAGGGATGTTTTTGGGGTTTTCTGAGTCTCTTTACGTAGCCCTAAGGTTTGTATGAGTGTCTTCTAATCGTGTCATCATTTTGCTAGGATGGTGAAACAAGCAAAGTCTAATCTTGGCTATCATTTGATTTTATAATCTTAACTAAGGTTTTAAATGAGTCTATAGGAGTTTTTAGGCTACTATGTACTCAGTCCCACCGTGATCGCCATAATTTTAGGGTCCTGTGATTTACTAGATTGGTAGAAAAAATGCATAGGGTAACATGAAATAAATATTTGGAGTCCTAGGACCTTCTAGGGTTTGATTTTAGGCTAGTTGTTAAGTGTAGGGTTTTGTTGTTTGTTTTGGATGGGTAAGATGATCAAGTGGGATAGGTGGAGTGAGAGGCCATAAAATCATTGGTCTATGGAGTCTATGAAAGTCATGAATATCTCAACAATGAGCCAGAGTGTACCACAGGGAAAATCTAGTATGGTCAATGGATCTTTAATATTATGTGTGAAGTGAAATGGACATTAAGTTGGTGAACAAGATAGGGCAAAGGGTAGTGAAGTATCCTTTGTCATGTACCCATAAAAAAGAAGCTCTCAAATACTGATAAGAAAAGATAATAATCATGAGATAGGGAAAACCATTAACTCAATGATAATACTTAAACAAATATATATCCAAGATGAACAATTCAGTGAAACAAAGAAAGCAAGAAGACTTATCTAACTTGAGTGATTTCACCTTCAATATTTGAAAACATATAAGATAACAAATAACATTAGTCAAAGAAAAGGGAACTCCCAAGCATCATTTGATCAAGCTACAAAGAACTTTGAGGCAAACTTCTCAAGTATGGACAAAGGGCATGATCAAAACATGGCCTCTTTGGCTAAACCTAGCCAGTAACACATCAAGGAGAGATTCCTGAAACAGAGTTTAGATAGTATCAAGTAAGCATGGCTAACCATAAAACATATGAAAACTACTTTCTTAAACCATTAATGAAACAAACAAGCTTAGGTGGGTCTAAGGAGCAGCTAAGAATTCCTTAAATTAACCCAGCAAAGGAAAACTGTTGGAACAGGATCTCCTACAAGCTGCGAAAATGGTATTATTTGCTATATCTTATATTATATTTAATATAGCGCAGGGTTTTTGGGGTGGTTCAAAGCCCCGAAATCATTGTAATGGGAAAAAGGGTAAAACCAGGGGTCCACAAACCATGGTTTGCAGACCATAGGAAATTTTAGCCTAAATTATTATAAATAGAAGAATATTTTGCATTGTAAGGTAGGAAATGAAGATCTATTGATGCGAACTGTGGCTTAAGATGTCTGTTTGGGTTTGGGTTTTTGGGAAAGGACTCCTACTGGCTGTGTGTGCGGAGATCCAGAGTCCAGCTATGTGCGGACCTTGCTGCTGTATGCGCAGGCTGGGATGGGTATTGTATGAAGGAATTGAAGAATTGATGAATAAGAAAGGTTGTTTGAGAAATGAATCTGTGTATATTGTTTATGTGAATTATTGGTAATTACTACATTCTATATTCAAGCTGCGAAAGATCTATGTAAGTGTGTTTGCTGTATCTAGATCTGTTTTGTTCTGTTTTATGCAATATTGTGTTGTTATCATAGAAAGATATAATTATAGATCTAGCGCACGTGGATGCGAAAAGAGACCTATTGAACCTGTGCAGAAAGAGGTGATCTGGGTATCGCAGGGCGGAATGCAGATCTTCTTGCCTTACCTATCCTTTCTCAGGGTGCGGAAACCTAGTTCCAGCACCTACCCATACTAATTCGGGTGAGACTTTGACCTACGCAAGTAGGTCACTGCCAAAAGGGCCAGTAGTATAGGGGTTTGTTGGCAAACCTTGAACTCCAAACCTGGGTTAGGACCCCTCAAGCCAAAAAATGGTTCCATTTCCAGGACCTAGAGCATTTTTAGGAAGGGAATGGGTAATGACAAGCGAATACTGGAAACCTGAATGAGCACCACTCTGGATGAAAGTACAACGCAGAGCGGTAAGTACTATCAAACCAGTCAAATAGGGGATAGCTCTATCTATAGCCTGCTGAAAAGTGCAGCTATGCAAGACCCACTAGTTACACTGACATCAAAACCACGGAAGAATAAACCCTCAACCAAAACCCTGCTAGAAGGAGACATGGCAGCGCACTTGAAATTACCTACCTTTAAAGGGGTGGTCGATGAGGATATGGATCGGTTTTGGTTTGTGGCCGACTCGGTGTGGACTGCGCAGGGTGTTGTAAGCGACACTATGAAGAAAGTGCAGCTGTCCCTAGCCTTTGAAGAGAGAGCTCTGGACTGGTACATGTGGTACGTATCTAAAAACGAGAGCGCATCTATTCAAGATATTAAGGACACCCTAAAACAATAGTTCTGAAAACCTAAATCCTACTCTCAGATTGTAGTAGATGTGAAATAGTTCAAGCAAGGAGTGACTGATTCTATCTGGGAAGTTGATTAGAAACAAAATAAAGCAATCAGAGAAGGAGGATTTAAGTATGATGGCAGACAACACACCGAATGGTTCATTGCTATGTTGCTACCTCACTTGAGTATACCAATGGGCCACCAGACCTTCGAGTCACAGGAAAAAGCTTTGGAATCCGCCATGAATCTAGAAGCTGCACCCAAAGACGATACTTTGGGTGGAGTAAAACAAATTCAGAAGCAGGTCGGAGCCATGCACATGGAAATACATAACCTATGAAAGGAACAGGGAAAATGCACTAGCGCAGATCTCTGGTGCATACGAAGTTGGGTATCTGGCCATACAAAGGATCAGTGCCCTCTATTGGCAGATTACATGTGGCCAGCAGGACCTAGTCCGCTATGTCCAAGCTCAAGCAGGTCTGCGCTATGGTGCGATGATTGCTGGGTAGCGGGACTACACGATACGACCCAGTGCCCTCGACTAAGTATGGGCGAACTAAAGCAACAATGGTGCAGGTTCTACCAGTCGGTAGGATACAATGAGCAGAATTGTCGCATATACGACTTGATGATATATCGGGGGAACTTATATAGGATACAATCAGACCCTGCATTGCCAAGATCTCCTGCGAGCTTTAGTGGCTCCCCAACAAAGGGTAGGGGAGGTCATGGAGGAAGCGCAGGATGAGGACGTGGGTAGCTAATCTGTTATAACTGTGGGGAGGTAGGACACTTCGCTAGGGATTTTCTGAACCCTACCAGACAATCCTGCAAATATTTTCGGCAGCTGGACCATGAGATTGAAGACTGCCCGATCCTGATAGAAAAAATGCAGGAAAAACAACCCATCCCCATGTATAATGTGCAAAGAGTTAAATTTTAGCTAAGAAACATAGACCTGAGTGTGAAATTCATAACTTGCAGTGGGATGGTCACCCAAGGAACAAAGGAGGCACCTACTAGGGATCCTACGATCTCGCAAAAAGGATCGAACATCAGCAAGGGACAAGACATTGTAGCAGCTACTGCACAGATACCGACACACCTCAAGATAGGGGAGGGGGTTGAGCCCTTTCTGTAGGCATGTCTGAAGCTGTTGTGTAACCCACAGGCTATAGAGAACCTTCAAGCATTAATGCATAGCTATGTAGCTCAACCTGATCTGATTCCTAGGATCAAGGATGTACACAAGCTTTATCGATATAAAAAACGCACCAGAAGAGAAATGTGGTTGACTGCGCAGATTGGTGACTATGAGATGAATCAAGTTATTTTAGACCTTGGATAATATGCGAACGTATTACCAAAACAAACATGGCAACGAATGGGAGAACCTAAATTGGAATGGTCCACCATCCAGCTGCGTATGGAAAATCAACAGAAGATCATCCCTCTCGGAAGGTTGCCAAAATTCATGGTAGATATCACAAGGGAAAAAGTCCTCGCTGACTTTGAAGTAATAGAAATTATGGAAGATGTTGATCCTTACCCTACGCTCCTTTGACTAGACTGGGCTATAGATATGGGGGGTGTCATCAATCTAAAAAAATGCAGCATGGTGTTTGAAAATAACGGTACGCGCGTAATAGTACTGTTGGATCCCATGGAAGGTGCACAGTATACAGAACCAGCACATGATGAGGAAGAAACATGCCACATTTACAAATTGACTAAGCAGGACGAAGACTGGATTAACCCCACGACGGAAGGAGTACTCTACTGGGAGAAGGAAAGTGAACTGGAGAATTGGAAAAATCGGTTGCACGATGTCTCGGCACTACAATGGCCTCAGGTCGCGAGGGCCCTCTACTGCATTTCTTTGGAGGTAAGAGATCTACCCCATTATTGATGAGTCTGGTAGTGTCCAGGAATTCCTACGAACACTGGAATCTATGGTTCCAAGAGAACAATGGCTCTGGGCCCTAAATATAGCTATGCGTGGGACACCTGCGTGATGGTGGGATACCCATAAGGAAGCATTCCTGGACTAGGAGACGTGTCAGGATATGATGATCTTGTATTTCACACCGCAGTTGACATATGCACCAAGATATTTCTCGGACCCGGGGATCTCCGCGTGCATCTACTCACCTGGATGGGAAAATGGTCCGACCAGACTACAGAAGAATGGTTCATCTATTTTTTCATGCCTTGGGCCCTATCCCTACTGCATGGTATTTAGATTCAAAGCTGCATCAACGCACCCGCCACTATGAAATACTAAAAGATAAGTTTATAGGAACGTTCGGACTAATTGGAGGGACAGAAATGCTCAACGAAGCTCTGTAGGACATCGATGCGTTTGTATTTAATAACTCGCACCATCACGCTGCACCAGAGGTCCTGACATGGGAAGCGCAGATGCAAGACATAGTCAACTGTCAAAGCTTGGCGATAGATGAAGAAGAATACAATCCTCAGAACATCTCTATTCCAGAATCCGAGGGGAAACGCACCGTTATTAGACCTCCGCTGCAGAATATTGATGTAACACAACCTCTCAAGCTGCACGAGGTTAATATTCGGATGGAAGAACACCCTAAGTTGGCTAAAATTGGGGACTATTGGCATGAAGGAACCGTAGGAAAAACTGAACCCTTAGTTAAACTGAGAGGGGGGGGGGTGAATCAGTTTAACTCATTCATGAAATTTTAAAATTTTCATTAAGCTTATGTACAACTTAAATTCATGACCAAATTTTTATGTGAACAATCTTAATATGTGAGCAGCAAGCATTAAGATAATGAGACAATAGACTTATTACGAGAGAAGAAAGTATTAAGTAGATTGAATAGACCATATTAACACATAAACATCACACACAGAGACAACATATATAAGTGGAAACCCATAAAGGGAGAAAACCACATCTTATTATTGTTGTGATGCAAAGACAAGATTCAACTCCCTCTCACCACTGATTTTCTGTAGGCACCAACCTACAGGAGGCTCCAACCTCAATTCTGCAAGCTACAACTTGCAAGGAAGCTCCAACTCCCATCACTTTTCTGTGGGCACCAACCTACAGGAGGCTCCAACCTCAGTCAGCTACAACTGACATCTATCAAGCTACAACTTGATAGGGAAGCTCCAGCTTCCTCACTTTATCAAAAGAAAACACTTTCTGATTTACCTTGGATATCAGTTATGTTCTGTACCTTCTCTACTGATGTCCTTCAGTCTTCATATCTGTCTTATATCATCTCTGACTCTTCACAGCATCTCTATCTGCTCTACCTTCTTCTTATTTTCTCTACTTCAATTCTGCATTCTCTTACCTCACTATGCATATCAATGTGATATCATTTATAGTGTTTGCCTCATGACTGTTTGTATTCCACAGGCAATTCGAAGTGAATAGCCCCGACTCTTTGCCCTCTGCCTCCTCACTTCTTTTACTAGCTCATTCAGAAAAAATATAACAATATGTAATAATTTCAATATTATAGTGGGATTTTTGTTTTCCTCCGGAGACTTGCCAATGCATAACAAATAATACAAAAACCAATTAAAACATTTACATTTAGTTACAATATGGATTTCAAATCAACCCATTCATTTTTTGGATCACTGTGTGTGTTTGTTTTTTCTACTGTTGTCTCTGTCTTTTTTGTTTCTGTATGCTCTGCTGCTCACTGCAGTTGTGTAACTCCTGCATATATAACTACCCTTTTTATATAACATAAATGACTCTCGGTGATATAGTAATAATAGATCCCTTTAATACATAAAATTCCCTTTCAGGCCCACTTGCCGAACTCACTCTATTCTTCGATGCAATGAATCAGCTCTTGAATACTTCTGATTGCGATTAATCGCAATCGCAACTTCCAGTTGTATGTTTCGATGCTCTGCTTTCACTCTGATGTGATGATTCACTATGATGCCCTTTAAGACGGAACTCAAACACATAAGAATCACCATTCATAACATATCGTGTCCGCTTCTCTATTGCGATCGCAATATCGCAATCACATCCTCCAACAGATCTTCGCCGATGCGATGAATGAAGGGTCCCACTGGCTATCAAGCGAATCACATCTCCATCGTTCATCCCTCATCAAATCCGACGGCTGACGTTCAATCGCTCAATCGCAATCGCAAATTTCAATTGTTCGTCTCTCTGCGTCTCTTTTTTTTCTCCGATGCGATGGAGTTCTGCGGATCTGATGGATCATTTACTTGGCTTTATAACATTTCGACTCTGGTATTTATCGTAATCAAACACTGATTTTTGCCAATGCGATAGGTGAGGGGTTCCACTATATAATGTGCCAATTCTTTATCAATCCCAACTTTGGTTAAAACCAAAGGCCAACTTGCATTAAGGTTCTGGGGTCCCACATATATTAAACCTTGATCAATATTTTACTTTACAACCCAATGCATAACCCATACTATACTTATTCGAATTAATATTCAAATATTACAATGAAACCATGTATAAGTGCCGGTATATAACTCAGGTATGTATATGGCCTCTATTTAAATGTTCATGGAACATTTCACCTTATATTAACCCTTCATCCTTGGTTCAAAGTATGATCCATCGCGCTTTTAATATTGGATTCTTTCCTTTATAGTCTCTGCTTTCACTAACACTTATAATTAAAATGAAACTTTGGACCATAGCAGTTACCTTACCTCTGATAAATCTTCACCCTTGGTTTAACACAAACCCAACTATAAACAACATTTGGCTTTAAAATTTGGTTTATGTTTCAATTTTCAACATACGTTTGACTCAGACCCACAGTGCTTTTCCTCAATTAACCTTCGAACATCACGTACAGTGAAAACCATTAGATCTTGACAGTGGAAGATCGGACGGATAACGTGGATATTGCGTTTTTTCATCCTCCGTGGGTTAATCCTCCAAATTTACATGATATAAATGGTATTGGAAAAACACCTTAGGACACGCGTCAAATAGAGACTTATATCGCATTCAAAAAGGTGAAATTTTCTTACCACTCAAGGGCAGTGTGATACTGCTTGTTTCTTCCACTGAAACTGCCTTCACTATTCCTCATGGTTCCTTTTCGCTCTCGGTTCTACCTCGGCCTTTGACTTCGCACATTTTAT
The DNA here is from genome assembly GCA_034641835.2 of Pinus albicaulis. NCBI lineage: Eukaryota > Viridiplantae > Streptophyta > Pinopsida > Pinales > Pinaceae > Pinus > Pinus albicaulis. The sequence goes on from CM076582.1 coordinate 80,935,653, forward strand.
ATGTTAACCCCTATTTCCTCAGAATTTTACCACGGCGCTTTCAAGACTTGAATTAAGATAAGTGTGTATAATATACATGTCTTTTCTCTATTAAAATCAACTCATCAGTCCTATTTAACCCTTCTTAGATTATTAGCGCCACCACATATGAATATTCATCCATATATAACCTGGCTTCCTCTATCTCGGTTTTCATTTCACATTTGATTTATAATGGCTCTACCTCAGATACATTTTTTTGTAGCTTCCGCCTCTCACCATCACATATAAACCCTTCCATTATATTCTCTATATTCTTTGTCTCTATATATGACTGTTTCACTATTTCACTATACTCTCTGTATTCTTTGTCTCTGCATCCTCTGTATTCTCTGTATTATCTGCAACCTAGGATACTTCTTTTTGCTGCCTTGCTTCTTTTGGCTATTGCTTGACCCTCTCTACATCTTGCTGCCTCTTTTTCTATCTCTCTACTTTTGTGCTGCTCTCTTTGCCTTGTTGCTAGGTGATCCTCCTTTGCCATCTTCTTTTCCATCAATGACAACATTTCCAATAGTCTCCCCCTTTGGCATTAATGGCAACACATCCACCAATAATCCAATGCTTCCTCCAAGTCTTCCTTTGCCTATCTTCATCTGCTTGATTTTCCTCCCCCTTTAACAATAATCGCAAAGGGTTGCACATTACCTAGTGATGTTTCTAAATCTTGTCCATTTTACTTTGATCTTAAGGACCTGTTTCATGCCCTGCTTACTTGCTCTGGCTCTTTTGTGACTCTCTTTGCTGACTGATCTCCCCCTGGAATGATGTTTTCTTTTATGTTCTCCCCCTGGAATGATGTTTTCTCTTCATATCAAAGAGTAGCATCTGTAGACACTACCCCTAGTGTGTCTCTCAGATATTCGAATGGTTCTCTAGAAAGAGGTTTTGTGAATATATTTGTTGTTTGTTCTTTCATTGGCACATATTCCAACTTCACTACCTTTTGTGCTACTTGCTCTCTGAGGAAATGGTACTTGATTGGGATGTGTTTAGTTTTGGAATGAAGTACAATATTTTTTGATATACTTATTGCACTTGTATTATCACATTTGATAGAGATAGGTTCATCAATGCTTACCTTCATGTCTTGGAGGGTTTTTTTCATCCACATGACTTTTGTGCAACATGCTGCTACTGCTATGTATTCTGCTTCTGCTGTAGATAGAGAGATAGATGTTTGTTTCTTTCTTAGCCATGCCACTAGACTTTTTCCCAAATAAAATGCACCTCCACTTGTGCTTTTCCTGTCATCCACACATCTGGCCCAATTTGCATCTGTATAAGCTATCAAAGTGAAGCTCTTGCCTTTTGGATACCATAGCCCATAATGTGCAGTTCCTTCTAGATATATGAATATTTTTTTGACTGCTAATAAGTGATTTTGTTTTGGTGCTACTTGATATCTTGCCACAAGTCTTACTGCCAACATAATGTCTGGTCTAGAAGTTGTTAGGTATAGAAGACTTCCTATCATGGATCTGTAAAGTCTTTGATCAATATCTGTAGATCCATCATCAGCACATAGCTTGCATCCAGTGATCATGGGAGTTGACACAAGTTTGAAGTCTTCCATTTTGAACCTTTTCAACATTTCTCTTAAGTATTTTTCTTGTGAGATGAATGTGCCTATGTTCTTTTCCTGAATTTGAAGTCCTAAGTAGAAGGTGAGCTCTCCAATCATATACATCTCAAACTCTGATTTCATCTCTTTAGTAAATCCTTTTGCTAACTCATCTTTGCTGTTTCCAAACATGATGTCATCTACATATACTACTACAATCAGGAGTTCATTTTCATTGGTCTTTATGTATAAATTGTTGTCTACTCCTCCTCTCTTAAAGCCTTTATTTTGCAAGTACTTGTCCAACCTTGAATACCATGCACGAGGAGCTTGTTTCAGCCCATATAGGGCTTTCTTTAATCTGCACACATAGTATTTTTTATCTGTTAATGAGAATCCTTCAGGTTGTTCCATGTAGACTTCTTCTTCTAGATCTCCATTCAAGAAGGCAGATTTCACATCCATTTGATATACCTTGAAGTCATGGTAGCATGCAAAGGCCAAAAACATTCTGATAGCTTCCATTCTAGCTATAGGGGCAAATGTTTCATCATAATCAAGACCTTCAAATTGTGAATATCCCTTGCATACAAGTCTGGCTTTATTTCTAATTACCTGTCCTTGTTCATTCATCTTATTCTTGAATACCCATTTTGAGCCTATGACATTTTTCTCAGTGGGTCTTGGAACTAATTCCTAGGTATTTTACTTCTCAATTTGGTCGAGTTCTTCATTCATAGCATTAACCCAATATTTGTCTTTGTTGGCTTCTTCAAACTTCTTTGGCTCTATTTTTGATAAAATAGCTAGGTATAGCTCTTCTGTCTGTTTAGCTAGCTGTCTTCTTGTTAGGACTCCTACACTCTTGTCCCCAATGATTTGATCTTCTGGATGATTCTTTTGAGTGTATATTGAGGGGCCTTTTGAGTTTAGTTTAGTATCTTCTGTTTTCTTGCCTATTTCATCATCATTTTGGTTCTCTTCTTCATGATCTTCTGGAGGATTGCTGCAACCTGTACTTATTGTTTTGTTTGGTAGTTCTTCATCAAATCTTACATCAATGCTTTCCACAATTTTGCGAAGTGTTTTTTTGTAGCACTTGTAACCCTTACTCTTGGATGCATATCATAAAAATATTCCTTCATCTTCTCTTGCATCAAACTTTCCTAGATTTACATCATTATTTTTTATGAACACTTTCTTCCAAAGACTCTAAAGTGCTTGATTGATGCTGGTTTACCATGCCATAGTTCATAAGGAGTCTTGTCAATGTTTGGTCTTAAACGAGCTTTGTTAAGAATATGCATAGCTGTGTGTATTGCTTCTGCCCAGAAGGTTTGGGGAATGTTACTTTCTTGCATCATAGCTCTGGCAATCTGGTGTACAGACATGTTTTGTCTCTCTGCCACTCCATTCTATTGAGGTGTACCAGCAATTGTAAACTGTTGTTTTATTCCATGCTCATTGCATAGGTCTGCAAAACCATAGTATGTGAACTCACCTCCTCTGTCTAATCTGATGCACTTTAGCTTGCATACTGTTTGATTTTATGCCAATTCCTTGAATATCTTGAATTTCTCAAGTGCTTCTGATTTATATTTGAGAAATGAAACCCATGTCATTCTAGAAAAATCATCTATTATCAACATGAAATAGGATTCTCCACTTGGTGTTTTAGTTCTTGAAGGTCCACACAGGTCCATGTGTATAAGCTAAAGTGGCCTACTTGTTGATAGCTCATCTTTGGTCTTAAAGGATGTGAGGGTCTGTTTTCCCAATTGGCAAGATTTACATATGGTATTTGAAGGCTTCTTTATTGCTGGCATATCTCTGACTGCTTTCTTCTTGCTCAGACTGATGATATGGTCGAAGTTAAGGTGTCCCAATATTCTATGCCACAACCATGACTCCTCAAGTTTTCTAAGGTGGCATGCTTCATTCACGTCATTCACTATGTAGACATTACTTTCTATTCGAACACCTTTGATCAGGGTCTTTCCTGTGGTGCTTGATCTTACTTCACAGTATTGAGCTCTAAAAATAACTTCACAGCCTTTATCACACATTTGACTGACACTCAGTAGATTTTCTTTCAGCCCATCCAAAAATAGTACATCTTGGGCCTTTCCTCTCCCATTATCCAGACTGACTGAACCTTTTCCTTTGATTTTCCCTACTTTATCATTGCCAAAAGTAACATTTCCAGATTTCTTATCTTCAAAGGTTATAAAATTGCTTCTATCTCCAGTCATATGCTTTGAGCATCCACTGTCTAAATACCATTGGCTTTTTAGATATTGAGCTATTAGGGCCAGGTCACATTTATTTGCCTTCTTTTTTCACTGCAACCATCCTTTTGTTTGGTACCTTTTCTAAGATGATGGACCACATTCTCTGAGAGGACATTTTGAAGACATATGTCCACTTTTATTGCATACACAACATTCGATCATATCTTTAGCAGAATTATGAGTACGAGTAAACTCTCCATGATTCATAAACCTCCTTAAGGTTTTGAACATCAGTATTTGTCCATATTTTCTGCATTCTATGATTTTATGGCCAAATTCCTTATAGTAAAAATAGTATCCATAAAAACAATTTGCATACCTGATGAAAGGTTATCTTCTCCATTTGTTTGCTTGAGATAATATTTTCACTGTTTGCATCATTTTCTAGTTTGAATTAATTCTCCTTGTATGACAGTATGCAGCAATATGTCCCAGCTTGTGGCAGGCATAACAGGTGGCATTTTTCATAGGAGGGAAGAATCTCCTTTGATGGCTTCCAAATTTGACATAATTAGGAGTATATGAGCCTTTTTCTGTTGACTATTTATTTATTTCATTCTTTGTCATTAGAGGTTACTTCTGGTTTCTGTCTACTTCATTGCAAGTTTCTTCTTCTGTAGGAATCATCTGAGCTACTTTATCATCCTTATCTACTTTTACAAAAATTATATTTTTGTTTTTATTTTCTTTTCCTTTACTTTATTCTCCTTCATATCATATCCCAGTTTTTATCAGAGGAGATCTTTGAGCATATAGAATTTCATTCAACTTACCAGAGCTTGTCATTTGAGAGGAATTTATTGACACTTTCCTTTGGGCATTTTCTAATTTCTTCCTCAAGCATACTACTTCTTCTTCCAATTTCTCTTGTTCCTAAATTTTATCCTTAATTTTCTTAAGTAAAATGTCTTCAACCTTTTTGGCTTCTTCAACCTCTACTTTCAACTGAATGAGGACTTCTGAATTTTTTTATTCTCTTACATATTTGAGGAGAATGTCTTTCTATTTTCTGCACTTTAGTTTGAGTTTGTCAATTTCCTCTAGAGCACTTCTTAGCTCCCCCTCAAGATCAACTTCCCCTTCTTCCTCATCTTTTAGAAGGAATCCTTCAAGATCTTCTATAGCCATTAACATAAATTCAGAGGTTCCTTCTTCAATTGAGGATTCATCTGAGTCTTCAGATGCATTGTTGTCTTGTTGAGCATTGAAAGACTTTCTATTGAATCTCTTCCCTTTCTTAGATATGGTTTTCTTTGATTATTGACTCTGATTCTTTGTTTTCTTATGAGGACACTTAGCAGCATAGTGTCCAACTCTTCCATAGTTAAAGAATTTAAAAGGAAGTTTACCTTTATATTTACCTGAGCCTCTACCCAATTTCCTGACAAATTTGGCATCTTCTTCATCAGAGCAAGAGCATATCTCTTCCTTTTCTTCTTTCTTCTTCTCTATCTTAAAGGTTGCCTCCCTCATAGTTGACTTCCTCTGTGGCAGTCTCATCTCATAGGCTGTAAGATTTCCAAGTAATTGGTTCATGGTTAAGGTTTCCTAATCAGCTGTTTCTTCTATGGTAGAGACCTTGGGGTTAAAGTTGGATGGAAGAGATCTTAGAATATTTTGAACAATTACAGCTTCTTTTATGGTTTCTCCTAGAGCTTTCATGTTATTCACAATTTCTGCAACCCTTAAGAAGAAGCTGGAAATGTCTTCATCATCATTCATTTTTATATTTTCAAACTAGGCTCTATAGACTTGAAGTTTGGCTGTCTTCAATTTTTTGTCTCCCTCATGAATGTTTTCTAGTGTATCCCACATTTCTTTGGCAGTCTTGCTGTGCATTACTTTGATAAATTTGGCCTCACACAGTCCATTTAAGATTGAATTCATGGCCTTTGCATTATCTACAAAATATTGTTTTTCTTCTTTCTCCGAGTCAGTCGACTTTGGGGCATATCCAAATTCCACAGCAGCCCAAAATTCTATTCCTAGAGACATTATGTATGCTCTCATTCTGATTTTCCAGAAGGCATAATTTGCACCGATGAAAAAAGGGGCTTTATTGGTTGAGCATCCTTTTTGACTAGCCATCCTGGGGACCTAGGATCTCATTTCAGTTGCTAAACTGATACAAAAGGAAGCAGCACTGATACCAATTTTTGAACCCTTAGTTAAACTGAGATGGGGACGTGAATCAGTTTAACTCATTCATGAACTTTTAAAATTTTCATTAAGCTTATGTACAACTTAAATTCATGATCAACTTTTTATGTGAACAATCTTAATATGTGAGTAGCAAGTATTAAGATAATAAGACAACAGACTTATTATGAGAGAAAAAAGTATTAAGTAGATTGAATAGACCATATTAACACATAAAAATCGCACACAGAGACAACAGATATAAGTGGAAACCCATAAAGGGAGAAAACCACATCTTATTATTGTTGTGATGCAAAGGCAAGCTCCAACTCCCTCTCACCACTGATTTTCTGTAGGCACCAACCTATAGGAGGCTCCAATCTCAATTCTGCAAGCTACAACTTGCAAGGAAGCTCCAACTCCCATCAATTTTCTGCAGGGACCAACCTACAGGAGGCTTCAACCTCGATCAACTACAATTGACATCGATAAAGCTACAACTTGAGAGGAAAGCTCCAACTTCCTCACTCTATCAAAAGAAAACACTTGCTGATTTACCTTTGATATTAGCTATGTTTTGTACCTTCTTTACTATTGTCCTCCAGTCTTCATATCTGTCTTATATCATCTTTGAATCTTCACAACATCTCTATCTGCTCTACCTTCTTCTTATTTTCTCGACTTCAATTCTGCATTCTCTTACCTCACTATGCATATCAATGTGATATCATTTATAGTGTTTGTGTCATTACTGTTTGTATTCCACGGGGAATTTGAAGTGAATAGCACTGACTCTTTTCCCTCTGCCTCCTCATTTCTTTTACCAGCTCATTCAGAAAAAATATAACAATATGTACTAATTTCAATATTACAGTGGGATTTTTGTTTTCCTCCGGAGACTTGCCAATGCATCACAAACAATAAAAAAACCAATTAAAACATTTACATTCAATTACAATATGGATTTCAAATCAACCCATTCAGTTTTTGGATCACCGTGTGTGTTTGTCTTTTCTACTGCTATCTCTGTCTTTTTCGTTTCTGTATGCTCTGCTGCTCACTGCAGTTGTGTAACTCCTTCATATATAACTGCCCTTTTTATATAACGTAAATGACTCTCAGCGATATAGTAATAATAGATCCTTTTAATACATAAAATGCCCTTTCGGGCCCACTTGCTGAACTCGCTCTATTCTTCGATGCGATGAATCACCTTTTGAATACTTCAGATTGCGATTAATCACAATCGCAACTTCTAGTTGTATGTTTCGTTTCTCTGCTTTCACTCTGATGCGATGATTCACTATGATGCCCTTTAAGTCGGAACTCAAACACATAAGAATCACCATTCATAACATATCGGGTCTGCTTCGCTATCGCGATCGTAATATCGCAATCGCATCCTCTAACAAATCTCCACCGATGTGATGAATGAAGGGTCCCACTGGCTATCAAGCGACTCACATCTCCGTCGTTCATCCCTCATCAAATCTGACGGCTGATGTTCAATCGCTCAATCGCAATTTCAAATTTCAATTGTTCGTCTCTCTGTGTCTCTTGTTTTTCGCTGATGCGATGGAGTTCTGTGGATCCAATGGATCATTTACTTGGATTTATAACATTTTGGGTCTGGTCTTTATCTTAATTAAACACTGATTTTTGCCGATGCGATATGTGAAGGGTTCCACTATATAATGTGCCAATGCTTTATCAATCCAAACTTTGGTTAAAACCAAAGGCCAACTTGCATTAAGGTTCTGGGGTCCCACATATATTAAACCTTGATCCATAGTTTACTTTACAACGCAATGCATAACCCATACTATACTTATTCGAATTAATATTCGAATATTTCAATGAAACCATGTATAAGTGCCGGTATATAGCTCAGGTATGTATATGGCCTCTATTTAAATGTTCATGGAACATTTCACCTTATATTAACCCTTCGTCCTTGGTTCAAAGTATGATCCATCGCGCTTTTAATATTGGGTTCTTTCCTTTATAGTCTCTTCTTTCACTAACACTTATAATTAAAATGAAACTTTGGACCATAGCATGTTACCTTACCTCTGATAAATATTCACCCTTGGTTTAACACAAACCCAACTATAAACAATATTTGGCTTTAAACTTTGGTTTATGTTTCAATTTTCAACATACGTTTGACTCGGACCCACAGTGCTTTTCCTTAATTAACCTTCGAACATTGCATGCAGCGAACACCATTAGATCTTGATAGTGGAAGATCAGACGGATAACGTGGATATCGCTTTTTTTCATCCTCCGTGGGTTAATCCTCCAAATTTATGCGATATAAATGGTATTGGAAAACCACCTTAGGACACGCGTCAAACAGAGAATTATATCGCGTTCAAAAAGGTGAAATTTGCTTAACACTCAAGGGCAGCGCGATACTACTTGTTTCTTCCACCGAAACCACCTTCACTACTCCTCATGGTTCTGTTTCGCTCTCGGTTCTGCCTCCGCCTTTGACTTCGCACTTTTTATATGTTAACCCCTATTTCCTCAACATTTTACCATGGCACTTTCAAGACTTGAATTAAGATAATTGCGTATAATAAACACGCCTTTTATATATTAAAATCAACCCATCGGTCCTGTTTAACCCTTCTCACATTATTAACGCCGCCACATATGAATATTCATCCATATATAACCTGGCTTCCTCTATCTCAATTTTCATTTCACATTTGATTTATAACGGCTCTACCTCGAATACTTTTCTTTGTAGCTTCCGCCTCTCACCATCGCATATAAAACCTTCCATTATATTCTTTGTATTCTATGTCTCTGTATATGACTGTTTCACTGTTTCACTGTACTCTCTATATTCTCTGTCTCTGCATCCTCTATATTCTTTGTATTCTCTGCAACCTGGGTTGCTTATTTTTGCTGCCTTGCTTTTTTTTGCTGCTGCTCGACCCTCTCTACATCTTGCTGCCTCTTTTTCTATCTCTCTACTTCTATGCTGCTCTCTTTGCCTTTTTGCTAGGTGATCCTCCTTTTCCATCTCCTTTTCCATCAATGACAACATTTCCAACAGAGCTACTTACGGAATATCAGGACTTATTTCCGACAAAGTTTTCCGATCTCAAAGGAATCACGGGGGACCTAGGCATTATGCACATCACTCTGAATCCTGAGGTGCGCCTCGTAAAGCAGCAGCCTTACCGAATTCCTATAGAATACATTGTTCCTAGCCTACGAATCGCAACATTTACAAATATGGCAGAACCAGATATCATGGAGGAGTTCTTTGCACAGCTTTTGGCATTAGAGGAAGATCAATTTATTTATAAATTTCATCAGCAGGTTCAGAAGGCTTGTGATAAAGCCTAGCATGATCGACATATTCACCAAAATACATTCTTAGCAGGAAACCTAGTCCTCTTATACAATAGCTAGTTTTTGAAACACCTAGGGAAATTTCGGCAGCAGTCGCTTGGTCCCTACATCGTTAAGGAAATCACGGATGGTGGAGCAGTCCGACTAGCTACTCTGTGTGGTGACATGTTACCTGGTGATGAAATTTAACTCTTGATATCTTAAAGAGTGATGCATATTTGATTTTTTTCTGATAAGAAAGAACTGGGTCTTAAAAACGAAAGGTAAGAACCTACGTAACGAATGAGGAACATGCTCATTCATCTACCCGCTTTATAGCAGAACTGCGTAGAAGTCTAAGGTAGGAATGTATGCTTGCATTTCTCTTGAATGACTAATAAATCTAAACAAAACGAACTCCTAGACCTGAAAAACCCAAGGGACCGGTGACCCTTGGGCGAACAACCTTTATCGATGAAGTCATAAGAAAAGCTGAGTCTCAACCATCTGTAGGACCCCGAATTGTTACTGACAAACGTCCTATTGACTTCCTTCAAGCCAGAGGATCACCATCTGTAGCTAACGCTGAGATTCATGGTGAAATTGAAGGGACAGAACAAAGTTTTCAGGATACTGAAAATTTACAAACAAGCCCTTCACAAGAAGGAAATTCTAAAAACCTCCGTGAAGGAGAGGGAGAAATAGGTGATTTCGAAATTTATCTCCTAGAACCGAGACTTCCTGAAGAAGTAACTGAGCAGAGTTTCCTAGGCATTGATAATTTACAATCCGACCCTTTACAAGAAGGAAATTCTAGTACTCTCCGTGAAGGAGAAGGAGAAACAAGTAATCTTGAAATTAAACCATCAGAACCCAGATCTCCTGAAATAATAGTTGAATAAAGGACACCTAGTATTCCAGATCAAGGTAGTATTGTTAGGATTATTCCAGCTTCTCCTAGACATCATAGGAATAACCTGCCAACTCCAGAGATCCCTGAAGGATATTGAAATTTTTTTGATCGAATGGCTCATAACCAGCCAGCTCAAACTTCTACATTAAAATATCCTATCGTTGACATAACTATCAATGCTCCCATGAAAGCTATTCCGTTGCAAAATATCCCTACTTTCCATGGGCTAACTTCAGAAGATCCAGATGCATTTATTTTTGAGTTTGATGTCTTATGTAGAGGATATGATTACACTACCGACCCCCAAAAGCTAAAGCTATTCCCATCTACTTTAAAGGGAGAAGCTCTGGGTTGGTTCATGGGACTTGGTGGAGGTACCATTAATGATTGGGACCAAATGAAAGCATATTTTCTTAAGAAATATCAAGATTATTGTTGAACGAGAGAATTAAAAGATGAAATTTTTCAGATGGTAGCAAAACCCAGCGAGACCTTGGAAGAATATGTAGAAAGGTTTCAATATAATTTGCAAATATCCCCTTATGAAAATCTACCTGATAATGTTCTGAAAACTAGATTAATTAGAGGTATGAAGGATCAATGGGTGAAAACATTAAATATAATGGGAAAAGGTGATATTTATTAAGAAAATTATAACGATATTGTGGATTTGTGCATTAAATGTTCCAGGGGTAATTCAAGACTCAAATCAGCTGGACAAGAGGTGAACTTTAGAGATAGCAAGCCTTCAGTAGAAAGAATTACACGAAGTGAAATCGACAATTTGTTGGAGGACTTCAAAACTGATATCCTGGGAACTCTGACAACACAATTAGATGTTATCCAAGCCAAGCAAAAGTAGGCCATAGCAGAGAAGAACATGGCTATCTTTTGCCTGCGTTGCATACAAAAGCACAGTCATAAGGAATTCCCCCTAGATGCAAAAATAACATGTGCCATATGCACCCAAGAACACACCACAGAAAGTTGCCCATCACTTCCAGGACTAAAAGAAGTTTTTAAGGAGGCAGAAGAAGAAGAGGAATCAATGTATTAGTTAAACGAGCGTCGAGAATGGCAAGCACGCCAGACAGGTATGCCCACTAATCCATATTCATTTTTTCCCCTTTCACAATATAATTCTCAACAATGTTCAAGGTGAGCATGGTAGAATCAGCCACCTTTCTTGCCACCTCAAGAATTTTTTATGCCACCTTGGCCAAATCAATCAAATTTAAACAACAATAGTTGGCCAAATCAATCAAATTCAAATAATAATAGTTGGCCAAATTTTCCTTACCCACCACAATTCTGGCAGAATAACCCTTATTCATCCCAATGGTCCCCCTCCACTTCACAAAATTCAAATTGGCAACCAAACTGGCAAAGAGCCACAAACTAGCCTATGGGAACAGGCCATCTGCCTCAACCAACCCTAATGTTGCAACAAAATCCTCAAACGAACATATGACCACAACTCCCAGATCAACCCAACCCAAACCCAAATAATAGACCAATTCAGTCAATACAAATCATAGAAGGTCTAGACCTTGAAATGGAGTTGAGAGAATGTAACAACCTTAAGTTAAGATCTGGATGTATAATTACTCTAGAGCAGGATAAAGACTTGCAAACTGAAGAACTTCTCACTAATAATTCTCTGACTGTAGACAACCAACAAATAAAATAAGGGGAAGATATAGTTAGGCACAAAAATCCTGAAAAAATTATACCCACTTCCACCCCATTCCCAGAAAGACTATTGATACCGTGTCCAATTGAAACCCCTGAATTTGATCTTCTGGGAGAATTGAAAAATATTTTTATAAAAATCCCCCTCCTCTAGGCTATCCATGACATTCCGATATATGCCAAAACTATCAAAGATCTTTGTATAAAGAAGCCTGTGAGGAAATCAATGATAAACCCCATCGTCCATGTTGTTGGAACTCTTTCTGATTTATTATTAGGCAGAGAAATGCCAGTTAAATATGAAGATCCTAGAAACCCCATCGTTATAGTCCAGATAAATGGTTGTTTTTTTCCAAATGCATTAGTCGATTTAGGAGAATCCATTAATATTCTCACGACAACAACCTATCAAAAGCTTGGCATCACAACCTTAGATCCAACCACGACTCTACTAGAATTGGCTGACCGTTCGGTTGTCAAACGAGAGGGAACATTACAGATGTAATGGTGTTTGTAGATTCTTGGGAATACCCAACATATTTCTTGATCATTAATCCTAGAAGTCAGCTTGATGGGCATCCTTTAATACTAGGAAGACCTTGGCTAGCAACTGTTGATGCTTATATCAGCTGCCAGACAGGAAATATGACAATAACTAGGGGAATAGATGTAAAAAATTTAGCTTTATATCCCCGTGCTCAGCCAAGTCCGACTATTATACAAACCAAGAAACAACTCGCAACATATTTCACAAAAAACATTCGATCACCATTAACTGTGGTAGATGCCCTTGAATTTAAAAATCAAACAAAAGATGATGTTATTAATACCTTTATCAATCATCCTACCTCCACATCAAGCTTCAAATGTCACATGATTGAAGCAGTTCTTGATAAAAAAATTTAAGAGGACCCCCTCAAAGAAATCAGTGACCACACGATACCAACAACCACTTTTTATCACATCGAACCTATAGAAATCGAGCCAAGGAAAACCCTAAACATTAACAGTAATATAAGTCATGACCAACAATAAAAACTTACTCAAGTTATTTTAAAATATAAAAAAGCTTTTTCTTGGGACTACTCAAACATGAATAGGATTGATCCCCAGCTATGCATGCACCATATCTACATTGAAAAAGATGCAAAAACCATTCGACAACCTCAGCGAATATTAAATCCTCATTTAAAAGATATTGTTAAAGAAGAACTTCAAAAAATATTAGATGTTAATTTTATTTATCCTATATCTGACAATAAATGGGTCTCTCCATTAGTTGTAGTTCCTAAAAAGAATGGGAAATGGCGAATATGTGTTGACTATAGAGAACTCAACAAGGCCACATAAAAAGACCACTTTCCCCTTCCATTTATTAATCAGGTTCTGGATACACTGGCAGGAAAAAAAATTTTCTCTTTCCTGGATGGCTTCAGTGGCTTAAATCAAATCCAGATTGCTCCAGAGGACTAGGACAAGATTACCTTTACCTGTCCCTGGGGAACATTTTCCTACAGGGTATTACCTTTTGGATTGTGCAATGCACCTGCCACATTTCAATGAGCCATACTCAATATTTTCGCAGGCCTGATAAATGAAGGATTAGAGGTATACATGGATGATTTTACACCGTATGGAGATGACATTGACCAAGCATTACAAACATTAGAAAAAGTTCTAGAGCGATGTATTGCTACTAGCCTATGTTTAAGTCACAAAAAGTGCCATATGATGATGACAGAAGGCCTGATCTTGGGACATTACATTTCAATAGCTGGAATACAGGTAGATCTGACAAAGATACAGGTAATTATTTTATTAGCTACTCCCTGCACTCAAATAGAGGTACGTATTTTTTTAGGATTTGCTGGATATTATCATAGATTTATTAATAATTTTTCACAGATTGCTGCACCACTATATGCCTTAATAGGAAACACTGATTTCATATGGACTGAGAAATCTGATATTTCTTTTTCACATTTGAAACAGCTCGTATCTACAACACCAGTACTACAAGGACCAAACTGGGATATACCCTTCCAAATCTCATCAGATGCATCATATATAGCCATTGAAGCAGTTCTTGGCCAAGAGGAAGAAAAAAAACCATATGCTATATATTACATTAGCAAGAACTTAACTCCTGCTGAGTTAAATTACACAGTAACAGAGAAGGAGTTTTTAGCAGTCATTTATGCTATTAACAAATTCAGACACTATATAACTGGATACCCTGTAATTCTGTATACGGACCACTCTGCCATTAAATATTTAGCTAATAAACCAGTTACGAATGGAAGAGTGACACGTTGGTTGCTTCTTTTGCAGGAATTTGATATAACTATAAGGGATCGACCAGGGAAGGAAAACCTTGTAGCTGATTTCCTTTCCCAAGTACCAAGAATAGATGATGTAATAGCACTGGAAGATCAGTTTCCAGATGAACACTTGTTCGTTGTTACCATAAAAACACCATGGTATGCAGATGTGGCAAAATTTTTAGCAGTAGGAAAGCTACCTAATTATCTAACATCTAGAGAAAGGAAATCCATGGTACAATGCAGCACTCGATTCTCCTGGATTGGAGGATATCCTTTTCACACAGGGGCTGATATGCACATCCGCAGGTGTATCAGGGAAGATGAAATCTATGACATCTTAAGAGCTTGCCACGACAGACCATGCGGTGGACATTTTGCAGACCGTAAAACTGGACATAAAATCTTACAAATGGGCTATTATTGGCCCACGATCTTTAAGGATGCTAAGAAATTTGTCCAAGCCTGTGATAGCTACCAATGGATGGGCCATCCTGGCCAATCTGATGAGATGCCCCTACATCCAAAGTTGATTATAGAACCTTTCGAGTGTTGGGCACTAGATTTTGTTGTGCCGATTAACCCATCATCCAATTAGAAATCATACATATTCGTTGCAACAGAATATGTGATCAAGAGGGTGGAAGCAGTTGCATTACCTAGGGCCACAGAATAAACCTTAATACATTTTATTTTTGAAATTTTTGTACCATATGGGTTACCCAAAGAATTAATCACCGATGGAGGACCGCAATTTGTGGTCCACAAGATTGTTGCTACACTGAAAAATCACCATGTTATTCATAGGATTATCTCTCCATATCACCCGCAAGCCAATGGGCAGGTAGAAAGCACCAACAAGGTAATTGAAGCTATCCTAACAAAGACGGTCTCGTAACACAGACGAGATTGGGCTACTCGACTACCAGAATCCTTGTGGGCATATCGTACAACATGGAGGAACACTACTGGATACTCCCCATATCAACTGGTATTTGGTAAGGAACCTATATTTCCTATTGAATTTGAGATACAAACGCTAAGGACAACCTATGAAGTAGGACTAGATTTAACTGAAGCCCAGATTAATCAATTATAGTAGATAAATGAATTAGATGAAATCCGGCTATCAGCTCTTCAACATACTGCACTGATCCAACAACAAAAAGCAAAATGGCATGATGCCCTCATCAAGAAAAAGACCTTCCATGAAGGTGATTGAGCACTTTTGTATGATTCTAGGTTCCATGATTTTCCAGGCAAACTTTAGACCAGATGGTTGGGCCCCTATGAGATACAAGAGGTGCATGAAAATGGTACCCTTACATTAACAACCATTGATGGGTTTGGCCACTCTTTTAAAGAAAACAGACATCGAGTACGCCTCTATCACAAACCGCTTACAAGGGAATCCTTTTGCCAGCAGATACGGGAAGATTCCACAACACAAATTCTTGCTAAGGAGGGTAACCCTTCCACAACACTAGCCCAGTGAGATGTATTATTTTTTTGAATTCTGTACATAATTTTTTTTTTCTTTATTGATTGGATTTTTTTGAAAAATAGTTAGTTTTTTTTTCTTTTGTTGTTTCCTACAAGGAACAACAAATTTACTTTACATACATCGACCGTTTCCTAAAAAGAACATTACTTTTTGTATATTTCGTTTTTTTTTCCCTACAGGGAGCAACAAATTTTTTTTGTATGTATTTCTGCTGTTCCCTATAGGGAACAACAATTTTTTTTTTCGTATGTATTTTTGTTGTTCCCTACAGGGAACAACTGCTATTCCTTATAGTGAACATCAATTTTTTTTCGTATGTATTTTTTCTCTTCCCTACAGGGAACAACTGCTTACAAGGAACAACAATTTTTTATTTCATATGTATTTTTGTTGTTCCCTACAGGGAACAACTGTTGTTCCTTACAGGGAACAGCAAATTTTTTTCGTGTGTGTTTTTGTTGTTCCCTACAGGGAACAACTGCTGTTCATTAACAGGGAACAACAATTTTTTTTCGTATGTGTTTTTGGTGTTCCCTACAGGGAACAACTTCTATTCCTTACAAGGAACATCAATTTTTTTCTGCGTGTATTTCTTTTATTGTTCCCTTTAAGGAACATCACGCTTTGTGTGGATTTTTCTTTTTGTAAAACAACATCTGGTGAATATTTTTGAGAACATAATGGCATGCAAGATATAATATGTATGGAATATCAGTAGACCAGGAAAAATACCATGTATTTATCATCTTTAATAAGACTGTTTCATGAAAACAAAAGAGAAAAGGACACAGTCTCTATTTCATTTTACTGTCCTCGGTTCCACTCTGAAACACATTGATTGATTATGTTTATCATGCTGGTTTCCCCTTGCTTATATAACTTTCTCTATATATTATCAATAATATGATGGGTATATTTCTTTATATATTGATATCTCAAAATTTCTTCCGCCATCCCTACTCTTAAGGAGTGGTGAATCACCCGCTATGTATAAATGGGGGACTAAATTTAAAAATAATAAAAATAAAAGAAGAGTATGTTTCACTGATGAGTTTATGATTATTTTTCCACAGATGGAGGATAGGGGGTCTCATCACGAGCCAGCCTACCATGATCATAAGGAAGGAGTGAAGTGGCATTCCCATTATGGCTACCACACCAGGGTTATGATCCAATAAATGTAATAATCATCCTTGGAAACAGGAGGTCTCATCACGAGCCAGCCTGACCACTTTCGCTACTTCCCAGTGAATGGCAATGTGTTCACTTGGTCACCAAACTAGCACATTGGTCTCTACTATGGATACCATTAGACACTTCCCCAATTATACATAGAGGACCATGGTTCCCAAAGTTTAAAAGCAACTCTGTCGAGGCTATGGATGCCTACAGGCAGCAAAAGCTTTGCTGATGGCATTGAAGCTTTACTCTACATCAATAATCTCTCATACCCTCTTCTTATAAATTTTTTTTTGGATAAATTGTAATCCCAACATACCTTTAACCTTTATGCATGAATATCTTTTTAATCAATCACAATGTTTCAATGGAATAATGGCACTAAAAGTTTTGATTTCTTGTGTTTTCGTGCATGTTGTTCCTTTTCCTTTCAAACATCATATCACGATAGCTTATCACTTATTTATAAATCACAGCACGAGCCTTGATATTATTTCTCCAATACAGGTTATAATCTTGTCATGATTGCGCGTACCTCATTACTTCATTACCACTGTACTTTTCCACCTCTGCCTTACCTTTTCATTTATTTCGGTCGAGGACGACCTATCATTTTGAAGAGGGGTGGGGACCTCCAGTGTAATTTTAAGTGCATTGTCACTTTTTCATTTGATTTTGCAAGAACGATATGATTTTCCACGATTATAGAAGCATGTGGTATGATAACGATCTCAATAACGGTATTTACATTTATAAAATATTACATAACCATTTGTTGTTCCATTATTTCGCTTTGTGTGTCCCTGCATTCTCCCTGCTACTTTTATCAATTGCAGAGTTTCGGTGCCATGGGAGGAAGAACTATACGTAGAGAACCACTGGTACTGGTTATTTCTGATGCAGCCAGGGAAATTTTAGCTCAAGTTGCGTGGATAGTCTATTTCACACGATTTCAGGCACCCAACAAAGACATTGCCATTGAGTTTCTATGGAACTTGCGGAATGAACAAACTATGGTAAGCGGTAGAAAAATATCTGTATCAGATACAATGATAATAGAAGTATCTAGTTTACCAGCAGAAGGACTTGTGTGGACTGGCAAGTGATTGAAGTTGCAGGATGTCATCTAAAAATTCAGATATGAAGGACAGGAGTTGGTCAAGAAAGGAAAAGGTGTTCGACCATCTTCTCTTGGAGAGCCATGGGGAGAATTAGCAAGATTTTTCCAGAATTACATCACCTGCGATGGGTGAAAAGATGTGGTAAGGTCGCGCCAACTTAAACTTCTGGCAGTTTTAAAACAAAAATGCTCTGTTAATTTACCAGCATTGTTGAAATCTTTATTGCATGACACTGCTGAGAGGTTGAGATGGTCCCAACATGTAGAAACAGTGGTAAGCCACCACTTCCTGATTATATTGATAGTTAGCCATAATCTCGCTCAGTAGCAACTAAGCTGGGATGATTTAGTATCAGCTCAGGAAGAAGGCTTAGCCTTGCCTGCCCCTATCCCGATTCAGAAAAGGAAAAGAACTCCCCTTTTAAGAAATATACCTCTCAAATGCAGACGGTCTGCAAGGATAAGTTCAAGGCTAGGGGCAGCCGAAAACCCTCAAGGTAGCACTAGCCAACCCATAGAGATATCAAGCCCAGTTAGAGAACAACCCTTGCGGCTAGAAGGTGAAGGCCAGGATAACCCTAGTGAAGAAACAGGACAGTCCGGGGAGGAACAAAGGAATGAATTAGGACTCACCCCGACACCAAGTATGAGCCCCCAAGGCGATTTATTGCATGATTTTGAATTTTCCCAGGTTCTGGCTAATATGAGCAATTATATGCAGCAGGAAAACCCGCTTAACCTGAATGAAGAAACAATCCAATCTTCCGAGAATACCAGCAATACTGAACATCTATCTCCTTTAAAGGAAGAAAGCCTCGAAAGTGAAATAAATGAAGAATCTAGCCAAGAAATAGTGCACCAATCTGGTGACATGATTCCGGTGGAAAATAGCCAGATAGGCCTAACTGCAAAAAGTATAGGCCACGAAGAAGAAATAGAAACAGAAGTGCTTCAAGAAGCTGAAACTCAGTCTGGAGACACGGTCTTATTAGGACGAAGCCAGGATGACCAACTAGGATCATTGGAAGTAGAAGCTATTCATGAGACTGACAACAGGATAGTGGCTCCACCGAGAAACTATAGAGCTAAGTTGAAAAATATTAGGAAGGAACGACAAAAGCTACATAAAACAGTGAAAAGACTTAGAAGAAACATTAAGGAAATCACCATGGAAAAGGCACCAGATAGAACTTCAGAGACAGCCAATGCGACAGTCCAAACATAAATATATGAAGAGAAGACTATCAGGACTCAAACTGAGCCCATGTCCCCTCAACCTGCCATTATTCGAGAAGAACGACATGTAATACTCATAGATACAACAACTCAGACAGAGGCTTGGACCTCTAATGATAAAGAAACTCCAACAGAGCACATTTTTTCCCATAATGTGGGCACCTAGACCAGTTTATTAGCTAAAGACATTGTATTGTACAATGACCCCACTATTACGAATCTTCAAGAAGAATTAGCTTAGGCATGACTTGCGTTAGAATAGATGGAACAAGAAACTGTTCCACGACAAAAATATCAATAATTGCAGAAACAGCTCCGGGTGTTACACCATTTTTTGGTCATCTAACCTATTATCATTAGATGAACCCAATTACACCATGTAAGACCAATTTTACCCTAAGTAAAATTGCTTTCACTATGTGAAATAACTTAGTAAAACACCTTTATTAAGTTGTTTATGGTCTAAACAGGAAACCCCAAAAGAAAATAATAAACAAATCTATATTTGTTTATATTTCCTGGTCATATTTAACCCAAAACAAGGAAATCAATTAAATAAATCCTTATTTATTTGATTATTTCTTAGGAATAAGTTATTTAAATCCTATTTAAATAATATTCCTAGTTAAATTTGACTAAATCATTTATAAATAATTAAATAAATCATTATTTATTTAATTATATTCCAACCATTTCCTTAAAATAGTAAATAAATCATTTATTTATTTATTATTTATAAATAAAGGAATTGACCCAAGTCAAAAATCCTTTTCCCTCCAACAAATATAATAAAATATTCCTAAAGGGTGGTTCTAGAATTTGATTAATAATATTTTATTCATGCACCAAGTTCTAGATCGCCCCGATATTTTGTTATAAATAGAAGGGTTTTCCCCATTCATTAGTCACCTTTCATTGCATTAGATCACTCTGGATCTATACACTTGGTCACATTTTTCCATTTTTTCCTTGTGAGCTCCCATTGAGTTCTATGTTTGTCTGGGTTTTCTACACCAACAAGAGAGAGGAATTTTAGATCTGAAATTCTGAGGACTGTCAAGAACCCATCCCATTGAGGAGAACCGGAAAACACCTTTCTTGTTTTCCTCTCAGGTGCCACATTTTTATATAATATAAAAAATATTCTTTCAAATACATCGTTCTTGTCTTGTCTATTGTATGCATGGAGCCACATTTCATTTTTACTTCTTAATGTCTTTTACGCTTAGATCTGGATTTGTGTAGCATTATTTGGATCAACTAATTGCAGACTTAAAGATATTGGCAGTCATACTTGATGTTAGGGCTATTTGTTATGCGTAGCTAAAGTGGTCTTTTACGACGAAAGATTCATACTAACAATTGGCGACTCCACACGGGTTTTCTTTTACGACCGCTGTCGTTTTATATATTCCTGCATATCCAGCTATTTCAGACCCTAGGGTTTCTCTTCAGTTTCCTTTTTTCCCTATTTTTATGGTAATTTTCACCTCTAAAACCCTCACACATTAAAATTTTTAACTTCTGTGTGTTTCTGGCCCTATTACGTAGGTGATAGACATCAACCACAGCTAAGATGAAATTTTTTTCTGAAATATGCTGCCGAGAGACTTGAATCTGAAGGTCGCACTTATCGGCCCAAAAACTGCACCCTGGACCTGATGACACACTTTTCTGCCCCAAACCTGTGACCTGGACTGAAAACAAGTCAGAACCTGTGGCCTGCACTTTTTTCTGCAATTTTCTAGCAATTTTTATGGGTTTTCTTGAAGCTTCTGTCAGGGTTTTCCAGCCTCCGTCTCTGCCCATTTAGACCTATTTCTGATCTGTTTCACTCAACTAAGTGGGAATATTTCCCCTTAGGGCTTTAGTACCCTCCACTTTTGGTGGGCGAGTTTTAGTTGTTTCATACCTCTGAATTTTTAGAGCTTCAGCCTTCTTCTTTTTAGATTTGATACCTCCTTTTTAGATCCCTCTAGATCAGCTCTTATCCCTTTCAAATCACCTCATATAGTTTTGTTTGGGTTTACCTCTAGGGCCACCTCTTCTTCCCCCCTCCCTTTAGCTGATTTCCCCTTTTGTTACAGCAACCTTGCCTCTACCTCTTTGTTGTTCTCTACACCTCTTTCCAGCAGATTTATCCTTTAGATCCCTGTCCCTCCCGACCTTAGATCTATCGGCCTCTTTTTCGTGTGTTTTGACTAGATTTTTTCCCGCTTTTTAGACTAGTTTTGAGATACCCGCCTTCTTGGGTTAGATCGATGCATTGCTAGCTATTAATTTTCTATTATTTTAGCATTATATACTGTTATTTGCAGATTTATTTTTAGTTACGCAGCACACTTTTTCCTTTACTCTCAAACGTCTGGGTTTAAAAAATTAAAATCAACACACGCCACACACTGACCCTAAGTGAAGAAGAGCCTAGTTAACACCGCCTGGCAAAGACTTTAAAATCAATTGAAACTGCACCTCTCTACCCTTGACCTCACTTGATTTTGTCCCTCCCTGTCGTTGTCAGTTTTTCTTCTTCCCGTCATCATTGTGCCCCCAAGGCGCTTATCCTGGAGACTTCTTGGCCTTCACCCTCAGTTTCCGGTTGGTCGACTTCCTCCTTCCCATCGTCATCGAGTAAGTCCTCCCCCGAGTACGAACTCCGACTCTTCTTATGATTTTTCAGGTTCTCCCCTTACTCCTGGTTCTCCCCCTGTTACCTTCACCATGTCTATTTTAGGGCCTAGTGCCAGTGGCAACCCCAGTTCTACTGCTAGGTCCGTTTCCAGCGGAACCACTATGGGACCTACCTTGACTACCCCGTTGCTCCCTTATATGGCTGGTCTCAGTCTCCCCGACTTTAATCAGCTGATCAATGATCCTATCCACCACGATGCTAGTTGGCCTTCTATGGCAACCAAGCTCCCCTCCGACATTCCCAAGTTCGAAGGCCTTGCTAGTGAAGATCCCTCCAACCATATTTGATCTTTCCATATGTGGTGTTCATCATATTCCATCACTGATGATTCCATCCATCTTAGATTGTTCCATTGCACGCTTACATACGAAGCTTCTAAATGGTATGTTGAGTAGGCCACCTCCTCCCATACCACTTTTACGACCATTTCCCAAGCCTTTTTATCTTATTTCCTGCTACCTCTCTGATACGACACTGGTACCGAGCTTTCAACTTCTTTCCGTCAATCCTCGTCAACCCGCCTTTCTGCTCATGTCCAGGAATGGCAGCGAAGAAGAAGCATGTGTCACGCTCCTCCCTTTAAAGATTGAGTTTATATGGACTGGTTCCTTTTCTCTCTCTTACCTTCCATTGGCAAAGATGTCACCTCCCATTTCCCTCAAACTGAAGAAGCCGCCCTCCAAATAGCCTTGAAATATGACCTTATTTATGCTCAATCTGGTTATGTTTATACCGTCCTTCCTGACCTACCTAAGCCCGGCGGTGCTCATGCCCCAGCGACATCTCACTCTGCCAACAGTATCGTTGGAGCTCTTTCACATATCTGTGCACAACCTCTTATGGGCTATGGTTTCCCTCCAGGAGGGGCTAGCGCCTCCAGCACTCTTCCCCCTCCAGGTAGCATGTATCCAGGATAGAGCATGCCTCCTCCTTTTTCCCACACTCCTACTTACCTCCATGTCGCCCATCCTAACCCTTATCCTTACCCACTGCCTGGTGTCCTATCTCCTCCATCATTTGGACCTCTCACCCCCTTTCCTTCTCAACCCTCGCCGTAGCACTTACTACCCCCTCCAAGGCAAGTATTTGCGCAGCAGGGCGCGACCACTTCTCTTCCTTCTCAAAGAAAGAGGAAAGGACATCAATCTGCCTCAGGTAATCGTGGATCCAACCCTTCAATTATTGATCCTAACACTGCCAACCAGCCACAGGTCTCTCAGCCCAAGCTGGACAGGCCACTTCGCACCAATAAGCCTTGTTCATGTTGCGGTGTTTATGGACATTACACTCACGAGCACTCAAATGGGTATCTGTTAGTTTTTCATGTTTTGATACTTCACCAGGACACATTTTTTTCATGAAGGGTCTATTTACCTCTCCTCCAAATCGAATGTCTCCACTTAAAACACTTTTACTTGGGGCACCACTTTGCCTCCTTAATTGTCTTTGTTCGTGTTGATTTTCGTCATGAGATACCCTATTGTACTCATGTTTTTATGGTTCCCCATTGGACCTTTACTATGTGGCAGCACCATCGAGCCGCCCTTGTTTAGCGCATCCTAGTTGAGTCATCATCAGTCATGGAATCTATCTCACGTCCTTCGTATCCTGCTATAGTCCTCCATCCTTCATTGCTTGGTCCCTCTCTCGTGTTGCACATTATGGCCTTCAGTACCATTGTCCCCTATCCCTCATGATATTTTGTCAGTCGTTTCCAAGCCATTCATGCCCTTTATGCTCTAACAAGGGAAGTCTTCCATCTGCTACTTAATATCCCTCATTTCATCATCATCATTAGTGTTCATCTGTTCATCGCTCCACTATTTTCTCTCATGCCTTAGTTGGGGACCCCTTATTGCCTCACCTATGGCAGACCTCCTTCTGTCGACATCAGCTCATTTACTCCAGAAGCCAGGTCTAGAGGGTGGTGTACCTTGGTTCGAGCTCCTATCCACATGATTGCGATCCGTATACTTGATGGTCCAGTGATGCAGCAGCAGCTATTGGTGATTCCCGGGTGTGTGTGAGATGTCTCAACCCTCATGAGGGGGTGGCCCTGTAGGTAGCCCCCCACATGCCTGAATGCATTCTTCATTTCAGCCTTTGATGCAGATCCTTACATTTGATGATTTCGGCCTCAGCCACTTGCATCACCTTTTCGATTTGCATGTATCAGTCAGATTTTGCGATCCCTTCCCCGTGTATAGGGGGCATTTGGGGTGTATTTATATCTCATGTACTAAACTATTATTTTAGAACTCCTAGTTGTTATTCTAGGCACAGCATGTATGTGGGATTCATCATTCTATTTTCTGGCTTGTATTTATGTCAGCATGTAATTTGTAGTTCGGTTCCTTGTTTACTGGACATACTATTCTTTTGTACTTTGTCTCAGCGGGCATAGGTATGCCTCCCCTGCCGCCTTTCGCACAGGTACCACTTCATAAACTCGAAACTTGTTGCACCTGTAAGTCTCGTCTCCTCAGGGTCTAATCCTTTAGCACATTAGACTACCTTACATTTCTCTCTCTGACTTCCCTCTTGATGTCTAGTGATTGAGTTCTTACAACATACTTCAGTCGTACGATTTGCTCCTAACACTCGTACGTTGGGGGGAAATCTATTACACCATTTTTGGTCATCTAACCTGTTATCATTAGATGAACCCAAGTACACCATGTAAGACCAATTTTACCCTAAGTAAAATTGCTTTCTCTATGTGAAATAGCTTTGTAAAACATCTTTATTAAGTTGTTTATGGTATAAACAAGAAACCCCAAAAGGAAATAATAAACAAATCTATATTTGTTTATATTTCCTGGTCATATTTAACCCAAAACAAGGAAATCAATTAAATAAATCCTTATTTATTTGATTATTTCCTAGGAATAAGTTATTTAAATCCTTATCTAAATAATATTCCTAATTAAATTTGACTAAATCATTTATAAATAATTAAATAAATCATTATTTATTTAATTATATTTCCACCATTTCCTTAAAATAATAAATAAATCATTTATTTATTTATTATTTATAAATAAAGGAATTGACCCAAGTCAAAAATCCTTTTTCCCTCCAACAAATATAATAAAATATTCCTAAAAGGTGGTTCTAGAATTTGATTAATAATATTTTATTCATGCACCAAGTTCTAGACCGCCCTAATATTTTGTTATAAATAGAAGGGTTTTCCCCATTCATTAGTCACCTTTCATTGCATTAGATCACTCTGGATCTATACTCTTGGTCACATTCTCCATTTTTTCCTTGCGAGCTCCCATTGAGTTATGGTTGTCTAGGTTTTCTACACCAACAAGAGAGAGAAATTTTAGATTTGAAATGCTGAGGACTTTCAAGAACCCATCCCATTCAGGAGAACTGGAAAACACCTTTCTTGTTTTCCTCTCAGGTGCCCCCTTTTTATATAATATAAAAAATATTCTTTCAAATACATCGTTCTTGTCTTGTCTATTGGATGCATGGAGCCACATTTCATTTTTACTACTTAATGTCTTTTATGCTTAGATCTGGATTTGTGCAGCATTATTTGCATCAACTGATTGCAGGCTTAAAGATATTGGCAGTCATAATTGATGTTAGGGCTATTTGTTATACGTATCTAAAGTGGTATTTTACGACGAAATATTCATACTAACACCGGGAAATGAATACAACAGAGAGTGAGACCTTCTACAGATGCAGGTAGGCAGAAGATAAAGTAGAAAAGATCAATCTCAGATTGGATAAGACCATAGCTCAGATAGATTCTATCTTCTCATTGTATACAGATGTTTTAACATTTAGGGCTCCTGCTAATAATTATGCTTTGTTTCTGTTAGAGCGATATCTATTGTTGAAAATAAAGGCCGTAAGGGATAGAAAATTGATTGAATTAAACACTGCTGAATATTTTATCAGCTGTTGCAAACAGCATGGTATAAAGGTCCAAAGATTGCTTTATGAATTCTACTTGCACAATCTTATATTAGCAGATGAGGTAGAGAAGAATCCCAGCTCTTTCGTGGGATACATCCAATTCAAGGCCTTTATCTCATTTGCAGTCAATCAAATCAAGTGGCTCAAAGCTCATAGTGCCTTCCAAAGGCAAGAGCATGGGTTGGACCTTTGGGTGAGAAGTGAACCCAAGTACCCTTTGCAAATGCTTGCTAATCAAAGGAGTTTGATGAAAAGAGTAGGGGTAATTCAAGTCTTGGGGCCTATTCATAAAGGAATTATACAGAATGGAGTGTCATACTTCCAATCCATTCAATAAAGTGCGATGACTGCGTCCAAACTAAGGTGGGTGGTCTCTACCCGTAGTGTGCAGGACAGGGAGCCATTTAATTACGGAAATTTTAAAGCAGTTGCAGCTCGTTTTATCACCTATAGCAATCTCATTTTGAGAGAAGGACCCTTTTGGTTAGGCTTTTGATTTCGTAGCCCCATCATTTGGTACCCTCCTGAAGGTTACCAGGCCACCTATGAATTACTCGAGGGAGAGGAAATAACTACTTTTTCACTCTTAGCCCAGCACCATGGTTTCAGACCGATCTATGATATTCCTTCTCTAGCTTACTCTTTAACTGCACTTCATCAGAATTATTTGTTTTCATGAGGACATGAAACAGAGTAAGTAGGGGAGTATGTTGAGTCACGAAATGGGTATGTATTTACTGTTGAATTCACCATTGTTTTCCATAATTCTTATCTCTTTCATATCCTAATATCCTAATATGCTAGAACTATTAAGGATAATGAAGGAATCATGTGCTGCTATGGTTTAACTAAATTCTATCTTTATTTATACAGGGAAATGGTAAGGGACGATTGATGTTCCCTAATGTTGGAACAAAGGAGCCCAAAAAAACGTAATTAGAACAACAGAATCCGACCAATGGAGGAAGAAGCGCGTCAGTTACAGCCAGAGTTAAGAATACATGAAGAATATTAGAGCAGGATATGTCTTAAGTTAGGAATTGGTTACAAATCCCTCAGGATCTCTGTTTAATTTTTATCTCTGCCTGACTATCAAAGCAAGTGATGATAGAAAGGATGGGGAGAATCTCTGTTATTTTCTAATTTGTAAAACATAATTACAAACTGTGTTTTGGAGAGCACGACTTATTGTATTGTTACTTCAGTTCAATGATTAATACATAATTGAGTTTCTATTCTCTCGACGTATTTGAAGTAACGTAGCAGTACCTGCTAGTGGCTAAGGGCTCGGCCTTTGGTGGAGTTTTGCTGCTTCCTTGTATCATGTTTTGATATTTCCTAGCACTTAATTGGTTTGATAATTTCTTGCCCGTGTGAATCTATTTTATTTAAGCTATTACTTATTTCTTGATTTACATTTTGTTCATGTTTTGCATTACTATTGGATTGATTACATTTTGCTTGTGATTCATATTGTTATGCTTTGTGAGATTCCTTAAATAAGCACATTATATTCTGCAGGAGTTTGATTACTTTTTTCGGACTTTGGGAATGATATTACCCTTGTCTTGGTTGCATTCAAAATAGTTTTAATAGAATTTAGATTTAATCAGCTAAAGAAGAGGTGAGTTATTGCTAATGTGCTCTCAACTGATGATATTTTTATTTGGATTGATGTAAGCTTTGATTTCAATAGAAGACCTCATTTTGATGTTTCTTTAATAATTTCCATTAGAGTTTGTTAGATATTCTCATTTACATTTGTGTTAAGATCTATGATTCAAACCATTACTCTTTAAATAATAGCAGCCACATACTATGTACACTCTCGAAAGTAGAGGAATTACCTAGATTGGTGATTAATGTGAGATAATTAGGAGTTTTAAGAAGCACCTTTTATCACCCAACATCTCCTCTATCCTCTTGTTCATTTGTTTCATTGTTATCATCCTCCTCCATTTTTGTGTCTTCTTCCTCTTGCTGATTTAACTCATCACCAGCTTGTTCATCATCATCATCCTCCTAATTGGGTTCATCATCATTACCATCACTTTCATTACTTTTTTCATCATTGCCACTCTCATCCTCTTCATTTGATGCATCAAGAGAAGGGGAATAAGGGAGGTTTCCTTGAGGTGAGGGCACTTGTGTAGATGAGGAGGGCAAGTTTGGTTGATGAGGAGGTTGTGGGCTTGTGAAAACTTCATGCGCTATGAATACCTCCCAAGGTATACCCTATTGTTCCAACTGATGTAATACCACCATCTTGATAAAGGAATGGTGAAATACACTTTGCATTTTTTGGGAAGGACTCCTTCTTCGGACAACAGAAGACATTTTGTCCATACTTCTATAGAGGTAGTAGGGAAAGTTGAGCATCTTAACCCTTTTGAAATGCATGATGAGTCTAAGATGATAGGAATAAATCCTAGAGTACCTCCCCTCACAGGTGAAGTACTTCATGATAACTTTCATCAAGGGTGAAAATCTCTATTTGAGGTGTGATAAGGGAAAAACAGACTTGTTGCCTTGTCTGTACCTAGTCTTGATAAATGGCTCATACTAATCCTTGTCCAATTTGGCCTTCTTAAACCATTTTTCACCAACATCAGGGATACATGTAGCATCATATATGGTATCTGCTAATAATTCAAAATCCACCCCTGCAAGGTTCACCCATTTGTTGTGGAGGTTGAGGCCAAACAACCTTGTAAGATCTGGGTGGTGTTGTACTAGTCTGACCTTCTCAAAAAATTGAAAACATCCCATATTATGGAAACACGAGAGGATCATGGGAGATGAGGTGATAGCCACTATGCTCTAGGGTTCAACTCAGTTCACTTTCCCTCCCTTATCATTTGGTCTCATAGGCCCTTGGCCTCTTTGACAAGTGCTACTGTCTTCAGCTTCTGACATGGTGATAGGAGATGTTTGTGGAAAAACTAGGGTTTGGAGGAGAAAAATGAAGAAGGTGGTGATGGCAATTTTTACAGATGAGTGATATGGAGGCTAGGTTTTAGGACTGCTTGCTTTGGAGCTTAAGGGAGCTTCTCTTGAAAATGAATTGTAACCAAACTAGCTTCCTCTCCCTCAAATGACACTTAACTTTTCAAGAAGGCCAAAAACAAAGGTGTAATATGCATTTGAGACTTAGGGTTTTCACGCCTAGGGTGTAATTACTCCATAGCTATCAAGATGAAAAAACATTTGAGAGGAGGAGGAAAAGGGTACCTACCAAATTTAGCTTCTTTGCAGGCCTTTGGAGGAAAATTGGAGGAGTCTTTAAGCCTTTGGAAAAAAATTTCGTTTGTTTGAGGGGATTTCTACATTAGCACAGTGCCCTGATTGAACTGTCGGGTCGGCCTATGAGTGCAGCGCCGGTAGTCATTCCCATGGATTAGCGCAGCATCGGACGTGTGCAGGCCTACCAGGCGGGTCTTGGGCATGTAGATTGGGTCTGAGCACAGTGCCATAGATTTGTACAGTGCCACCCCAGATTAGTGCAGTGCAGTGTTGATTTGAATGGGGAAATGCTCAATTTGCAAAACTCTAGGCCTTGTAAGCACAACGCCACATATCCTTGCCCAGAAATTGACAAAAAACTCTGTATTTTCTTCTAAAAACCTTCTCTTCTCTTGTAATGGTAAAATAAGATGAAAAAAACTAAGAAGGCCTTTTATACCTTTTGAGAAATAAATCAAACTTATAAAACCCACTTTTTCTATGTTTTCTTTTTTGCCACTTTATCATTTTTACTGATATCCCTTTAGCCTTTTTGCAGGTGATTTTGAACTTGTCAAATTGATTTTTTTTTTCCCTTTGGTGAGGGTGTGCTAAAGCTATGAAGAGGTTACTTTAAATTTGGGAGTGTTGGCACTTCTAAACCTTTTCTGCTTGCACTTATAAACTGAAACCATTGTTTTTATCCCTTTTTGGCATTCTTGAGTGCAAGTGACCTAAAACATGTCTTTTTACCTTCTTGCTAATTTTGTGAGTGACATGTTGATTTTGAAAAAGATTGTGAATCCTACCATGCTATGTATTTCCTTGGCCACTTTTGATGTCTGCATGTGCCTGTGACACATTTTATTTTGGTCTTTTTTTCATTGTTTGGATTTTTGTTGGGTGTGGAGCCTGATTATCTTGTTTATTTTGTATCACAGCGTTGGACCCCTGTACCTTAATGGGGAAACTTAACTCCAAGTATAATTAAACGTTGCACAGGGGTCCGGGTGGTGGCTATGACTTTATGGAGCCCCCCCGTGGTGGGGGATTTTCGAAGCGCCCGAAGCTAAAACATGTAGTGCCTTGTAAAAGTATAGTAATTTCTAGTCTGGGCCGTTCATTAGGCGGATGATCGACGGTAGAAGTTATGTTTAAATTAGGGTTTTTTTCCCCTAGAAGGCAACCCCTCTCTTGTATGAGGGTATTGTATTGTGTTTGTGTATGGTGTGTATACTCTAAGCGAGAAATAACAAGGGGGGTTGTGTGATAGATTAGAGGATATTACAACAGATCTGTTGTAGGTTGTGTCTCTTCATTTTGCTGGATAATAGAAAGGAAGGAATGGCTATTTTCGTGGACGTAGCCCAAGTTGGTTGAACCACATATATCTGTGTCTCTCTTGTTTTATATGTTATTTATGTGTTTTGTGTGCATGTTGTTAGTATGAATTCTTTGTCGAAGTGTACGAAAAAGAACCACTTTAGCTACGCATGACTAATAGCCCTAACAACAATAATGGCTGCAAAACATCTTCAGATCTGCAATTAGTAGTTAAAATGCTGCAACAAACAGATCTATAAATGGAAAGAATGGAAAGACATTAAGTAGTAAAGTAAAGAGTTTGCTCCATGCATCCAACAGACAAGACAAGAACACAATTTTGAATGAATTTTTATATTAGAGGGCACCTGGGAGGAAACAAGAAGGTGTATCCAGATCTCCTCAATGGGATGGGTTCTTTGTAGTCCTCAGCACTTCAGATCTAAGCTTTCTCTCTCTTGTAGATGTAGAAAACCCAATGTAGAAGGTAGAGCTCAATGGGAGAAAAATGGCAGAAATGAGACCAAGTGTATAGATCCAGGGTGATCTATTATGCAACAAAAGGTGAAGAATGAAGGGGAAAACCCTCCTATTTATAACAAAATATTGGGTCATTCTAGATCTTGGTGCATGATTAAAATAATGTTAACCAAATCTAGATCCACCTCTATGGAATATTTTATTATTATTTGTTGGATGGAAAGGGACTTTGACTTGGGTCAAAATCCCTTGATTAGTGAAGAATAAATAAATAAATGATTTATTTATCCTTTTAAGGAAGTGGTTGAGATATAATCAAATAAATAATGATTTATTTAATTAATAGTGGTTGATTTGGTCATATTTAACAAGAAATATTATTTAAATAATTATTCCTAGAAAATAATAAGATAACTATGGGTGTATCTCATTAATTTCTTTGTTTTTGGGTTAAACATGACTGGGAATAATAATTAAATTGTGGTTTAATTAATTATTCCTTTTGGGGTTTCCTTAATTAACATAGTGAAAGCAGTTTTACTTGGGGTAAAACTGGTCTTACATGGTGTACTTGGGTCCATCTAATAAGGAAAGGTGAGATGACCAAAAAATGGTGTAACAGATTGCCCCCCAGCGTGCGAGTGTCAGGAGCAAATCGTATGACCGAAGTACGTTGTAAGAATACAATCACCAGACAACGAAAGGGGATGTCAGAGAGAGAAGTGTGAGGTAGATAGTGTGCTGAAGGACTAGACCCTAAGGAGACGAGACTCGCAGGTGCAACAAGTCTCTTTTTTATGAGAGGGTACTTGTGCTGAAGGCGGCGGGGGAGGCATACCTATGCCCGCCGTGACAAAGTACAAAAGAATAGTGTGTCCAGTAAACAAGGGACCGAACCATAGAGTACAGCTGGCATAAACAAAGGCCAGATAAAAATACAATGAAGAGTCTCACATACATGCTGTGCCTGGGATAACAGCCAGGACTAGTACAATAATATCTGAGTACATGAGATAAATACAACCCAAATGCCCCTTGTAAATGGGGAAGGGCTCACAAAATCTGACTGATACATGAAAATCATAGAGGTGCTGCAAGTGGCTAAGGCCAACATCATCAAAATCTGGAGCGGCATCAAAGGCTGCAATGAAGAGGTCATCCGGGCATGTGGGGGGCTACCTGCAGGGCCACCCCCTCATGAGGGTTGAGACATCTCACACACGCCGGGAATCATCAATAGCTGCTGCTGGGTCACTGGACTGTCCAGTATACGAATCTCGATCATGCTGAAAGGAGTTGGAGAAGCAATCAAGTCAAAGGGAAGTGAGAGATCCCCCTGCCTGATCCGAGGCACCGAACAAGAGTGGAAGCTGGAACCAAGGTACACCGCCCTCTAGACCTTGCTTCTGGAATAAATGTGTTGATGTCGACAGAAGGAGGTCCGCCGTAGGTGAGGCAATGAGAGATCCTCAACTAAGGCACGAGAGAAGAACAATAGAGCGACGGACAGACTAACACTAATGATGATGGTGGAAATGGGAAGGATGGAGTGGCGAATGGACGACTTCCCTTGTTAGAGCATAAAGGGCATGAATGACATGGCAGCGACTGGCACAATATCGAAAGGATAGGGGACAGTGGGGCTGAAGGTCATGATATGCAACACAAGAGAGGAACCAAGCAAAAAGAATGGAGGGCTCTAGTAGGGTGTAAAAGGCCGCGGGATAGACTCCATGAATGCAATGATGACTCAACTCGGATGCTCTAAACAAGGGCGACATGATAGTGCTGCCACACAGTAAAGGCCCCAATGGGGGACCAAGGAAGCATGAGTACAAGGTGGGCACTCATGACGAAAATCAACACGAACATGAACAAGTAAGGGGGCGATATGGTGCCCCAAGTACAAGTGTCGTAAGTGAGGAAATTTGATTTTAAGGAGCGGTGAAGTGACCCTTCGTGGAAAAAATGTGTCCGGGTGAAGTATCAAATCACCAAAAACTAACTAAAACCCATTTGAGAGCTCAGTGAGATCTGTCCAGCGGTGCTGACGGTTCGTCGAACGGGGCTACGGTGTGGTTGCAGCAGTCGAAAGGAGAAACATGGGTTCTCTTGAATGAGGCAGTTTTCCCTCCACAATCATTCATTTGCTATTGTTGCTGTGGTGAATGTGGAGAGAAGGCCCTAAATCTTGCGGCGAACGTAGCGGACAAACCGACCGTTGGAAGCGAGATCTGTCAGTTGGAGGTACGAAGCCTAACCTTGCTCTTGCATGTTGTTGGATGACATTTGCAGTTTAGGGCCCAAAACCCCCAGAAACAGCCCCTCCTTCATCTCTATGGCCGGGTCGCACTTTTTGGGGAAAAAAGTACGACCCAGGACGCAGGTTTGGGGGCAAAAAGTGCGACCTGGTCCAGAAAATGGCAGAAAACTGCGACCTGGGAGACGAGGAGGGCTTGGTGCTGTTTGATGGCTGGGAGTTGGGTTGTGGTGTGTGGTTATGGTTTCCCCGATCTGTACCCTGACAAAAAGAATGTGGTTGTGCAGGTATGGCAGAGTTGCGGGTCAACTGGAGAGAGAGGGATCTGGGAACACTTCGGACAGAGATCCAGGCAGATCAGGGTGTTCGTCGTGTATTGGCCAGATATAGGGGCATATGGTGCCCTCTCGGATGTGTGTAGGGGCAAGTGGTGCCCCCCAGAATGTATGGGGGGGCATATGGTGCCCCCAGTTTTTGGATTTTGTTTGTAACATGCTATGGGCATGTCGGATGTATATGTATGGGGGGGGCGTATGGTGCCCCCAGTTTTTGGATTTTGTTTGTAACATGCTATGGGCATGTCGGATGTATATGTATGGGGGGGGCGTATGGTGCCCCCAGTTTTTGGAACATGCTATGGGCATGTCGTAAGTATATGTATGGGGGGGCGTATGGTGCCCCCAGTGGTGTATGTAGGGGCAGGTGGTGCCCCCATTTTTTGAGTTTGTGTGACATGCTGTGGGCATGCCAAAATGTATTTATAAAAAGGGGAATCTAACCACATTTTAATGATGTGGTGTGCCATTTGTTCTGGTTATGGTTATGTAGTTTGAGAAAGGAAATGGAGTGTTACCAATCTCTTTTGGTACTGCATATAGGGAGCAAATGGACTTTAAGTTTCCGAATTGGCATACCTGGTGTCACTATCCCAAAAGGAGGATTTGGAGATAATGAACTGATGCTCTCGTAGAAAAGCTATAGGTTGGTCAATAATAATGTCTAAGAGACTGGGTTGCTGATGTAAGATGAGGGAACGATAAGGGGTATCGTCCCGGGAGTGATCTGAAGTGATATGGGACTCTAGAGGTTCTTCTAAATATGGAAGAATACGGGGTCTAGAGTCAACACGACCAGATACACTAGGAGAGTGGTGGAGAATGGCTTCTCTTGGTCTCTCAAATGTGGGTGCCCCCTTACCCAAACATTGGGTTTCGATGTAATGACCACAAGGTGGATGTGGTGTGAACGCATGGGTTCGATGTAAGGGGGAATAGATGAAGTCGGGGGTGGGAATTTCTTCCATAATGTCGTCATCGTGATAGAAGATGGGGTGACTAGTGGAAGAAGAACTACCTGACGTGGTGAAGTGGCCTGAATCATCATCATGAGAAAAGAGGTTCACATGCGCATCGTCACAATGGGTGACCGAAGAGTAAGTAGATAACGGATCTACCGATGTTGAGCCCAAGATGACCGCTGAAGGAAGGTCAAGCGAAACAATAGGGGAGGATTCAGATGGAACGTTCCCCAATGGTCTCATGGATGATGACAGGTACAAAATGGTGACTGAGGGCTCCGTTGGCTTAACAGCGGGAGGCGGAATGTGAGTGTCCTCTGGTCCGATCGAAGCGGCCTTGAACTGGCGGTACAAGTCCAAGGAGGAACGGTACTCGTCAAGGCGGGGACAGAGGTGGGTGTAATGGCCGTGAAAATCGCACAAGGCACAAGGGTGGTTTGTGCGCAAGTGTTTGAGTTTTGGGAGAGAGTCGGGGATAGTGACATGGACTTCTGGGAGATCAGAGTCGGGGAATGTCTCGTTGACCAGAAGCTTGAGGTGGGGCAATTCAGGACACATGTGAGTGGCATGACCGACGACATCACACAAAGCGCATCGAATGGCGGGCTTTGGTGGTCGTGGGGGGGTAACGGATGTTGGGGGGCCGGATCGTGATGGGTTGCCCCCCTTCGGGCTTTGCCTGTCTTCCCGGGAGCCGTCACAACAGGAGAAGGGTCCTGTGGAGGTGCTGGGGGCACAGTGGCTATGGAGGAAGCGAGGCCAGGTTGGGCCGATTGTCCAGCCATGGAGTTTGGGTGACCGGGGGGTGGTAGCCGGGGTCAGTGCAGGCAGAAATACCCAAGGTCAAGTTAGGGAGAGAGGGGGTGGCCATGACGGGGACAGAATATGCTCCGGGAGGGGGAGCCAAGAAGGGGATCTGTCCAGCAGGGTAGTGACCAGGAGGTACGGCTCCAAGATGGTTAAGGCCGGGGGGAACCGAGCCTGGAGGATAAAGAGGTTCGGGGGTACCAGCTGTAGGGGGAGGGCCGGAAGGAGGAGGTCCGGCTGGCGGAGATGAATGGCTAGGAGCAGGTTGCGGAGGGTGGGGGGGAGGGTGCGGACTAGCCGAGGCAGGCCGTTTATGGGCAGCCTGAGACGATTGCATCATGCAAATATTCGACAAGATGGGATCCGTAATAGGAGGGGGGGGAAGGTGAGGAAAAGTACCAAGCAGGGTGGAATCTTTATAAACGCCGGGGGAGACACTGGTCAAGGAATCGACGGTTTGCTTGTTGGCTACAGAAGAGATGGTCGTCTCGGAGGAGGACTGAGATGACGGCTCATGATACGATAGCTGGTCAATGGTGACTATCTTCCCGTTATGTGGAAAAGACATCTTGCGGAAGACCGCGGATGGGACAGCAGACATGGCATAGGTGTAGCTTCGCCCCACTAGAATGTTGTAGTCTAGAGGGGCGTCAATGACTTCGACATCAACGCAAACAGTCTTACCGGCGAGGGTGATGGGACAGTTACGAAACAGGCCAATAGGCTGGGAGGCATGACCATCCCACGCTCGAAGGGTGATCGTGGAAGGGGCCAACTCAGGGGATCCGGGTTGCTTCCAAACCGAAGCGGACATCACGCGCGGTGGGTGCCCCTCATCGGTATACAGGGATACCGGTGCCGTTCAGTTTGGCGGGATTTGGAAACGCGGAAGGAGGAAGAGGAGGATGGTCCGATTGAGTGGCGTCGAAAACAATCATTTGTTCATCAGCAGGATCAACAGCGCCCACGGCAGATAGTAGAGCCTTCCTTTGGGAAGGGCACGACTGGAGGAGTTCCAGGGTGGAAATGGCGGCAGGGGATTGTGCCAAATCATCTACTATACTGTACGATTGGGCGGCTCGACCAGAAGCAACATTTCGGCGTAATGGACCCTTTGGAATCTTTGGGTGAACCTCAACTTTGGGTTGAGGGATGTGTAAGGGGCCACTGGGTGTCGAAAGAGGCTCTGTAGAACCTGAAGATGGAGGCTCGGGAGACGGGCGAAGCGAGAGGCTTGGAGTCTTGGCGAGACCCAGGGATTTGAAGGTGAAGGTGAACGGAAGGGATGGATCGGAGGCGCATCATAGGTCAGTAGTGGGAGGAGCAGAGAGCTGGAGGAAATTGTCATTTGCATGGGGCTGTCGGGGGTTGGGTAGCCACGAATCCCTTTGTTGAGGAAAAGGGTCGGTGAACACGGTGGCTGGGTAGTGGCCACATTAGGAGGAGCATGAGGGGAGGCGTGTTGTCCACGCAATGTGGCTTGAGACTCCCACATCTGTCGCATCTGGGGTAAGAGAGGACAATCGTGAGTGTAGTGACCGTAAACACCGCAACACGAACAGGGCTTGTTTGTGCGAAGCGGCCTGTCCGGCCTGGGCGGGATGCTCTGAGGCTGGTTGCTAGTGTTAGGGTCCATACCAGAATTGGGTCCTCGGTTGCCGGGGGCAGATGGGTTCTGGTTTCCTCGCCGCCTTCTTTGAGAAGAAGGGGGGTTAATCGCACCCTGTTGTGCAAATACTTGCCCTGGAGGGGGTTGTATGTGCTGTTGCAGGTTGTGAGGAGGCAAGGGAGGCGGAAGCGCATATGCTGGAGGAGCTGGCGCACCAGGCTGTGGATAAAAGTAAGGGTTGGGTTGGGCGACATTGAGGTAAGCAGGAGGTTGGGCAAAGGGAGGAGGCATGCCGTATCCTGGATACATGTTGCCGGGAGGGGGAAGATTGCTTGAGGTGCTGGCCCCTCCCTGAGGGAGACCATGGCTCATAGGAGGGTGAGCAGATGGGTGGGAAAGAGATCCAACAATACCGTCGGCGGAATGAGATGCCCCCGGGGCGTTGGCGCCACCGGGCCTGGGGATGTCAGGGAGAACGGTATAAACATAACCAGATTGAGCGTAGATCAGGTCATATTTTAAAGCTATTTGGAGGGCGGCTTCTTCAGATTGAGGAAAGTGAGAGGCGACATCTTTGCAGATGGGAGACGGGAGGGTGCGAAGGAACCAGTCCATGTAAACCCGATCTTCAAAGGGAGGGGCTCGACATAAGCTCCGTCTTCGTCGCCATTCCTGAACATGGGCAGAAAGGCGTGTGGAAGAGGATTTCTTAAATGAAGTCAAGAGCTCTGTACCAGTTTCGTATCGGAGAGGGAGCTGGAAGTACGACAAGAAGGCTTGGGCAAGAGTCTCGAATGTGGTATGGGAGGAAGTGGCCTGTTCGACATACCATTTAGAAGCTTCGCCGGTAAGTGTGCGTTGGAACAAATGAAGACGGATGGAGTCATCGGTAATGAAATTGGAGGAACACCACATGTGGAAAGATCGGACGTGATTGGTTGGATCTTCGCCATTAAGGCCCTCGAACTTAGGGATATCAGAGGGTAGTTTGGTGGGCATAGCGGGCCAGGTAGTATTATGGTGAATTGGGTCATTAATCAACTGATGGAAATCGGGGAGGCTGAGGCCTGCAATGTACGGCAGCACAGGGGTGGCCGGAGTAGTGGTTGTGATGGTTCCGCTAGAAGTAGGGCCGGCATTGGGGCCGGGAGAACCGCTAGCATTAGGCCCTGATCCGGACATGGTGAAGGTAAAAGGGGGAGAACCGGAAGGAGGAGGGGGACCCGATGAATCAGGAGAGGAGTCGGAGTGCGGACTCGAAGGTGGACTGGCTCGACGACGGCGGTGCGGAGCAGGTCGATCAACCGGAAACTGAGGGTGAAGGCCAAGAAGTCTTCGGGAAAGGCGCCTTGGGGGCGCAATGATGACAGGAAGAAGGAAACCGACAAGGGCAGAAAGGGACAAAATCAAGAAGGTCAAGGGCAGAAAAGGTGCAGTGACAATTGATTTTAGAGTCTTTGCCAGGCAGTGTAAACCAGGCGCTTCTTCACTTAGGGTCAGTGTGTGGTGTGCGTTGATTTTAATTTTTAAACCCTTTCCGTTGTTTGAGAGCAAGAAAAAAGTGTGCTACGTAGCTGAAAATAAACCTACAAAGAACAGAAATAAAATGCTGAAATAACAGAAAAATAACGGCTACGTATGCATCTATCTAACCCAAGAAGGTGGTCTCTCACAACTATGCTGAAAAGAAAGGGGAAAACTATGGAAACACACACAAAGGACGCTCGACAGATC
This sequence comes from Pinus albicaulis, assembly GCA_034641835.2. Taxonomy (NCBI): domain Eukaryota; kingdom Viridiplantae; phylum Streptophyta; class Pinopsida; order Pinales; family Pinaceae; genus Pinus; species Pinus albicaulis. Next base: position 80,974,362 of record CM076582.1, read on the forward strand.
TGGGGTCAAAGGGGACAGAGATCTGGAGGATAAAGCTGCAGACAAGGGGTGCAGGCCACAGCCAAGAGACAGAGGTCAAGGTGGCTGGAAAAAGGGAAATCAGCAAAAATCGGGGGGGGCAAGGCGGAGGCCTTCAAATGAGGTCAAACAAACGACGGAGGTGATTTGAAGGGAAAAGAGGTGAGATTCGATGGTGCAGAAGAAGTGGCAGGTAACGGTCTGCGGAAAAAGAGGAAGTGAAGCTACGGCTTAGACGAGTAAGAAGCAGTGAAACTCTTCCACAAAAGTGGAGAATTACTAAACCCTAAGGGGCCAGGTTCCCACTTAGATGAGTAAACGAGATCAGATCTTGGTAGCGTAGGTCGGAAAACCCCCGGCGTAGGCCGTGCACAGGTAACCTTAAAAATTTCGAAAATGTCGAGGTGGTTATGCCTGGTGTTCCCATCTGATTCAAGTTGAGGCCTCCAGGAAACAGTCGAAAGTGCGTCCAGCACGCAGTGTTTTGGGTTGCAAGGTGCGACCCCCTGCCCAGCTTGTTTCTACAGCGCATTTTCGAAAAGTTTCCGTCTCAGTTGCGGCTGGTGTCGCTTACCTGCGCAATAGGGCCAGAAACACACGGAAGTTAGAAATTTTAATGTTTTAGGTTTTATGTGAGAAAAAAAACATAAAAATAGGAAAACTAAACAGCTGAAAAGAAGCCCTAGGGTCTGAAGTAGCTGGATATGCAGGAATATGAAAAACGACAGCGGTCGTAATTTAAAACCCGTGTGGAGTCGCCATTTGTTAGTATGAATTCTTTGTCGAAGCGTACGAAAAAGAACCACTTTAGCTACGCATAACTAATAGCCCTAACAACAATAATGGCCGCAAAACATCTTCAGATCTGCAATTAGTAGTTAAAGTGCTGCAACAAACAGATCTATAAATGGAAAGACATTAAGCAGTAAAGTAAAGAGTTTGCTCCATGCATCCAACAGACAAGACAAGAACGCGATTTTTGAATGAATTTTTATATTACAGGGCACCTGGGAGGAAACAAGAAGGTGTATCCAGATCTCCTCAATGGGATGGGTTCTTCGTAGTCCTCAGCACTTCAGATCTAAGCTTTCTCTCTCTTGTAGATGTAGAAAACCCAATGTAGAAGGTAGAGCTCAATGGGAGCAACAATGGCAGAAAATGAGACCGAGTGTATAGATCCAGAGTGATCTAGTATGCAACAAAAGGTGAAGAACGAAGGGGAAAACCCTCCTATTTATAACAAAATATTGGGTCATTCTAGATCTTGGTGCATGATTAAAATAATGTTAACCAAATCTAGATCCACCTCTATGGAATATTTTATTATTATTTGTTGGAGGGAAAGGGACTTTGACTTGGGTCAAAATCCCTTGATTAGTGAAGAATAAATAAATAAATGATTTATTTATCCTTTTAAGGAAGTGGTTGAGATACAATCAAATAAATAATGATTTATTTAATTAATAGTGGTTGATTTGGTCATATTTAACAAGGAATATTATTTAAATAATTATTCCTAGAAAATAATAAGATAACTATGGGTGTATCTCATTAATTTCTTTGTTTTTGGGTTAAACATGACAGGGAATAATAATTAAATTGTGGTTTAATTAATTATTCCTTTTGGGGTTTCCTTAATTAACATAGTGAAAGCAGTTTTACTTGGGGTAAAACTGGTCTTACATGGTGTACTTGGGTCCATCTAATAAGAAAAGGTGAGATGACCAAAAAATGGTGTAACACATGTGTTTTCTGCATATTTTTTGTGTTGCATTGCTCTATAATATATAATTTTCTAACAATTTTTACAACTCATTTACTCAACAACAAACTCATGTTCAGCTTGATTTCTGTTTTTGACACTTAACCTTATACTTTCATTCCTTTGATCACTTTGAGGGCATTTGACTACACTTGAAAGCTTGACTTCCCTCACATTGATACTCTTTGTACTTCTCTCCTTTTGATGCAGTGAAGCATTGTTGCCTTGAAAAACCATGGAGGTCACCTCTTGATATCATTCTTCAGACTTCTGTCTATTGTCATCATGGAGACCCACAGTCTTCATTTCACCTTCTTGCCTACCTTTCCAATTCTTAGGTTTTAGGACTGTTAGAGACAAATAATTAGTGTTGTCTTCTAATTTCTTTATAAACCTTTCAAGTTCATTCATTTATGTTCAGTTCGCCTCACCTTTTTCCCTTTTTTACTTATAATTTCTAAAAATATTCAATGTGTGCTTGGTTGTGTTGTTGTGCCTTCTCTCCTTGCGGCTTTTGCATTTGTTTCTTGCTTGGAAGCACTGTTTAGCCAAATAGTCACAAAACCTAATTTTCTTTGTACATAGGCCTGTTGCCTCTCCTTTACTATGGTTTTCCTTAGTGATGAATTAGCCTCTCACCTCACCTCAATTTTTGTTGATGGCCATCTCAATCATTCCTGCAAAAATGATTAATATGGGTAGATATCTTTTGCAGAAGTTGTGCTTTGACCAAGGAGGCCTTCCTTGAAATATTTTCTGATCCATTTGGACAATCATGTGTTGTCCTTCTTCCTCTTTGATTGAAACTTATTGGCAAAGGAAAAAAAAATATTTAGAACACCAAAACAATCTTATGACCTGCGAAACCCTAGGTGACCTAGTCGAAGGCTCTTGGATTTGGCCTTTGGCTGAAAACTTGACTTAGGGTTTTTAGGTGTAAAACAAAGTTTTTGATAGACTTTATGCATTACAGACCCAAAAATACTAATTTTGATTTATCTAAAGAGCCTATAAAGGTAGATTGAAACCACCAATGTTTGATGTATTCAGAAAACACAAGAGTGAGTAGGTTTGTTGGTGATCCTAGGTGACAAGTGGAGGAATTAGGCAAGCCAAAACAGAGTGCTAAAGTCAAGGGTGGAAAAATATAGTGAAAATGAGTGGCATGAGCCCATGATGGGTCTCCTGGGGGTGATAGGTTGGCTCTGACATGATAGGATGGTAAAATAGTGAAAATTTTATCTTAAGGATAATGAAGGCAGTGAGATTTCTAGAACTCACAATATTCATGAATTTTGTTTCTAGAAATATAGGATAAACATTTAGTCATCTATGAAAAGAAAAAATTAATGATGACTAACAGTGGCTCCACTTTGAGAGGGTAGCTCATTTTAAGGAGGTGTCTAGAACTTCAAATCTCTGGTTTTATGAAGATTAGTGCCTCATCCATTGGGCAAATTTTTACTTATTCTCATTTGCTGATGCTTCTTTGATTTTTTTATCTCAATAATCTAAAAAACAAGATTAGCTCAGTTTCATCTCTACCTACCCAACCTACTTGCCTAAAAAAATTTCTTCATTGGGTCCACTTGAACTGGAAAACCCTTGACATTTTCTTCTTTTGAAAGAAAAATAAATTATCTACTTCTACTCTTATCACTTACAAGAGTTCAGATTGGGCTAGTGAACTCTTTTTTTTCTCTACCTAGACTATTTGACTGTCAAGATTAATCTGTATGACATACTTCCTTCTCTAAGCTATTGACATGAAATTGAGAGCATGGTTTAAATCAGGATTAGGCAATTTGACTTACCATGAATTGTGGCATTAGGACAAGCTGCACACAAATATTATTTTTGTACAAACAAAACTAGAAAAACAAGGGCTTTGATTTATCATTTGGTATGAATCGCCATCTTTCTCTTTGGTTCAATTTTGAGCAAGTGGAACCAGTATATTTCATTCCTAATCTATCCTTTTTGACAAGTCAAGTTTGAATGATTTGACAAGCTCTCTTTCACTAACTTATCAGCAATAAATTGAAAACATGATCAGACATGATTAGGCTAGATGACTGAACAAGAATTTTTGGCACAAGTAGTGGCATTTAGGCTTTCACACTTTCAACATTACTATTTTTTGGGTATGGGGTTGTACCTCTTTTCAAATCTTCCCTCTTTTTCTTTATTTCTATGTTTTTATGTTTTTTCCGATTTTTCTCATGCAATGTTATATATAATGAATGAAAATTTGAAACTAATACTCTTGACAGAAATAGTGTTGGAGCATCCTGCCTTCAACAGGATCTCCCAACATCCCTTGTCATTCAGCCCTTGTAAACAGAAAACATGGTTACCTCCATTTGAGGGCATGTTGTAAGGAGTTTTCCAAAAAATTTCAAACAGACCATGATCTCCTTGGTATTTCCTCTTTAAGTATTGCTTCCAAAACTTGTTAATGTCAAAGACCCTTCTTAGGTGGAAAATGTATTCTTTATCAGCTTCAAAAGAGATGATGATGTCATCAATGTATATCATAATGAAGAAGTTTAAAACAGGGGCCATGACTCTTTGGAAGACATCTTCAGCACTCGTTAACTCAGGAAACATTTGGTCAAGCATGTAGTTGCTCCAAGGAACTTTGAAAATGGATCTATGTTGATTGATTGGAAGTTGGATCGTCTGATGATAACATGAAACAATATCATGTAATGACATCTTGTTAGAAATTCTTACCCTTTGTATATGATGATTTATCTTGGGGAAAGGGTATTTGTACTTCATGGAGGTTTTGTCTAGGCACCTAAAGTTTATACACAGTCTGCATCCTTTTTCTTTCTTTGTTAGTGATACCACTTTCCCAAGGGTTCCATGGTATTTCTTGGAAGGAGACATTTTTTGAATAATGTATGTGTCACAAGAATTTGAGCTTTCATCACTATAAATACAAGCATCCTGAAACTTCTTGCATAACATTATGTATTTCATTTTTGTGTATAATGACAAAGTTCTGGATAACTTAATCATTTTGGGTCTTCCTAGGCTGCCCACATTATACTCCTCTATATCATTTCCAGTAGATACTCCTATAGGGTCCATAGTAATATTTGTAAGAGTCAACAATTCTTCTGAAGGTACAAAACTACTTGATGATGTGGTGTATATGTAAGGTGAAAACATCATACTCTTTTGATCTAGATTCCTAAATATTTATGTTATGTGAGAGTATTTCAGCACTTCTGGATTGAGAAAAGGAAAAAATTATGTTTTTGAGGTTTGTCCTTCATTTAAGCCACCTGATTAAGATTCCAAACTTATTTTTGGTTTTGAAATTTCACTTTTAGTTTGCATAAAGTCAAGTTCAGTTTTATCATCATGTGGTTGTTCATGGCTGTTATAGATTTGACTATGGAGTTCATCATGCAGAGACTGGTTTGACTATTGTAGTGTGTCTAGATCTGCCTAAACTTCACTTACCTGCTCATTAATGTCCTCTTCATTACACAAGATGAAGGAATCAAGATATGAGTGAATGGAATAAAGAGGAGTGTTATTTGGCCTCTCTTAACTGCTAACCATATATTTCATGTGAGACTCTCAGTATAGCCTTCTAGTTTGGTTGAAAACAGGGATGGTAGCATATGAAATGTCAAGTTGGAGGTTCCCCTAAAGCTTGGCTCCCCAAGATTTGGATAAAAGCATGCCATACTTAGGGGGAATGTCAGCAGCCACTATGTCCATGAATAGGTTCTTAGAAAGTATTTGTGCCAGATTGACACAAAGATCCTTGATTAGGCCTAAACACTTGACTCTACTCAAATCGAATGAGTACAAGTCTTTGTAATATTTAGTAATTTCTAGGCCTAATCTCTCCATCACAACTTTAGGCATGAGGTTGTGAGAGGCACTAGAGTCTAGCATGGCATTGTGCAGTATTTTATCATGTATATTTAAACTAACATAGAAAGGGGGAATGGCTCCTTCTTGGTACTTTCTTTCTACTTCACGACCAAACAAAAAATCTGGTTTATCATTTGTCAAGTTTAAAGTATCAGTATCATTTCCTATATTTAGGACCTTAAAATTTGGGACCTATACACTTGTTGAGTAACTAGTTTAGTGTTAGGCATGGTTATCTAATTTTGGCAATCTCTCCCTCAAAGCTGAAAGGTATTTTTGTTTTGGACATATTTACATCAGTTTTATCAGCCATGAACTTTTCTACATTTTTAATTTGTTGATTCTGATTTGGAGCTTTAGAAAAAATAGTTTTCTCAGGGCCACTAGTGGAGGTACTAGGGCAGCTTGGGTCATTGTTTTGTTGTCTGATTTTTCCTTTGTTTGGATCAATTTTCTTAGCCATAGTGTTGAAATTCTCTGTTATCTTCTTAGGAGTGTTTTTAGGTGCTTTCATAACAACAGTGTCTATTTGGCTTTTCTTGGGCAGATCTTGGTTCTTTTTTCTCCTAAGGTCATATTGCCTATGGAATTCCATTATGGAATTTTCAAATCCCAAGTAGTAGTATTCAGAATCCTCATGGTTTATTTCAGTTTGTTCTGAGGAAAATAAACCCTGTTCTTCTTCAGTGAGAAAAACATCATCTTCATTATCAAAACCTATTAAGTTCACATGGCTTTCTTTAGGTTCTATAATTTCTCCTTCTTCTTCATCCACACAGTTTTGCTGAAAGGGAGGGTTGATTTGTTGTTCATTTTCCCTTTGTTTGATTTGAGGAGTGTCTCTTCTAAAATTTTGAGCTCTATTTCTGTTTTGGGGATTGGCTTGGTTTTCCCTAGGAGGTGTCCTTTCATTCAAGTTTATCCTTTCTATCATTTTTTCCATTGTTCTCATTAGGCTGTCCATTTTGGTATCATATGAGGAGGTTGAGGCTATGGTTTCATCTTTGTAATTGATTCATTTTTCTGACCTCATCCTAGCTCTCTTTTAAATTAAGTTGACCTCTGCGCTAGTAGCTACCCTTTGCATTTCTTCTAAAGTTGCGGGGTCTCTCTCTCTCAATTGATATGTCATGTCCGAATAAAAGCCTTCAAGAAATTTCACTAGTTATAGGCCTTGTGGGGGTTTCGTGTGAGGTGGGAGGGCATTGTAGACACTATTAAACCTGGTGCAATAATCTTGTAAACTTTCCCCTACATTCCTCTTGAGATTGTTATATTCAGAAAGGATTTGGAGGGGGTTTTTCTTTATTTCCCACTTGTTTATGAAATTTTGGTAGAGGGAAGGGAGATTATGTATGGTGTTAGGATTTAATGCTTTGAACCATTTTTTGGCTTCACCTCCTAAGCTTTGTGCAAAGATCCTCATTTTAATGGTTTCTTCTTCTATTTCCATGTAATCAAAGGCATCATTTATCCTATCCACATGTTGTTGGGTACTGATGGATTCAGCTCCTATGAAATGAGGGATGTTGGATTGGTATTCATTTGGCAAAGGTACTAGAGGTGAGGTAAAGCTAGGGGAGCATACCAAGCTGCCATGATGGGAGCTAATGGAGGATTTACAAGAGGAGGGTTTGTGAAAGGAGGTGTAGGATGAAGTGGAGTGGTTTTCACAGTGGTGGTATGTATGGGTGTGGTGGAAGTACTTAGACGAGAAAACTGATTCCGAGCAGATTTGGTATGGAAAGAGCTAAAGTGATGGAGAAGCTGAAAGTTAGGTGGAGTGGAAGGAGAGGCTTCTCTGATAGAAATCTGCTACAAATCTATGGGTTCAAGGTTATTCTGGTCAATATTACTTTTTGGCTTGTTTTTGAAAAGGTTCTTTGTATGATGCAAGTCAAACAGGGGATCTTGCAAGGCTGTAAGATGTTCAGGGACAGAGCTTGCTCTATGAATGGTCCTAACAGTAGTTAAGTTTCTAGATTTAGAATTTTGCCATAAAATCCTTTCAGGGTCATCAACTATGGTGGGAGGGTTTGGGTCCGGATGAGATCTGGTACTAATCCTTTATGAAGCTAGATTTCAAACTCAAAATGTAGAGAGGCTGAAATTTTAGGACTATTTTCGGAAGGTGGACCTCTCTTAGTGCTTAGTAAACTTACACAGTATGGGACTAGGCTTCTAGACTTCTCCAGGCTAATTTGACACAATCCTAGGGAAATCTAATGAGAACTAGTGAAGTAATAGGCCTACTGGAGGCTAGTGGAGTTTCCAAGTGGATATTTTTAGTTGTTTTGATGGTATATGTGTATGGTCCACCACCAATAACTGACGAAAAACCAATCTAGGGATGTTTTTGGGGTTTTCTGAGTTTATTTACGTAGCCATAAGGTTTGTATGAGTGTATTCTAATTGTGTCATCATTTTTCTAGGATGGTGAAAGAAGCAAAGTCTACTCTTGGCTATCAGTTGATTTTCTAAGCTTAACTAAGGGTTTAAATGAGTCTATAAGATTTTTTAGGCTACTATGTACTCGGTCCCATTGTGATCGCCAGAATTTTAGGGTCCCATGATTTAGTAGATTGGTAGACCAAATGCACAGAGTAAAATGAAGCCTGTCTTTGGAGACCTAGGACCTAGCCTTCCTGGACTCAGAGAGGGCTCTCTCTATTGTATGCAAAGGATGTGAAACTTTTTCTTCTAGGGTTTTATTTTAGGTTAGTTGTTAAGTGTAGGGTTTTTTTGTTTGTTTTGGTTGGGTAAGATGATCAAGTAGGATAGGTGGAGTGAGAGGACATCAAATCATTGGGCTATGGAGTCTATTAAAGTCATGAATATCTCAAAAATGAGTCAGAGTGGATCACAGGGGAAATCTAGTATGGTCAATGGATCTTTAAGGTTATGTGTGAAGTGAAATGGACATTGAGTTGGTGAACAAGATAAGGAAAAGGGCAGTGAAGTATCCTTTATCATGTACCCATAAACAAGAAGGTATAAAATACTGATAAGTAAATACAATAATCATGAGATAGGGCAAGCCATTAACTCAATGACAATAATTAAACAAATAGATTTCCAAGATGAAAAATTTAGTGAAACAAAGAAAGCAAGAAGACTTATCTAACTTTAGTGATTTCACCTTCAAGATTTGAAAACATATAAGATAAAAAATAACATTAATCAAATAAGAGGGAACTCCTAAGCATCATTTGGTCAAGCTACAAAGAAATTTGAGGCAAACTTCTTAGTCTGGATAGAGGGCATGATCAAAACATGGCCTCTTTGGCTAAACCTAGCAAGTAACACATCAAAGAGAGATTCCAGAAACATAGTTTAGATAGCATCAAGTGAGCATGGATAACCATAAAAAATATCTGAAAACTACTTTCTTAAACCATTAAAGAAACAAACAAGCTTAGTTGAGTCTAAGGAGCAGCTAAGAATTCCTTAAATTAACCCACCAGAGGAAAACATAAAGACAATAGTAACCAGGAAGGAATAAGATGCCTCAAACAACATTTCTTAGCCTATACTTTTCTGATCTACTGCAACATAGAAGGATGGACACAATGATAAAAAAGAAAACATGAAAAAATTAGAGACACATCACCATTAACCAAGCTCATGGATCCTGCAAGCAAGCCTTCATCATCATCAATCAAAGAAAATCATTCACAAGCTCCACAACACCAAATTGCTCTTCAACCTCAAAAAACCATGTATTGCTCTCAAAACTCATCAAATGCCAACATTTACAATGAAAGCCCTCATGCTCTATTTAACTCAGCAAAGGAGGTTAAAAACCCTAGATAGGGTTGGATAATGTCAAAATCACTCATAAATGTCATAAATTCCCAAAAGACCATGAAAGGCCCAAGGCACAAAATATCCCATGAAATAAATGCCAAAATTACTTCTAGCACCTAGTTCTAGAGTGATTTGCCTCAAAAAACACTAAAATATGATTTTTCAATAAATGAGTTTGTTTTGTGGACTTTTGATCCAAAACACATAGTGTTGTCCATTTGCGCAGCGCCACCTTAGGCAGAAAATAGGTCCTTTTGCAACCAAGTTTTGGAGACCTTCCTGATGTCAGAGTTTTCTCCGTGATGGCCTGTTGGAAAGCTTGATGAGTCTAAGTTTCAAAAATACTCTTGGTTTTCTGATCCAGCCCCTATAACCTGTCCAAAATTTAAAAATCCCAACACTGCTCTGTGCATAGTGCCAGGCCTGAAAAGGAGGCAGAATGGTGAAAATTTAGGTGTTTTTTGACCTTTTGAGGGATCAAAACTACTCTAATTGCTCAGAAATTTTGTGAGAATAGTTTAATAGTGATGAGAAAACCAAAAATATAGAGTTTTCCCTCTGAGGATGCTACAGGTATTAGGATAGCGCCAGTGGTGCTGCGTTAATAGGCCTTCAAAATCACAAAAAACAAAAAATTATCCAAATTCCCTCAAAACTTGTGGAGGTCTCCTTCAAGGGGTTTGGGAGACCCGTTGAGAAGCTTATGCCAAAATTCCAAGTTTTTCATGACCTTTTGCGTCTTTTAGGGTTTTTATTTCAATGAGGGCTTCTTTGAGTTTTTCCCTTACAGCTTGATTCCTTCGGGCATAATGCATGGTCATATTTTTCTGGAGATCAAGGCCCCTTTTTGTCTTCTTAAAGTAATTGTGTTCATTCTTGTAATACTGAATGATACATTGTGCCATTTCAAAATATCTCTCTCACTCCCTAATTTGTGCATCTTTTCTTTGGAGCAATAGTCTAGTGGCCATCTCTTCATCTTCATTATCACTATCTAGGTCAATGAATTAAGGCTTTTGTGTAGTTTTCTTGCCTCTCTTACCTTTCTCACCTTTATCCATATTTTTTTTCCCTTGTTAGGATTTTGAGTTGAATAAGTTGGCATGGTCCCTTGCCTCTTGGAGGTAGAAAACACTAGCCTTGATCCTCTCTGGTAAGTGAATGAAAAGGGTGTGATGGTGGTCTTTATGGTGTCCTTACCATGGCTGCGATCTTCAATTTGACTATCATCCTCTGCACTTTCCTTACTTTCATCTTGTTCATCACCATGACTGCTTTCATCTTTGTTTTATGCACTGGCACTATTCTCATTATCACTTAGGGGCTGATTGTTGTCATGACTGTCATGACAGCTGTCATGACTGTCATGAGTGTTTCCTCCTTTCTTGTCCTTCTCATCACTAAGGCTGGATTCATTTTGGTCATTGTTGCCTTCAATTTCTGCACTTTCCTCACTGTCTTTATATTTATTATTTTCAGCCTCTTCATTCTTTGTCTTTGCCTCATCATTTTCCTCTTTATCCTTTGCCTCTATATCCTCTGTTTTATTGTTGATATCCCCTCCATCAATGCAAATTTCATTTCCACTTTCAACCTCCTCATCCTCTTCAACATCCTCTTTCACTTGGCCACTATTTTGTTCATTGTTTTCACCTTTATCACTGTCATGCTCACTATCTTTTTCTTCACTTTCTGTTTCTACCCCTTCTTCAAATTTTGCCTTTGTCTCTTCTTGCTCGCTTGAATCACCATCATTTCTTAGACTATCTCCTTTGTACTCTTGCTCATTTGTTTCATTGTTATCATCCTCCTCCATTTATTTGTCTTCTTCCTCTTGTTGATTTAACTCATCACCAGCTTTTTCATCATCATCATCCTCCTCATTGGGTTCATCATCATTACCCTCACTATCATTACTGTGTTCATTATTTCCACTCTCATCCTCTTCATTTGATGCATCAAAAGAAGAAGAAGAAAGGAGGTTTCCTTGAGGTGAGGTCACTTGTGTAGATGAGGAGGGCAAGTTTGATTGATGAAGAGGTTGTGAGATTGTGAAGACTTTATGTGCTATGAACACCTCCCAAGGTATACCCTGCTATTCCAACTGATGTAATACCACCATCTTGATCAAGGAATGGTGAAATACACTTTGCATTTTTTGGGAAGGACTCATTCTCCAGAAAACAGAAGACATTTTGTCCATACTTCTATAGAGGTAGTAGGGAAAGTTGAGCATCTTGATCCTTGTGAAATTCCTGAGGAGTCTAAGATGATAGGAATAAATCCTGGATTACCTCCCCTCACAGGTGAAGTACTTCATTATAACTTTCATCAATGGTGCAAATATCTGTTTGAAGTGTGAGAAGGGAAAACTAGACTTGTAGCCTTGTCTGTACCTAGTCTTGATGAATGGCTCATAATAATCCTTGTCCAATTTGGCCTTATTAAACCATTTTTCACCAATAAAAGGGATACCTATAGCATTAGAGATGGTATCTATTGATAGTTCAAAATTAACCCCTGCCAGATTCACCTGTTTGTTGTGGAGGTTGAGGACAAACAACCTTGTAAGCTCTGGGTGGTGTTGTACTAGTTTGACCTTCTCACAAAATTGAAAACATCCCATATTCTGGAAACATTACAGGATCATGGGAGATGAGGTGATAGCCACTATGCTCTAGGGTTCAACTCTATTCACTTTCCCTCCCTTATGATTTGGTCTCATAGGCCCTTGGCCTCTTTCACTGCTGCTACTGTCTTCAGCTCTTGACATGGTGATAGGAGATGTTTGTGGAAAAAATATGGTTTGGAGGAGCAAAATGAAGAAGGTGGTGATGGAAATATTTATAGATGAGTGATATGGAGGCTAGATTTTAGGACTTCTTACTTTGGAGCTGAAGTGGGCTTCTCTTGAAAAAGAATTGTAACACACTAGCTTACCCTCCCTCAAATGACACTTAACTTGTTCAAGAAGGCCAAAAAAAAAGGTGTAATATGCCTTTGAGACCTAGGGTTTGCACACCTAGGGTTTAATTAACTTTTAGCCACTAAATTATGAAAATTTCTTGGAGGATAAGGAGGATAGGCCACCTACCAGCTTTGGCTCCTTTGCAGGCCTTTGAAGGCAAATTGGAGGATGGACTTTATCCTTAGGGAAATTTTCTCCTTTGTTTGAGGGCCTTCTGAATTAGCGCAGCGCCCTGCCCAACTATTCGGGTCAGCCTATGAGCACAGTGCCGGTAGTCGTGCCTAAGAATTAGCACAGCGCTGAGCGCGTGTAGGCCTATCAGTCGGGTCCTGTGCATGTCAGTCGGGTCTGAGCGTAGCATCCCAGATTTACATAGCGCCACCCCGGATTAGTGTAGCACAGTGTTATTTTGAACAGGAGAAAGGTGGATTAGCACAGTGCCAGACATGGTAAGCGTGGTGCCACTTATTCGCATAGTGCCAGTAGCCCTTTGCCCAGAAATGGTAAAAAAGTTTGTTTTTTCTTCTAAAAACCTTGTCTTCTTTTGTAATGGAAAATTAAGATGAAAGAAGACTAAGAAGGCCCTTTATACCTTTTGAGAAATAAATCAAACTTATAAAACCCAATTTTCTATGTATGCTTTTTTTCCACTGTATAATTTTTACTGATATCCCTTCAGCCTTTTTGCAGGTGACTTTGAACTTGTCAAAATTATTTTTTTTCCTTTGGTGAGGGTGTGTTAAAGAGATGAAGAGGTTCCTTTAAATTTGGGAGTTTTGGCACTACTAAACCTTTTCTTCTTGTACTGATAAACTAAAATCACTGTTTTTATCCCTTTTTGGCATTCTTGAGTGCAAGAGACCCGAAACATGTCTTTTTACCTTCTTTCTGATTTTGTTAGTGACATGTTCATTTTGACCATGATATGTCTTCCCTTGGCCACTTCTAATTTCTACAGGTGCCCGTGACACATTTGATTTTGGTCTTTTTGTCATTTTTTTGATTTTGACAACTCATTTACTCAACATCAAACTCATGTTCAACTTGATTTATTTTATTGACACTTAACCTTATGCTCTCATTCCTTTGATCACTTTGAGGGCATTTGACTCCACTTGAAAGCTTGACTTCCCTCATACTGATACTCTTTGCACTTCCCTCCTTCTGATGCAGTGAAGCATTATTTCCTTGAAAAACCATGGATGTCATCTCCTAATATCATTCCTCAGACTTCTGCCTGCTATCATCATGGAGACCCAGAGTCTTCATTTCACCTTCTTGCCTACATTTCCAATTTTTAGGTTTTGGGGCTGTTAGAAACAAATAATTAGTGTTGTCTTCCAAGTTCTCTATAGCCCTTTCAAGTTCATTCATTTTTGTTTAGTTCACCTCACCTTTTTCACCTTTTCACTTATAATTTCTAAAAATATTCAATGTGTGCTTGGTTGTGTTGTTGTGTCTTCTTTCCTTGTGGCTTTTGCATTTGTTTCTTGCTTGGCAACACTATTTAGAAAAATAGTCACAAAACCTGATTTTATTTGTACATAGGCCTATTGCCTCTCCTTTACTATGGCTATCCTTAGTGACAAATTAACCTCTCACCTCACCCCAATTTCTGCTAATGGCCATCTCAATCATTCATGCAGAAATGTTTAAGATGGGCAACTGTCTTTTGCAGAAGTTGTGCATTGACCAAGGAGACCTTCCTTGAAATATTTTATGATCCATTTGGAAAATAATGTGTTGTCCTTATTCCTCTTTGATTGCATCCTCTTGGCACATGAAAAACAAATATTTATAACTAAAAACAATCCTATGACCTGTGAAACCCTAAGTGACCTAGTGGGAGGCTCTTGGATTTGGCCTTTGGCTAAAAACTTGACTTAGGGTTTTTAGGTCTACAACATAGTTTTTGATAGAATTTATGCATTGGAGACCCAAAAATACTGATTTTGATTTATCTAAAGAGCTTAGAAAGGTATCTTGAAACCACCACTGCTTGATGTATTTGGAAAACACAAGAGTGAGTAGGTTTATTGGTGATCCTAGGTGACAAGTGGAGGAATTAGGCAAGCCAAAACATAGTGCTAAAGTTAGGGGTGAAAAAATATAGTGAAAATGAGTGGCATGAGCCCATGATGGGTCTCCTGGGGGTGATAGGCTGGCTCTGACATGATAGGATGGTAAAATAGTGAAAAAAATTTCTCAAGGATAATGAAGGCAGTGAGATTTCTAGAACTCACAATATTCATGAATTTTGTTTCTAGAAATCTAGGATAAGCATTTAGTCATCTATGAAAAGAAAAAATTACTGATGACTAACAAGTTCAGAGGACGCAACAGAGGATTTTTGACAAGAAACATATTCAGAGCATTGAAAGACTTCTAGGCGATCTCATCCCAAAGGAACGGGATGCCCTACTTTAGTAATCGTGTGAATCCTTTAGCCACTTCGGCATAGTTAGGTATAAAACGGCGTAAAAAATTAGCCTTCCCCTGCAGACTCTGTAGCTGATGTAATGAGGATGGAGAGGGGAGATTAATAATAGCCTCAACTTTGAGAGGATCGAAGTGAATCCCGTCTTTGAAAATGATAAACACCAAGAGTCTACCGGATTCGACGTAGAAGACACACTTATGCAGATTTAACCGGATGTTATAGAGTCGACAGAGAAGAAATAATATATGATGAAGATGGTTAGGGTGGTCCTTACGTTTAGCTCAATGAGCTGGAAGTTCATCTAGATAAGGCTGAACAATGTGCTTAATATCGTGAAAAGCATATGACATCGCTCGCTAAAACGTGGCCCCAACATTTTTTAAGCCAAAAGGGAGCTTTTTATATGCGAAAGTACCCCAGGGATAGATAAAGGCAGTCTTATGTTGATTGGTTGGGAGAATATTAATCTAGTTATAGCCAGAAAAGTTGTGCATGAGGGAAAATATCTCACTCCCTGCACAGTCATCAATGATTTGATCAATAAAGGGAGTAGGATAATTATCCTTAGACAGGCCCAGTTTATGTCATGATAATTAACACAGACCTGAATAGTACCCTATTTCTTATCTACAGGGGCAACGTTGGACACCCATTCTGTCAAGAGAATTAGATAGATAAAACCAGCTTTGAGAAGTTTTTCAACTTCACCCTTAATGGCAGTACCCTTTCTAGGGTGCACAGGATTAAGACACTAATGAAGAGGCTTCGAACCAGGGTAGGTAGGAATCTCATGCACCACTATAATAGGATCGCTGTCAGGCATCTCTTTGTAAGACCACGCAAAGACATCATAGAAATCACGGAAAAGGCTAGTATAAACCTGAACTTCATTAGAATATAAGGTGACCTCGATATGGATGTTCTCGACGATTCCTGGTTTCACGAAAATGTCAATAGGCATCATTAGCATGATATTACTCAAGTTACCCTTCGTAAAAACTTTCGTGTGTCAGAATAGGCATTTGAATCGGAGGAGAAGGAACCTAAGATGAAAACCTCTCAAGACACGTAGACATGGCCCTGAGACCAGGCATGAATGAGGAACGATGATGACTATCATCCCATGGAAGATCCTTGAGAGACAATGTTTCCATGATGGCTTCATCATAGGGAAATATCTCTTTCAAGGGATCAGGCGAATCCAAATCACTGAGCCAAGGGGATTGAGAATAAGTGTCAAGAGACATGCTCAAAGGAGCATGATTAGGAGGTGGAGGCTCTGAAGCCAAAATAAGTTCACAATAGTCAATATTTATCAGACTTAACGGCATCGAATCTCCAAAAGAATCAATCTGTTTAGGTGAAGGGATGATCCACGGGTCACCAGACCAAGAGATCATATAAATATGAATAGTGTTGGGTGGAGGAAGAGGAAAAATACCCATGAGGGCAGGATATTTGAAAAGACCCGGTCCTACGATCTCATAGGGAGTAGGAATTTGATCCACATATAGAACTTTGTTCTCAGAAGAAGAGGTGAAGAATGATAACTAATCAACAATAGCAATATTTCCTTTGTGTGGGAATTTCAAAACATGAAAGAGAGCGGATGGAGCACACAACATGGTGTGAGTCCAACTGTGACCAAGGAGAATATTGTAATTGAGCTTGGTGTCAAATACTTGAACCTAGACATTGACTGTATTCCCTTCTAATTTAATTGGTAAACTAGAGAGAACACCAAGAGGTTTGGATTCCCTTCTGTCAAATGCTTCACGGGAATTTGGTGATGAATTCAGAGCTAGAGAACCAATGGATTTCCAGCAAGAAGATGGCATGACACACGTAGATGCACCCTCGTCCACAACCACCTGATGGATATTCAGACCATTAATACCCACTTGTATGATGAGCGCAATTTGGTGCGGGAGTCGTGGGACAAAATTCTCCAAGTCGAAAGTGAGAAGGCTAGAATCAACAAGATCAACCCTGCTAATTGCAGATAACGAAGCCTTTCGTTGAGAGAGACAGATTTGAATTAATTCTATTGTAGACATTGTAGATGGAACCTAAGCTAGATCCTCAACAATACTGTAATGTTGAGCAGCACGGGCGTTGGGATTGTAAGAAGACTTATGGAGTACACCTTTGGAAGGTGGTCGTACAACGGGCTCAGTACTGGGCATTTCAATATGAAGAGGGTGTAGTATTCCCAATTAGGCCAAGTTAATGGGAATATACAATTTTGTCTCAATATTTTGTTTCAAGAATAAAATTGTAAAGGAGGATCAATAAAACCCCTAATCAACAAAATAAATCAATGCCACATGTGAACATGGAAAAATCTGGGCTATTTACATAAGCACACTTAGGTGTGAAAGAAACTGGAGCATTTGACCAAGTCAACCAGGACCAAATCAACAACGCTGTCTAGATACAGTAAATCTCCTAGAGGGACAACACAGTTTTAGTTGGAGGCTTCTCATGTGAATGCAACTAAATCATTGAGATGGTTTAGGGTTTGACAATACTTTCATCCTATAAGAGGGAGAGGAGGATAGTAGAATGGGGTTGTTGATTGTGTATATTTCTAAGCATACTGTCTATTTAGACATATACCATTCTCTGCTGTTTAGCTAGGAATAGTGCTACTTAGCACTTGGGTGTTCCTATGCAGGAATCCCACCTCTTCCATTGAGGATTTCTTGGAAGGGTCTTGTTGATATCATCCACTATCAGGAATTTGGCCAAGCTCATCTTCCAACTACAACAAAAATCCTATTGAGGGTTTTTTTGTCCTTGCAAGCTGCAGTAAGTGGAGGCTAGATCTTCTCATATCTAAGCCATTTCAGGGCCTCTTTTCACTGGGAAAGTCTTCTATCCCATGGGCAAGAGAGTTATGAACCTTTGGAGCTGATATTTCAGATCTTGGCATCATTCCAACTCAGTATTTCAAGCTATAGCACATTTTCCCTTCCAGGACTGCGTTATTTTCAAGGAGGCAATTGCAGGGTGTTTTGACCCATTTTTTGACGAGAGATCTCTGGTGCTGGGGCTTTTCCCTTCACTTCGGTGATCCATGGGTTAGCTTACTGATCCATGTTCTGTACATATATGATCTACTTCTATTGTAAACATCTTTATAAATTTCTGAATAATATTGTAGATCTGATACTTTAATCTCAGATCTACTCTCTGTATTGCATGATTTGATCAAAACCCCAAGGGGATCTTGTAAAGGAGCCTTTCTAGTGTATAGATATAAAATGGATCTAATATTTTGTACACATATATGCTCTAGATCTGGAGTGTAATATACAACTACTGCATTTCCTATAAAAACGTTGTTAAGCTATTTTTCAGTCAATACATGTGTTGCAACCCTCTTTCTTGAGGAGTTTCTTCTATTTTGTCTTCTACATTCTATTGTATACTGTAAGGGGCCCATTGTGGATCTGATTTGCTGTTGTTTATATAAAATTTGATCCCTATTATTGTTCTCCTAGTCATACTCTCAAGAACTGCATTATTTCTGAAGCAATTTTTTGCACATAGCTACAACCCCTCTCTTTGGGTGTTTTTCATCTAGACTAGGTGGTGGGAGGTCTGTTTACCTCACCTAGTTTGATTTGTTTTTTCTCTTCTTTTGGATCTAGAAATTAGATCCACTAATATAGGGATACAGGAGCTGCTAACTCATTTCAGTGCACAAATTTCTAAGGAGTGCGTTATTTCAGCAGGCTTTGTTGTGTATTCCCATTTTGGGATATTACAGTGGTATCAGAGCTCCTTTCTTGGCATAGCCTGTGCTTTCATTGAAAAGCAAAAGGTAACATGAATTCAGAATAATATGAGCCTCTTAATGATAGGGAGAAGAGGTATCATTATAGAATCGAGAATAAATTTGACTACACCAATGATGATCAAGACAAGGGTAATGCCCCTGAAACTGGAAGTGATAAAGAAGGAGAAGAGCTTGCATGGAATATTTTGGTAGCCATGCAAGATATTGCTAGAGAGATCAAAGAGATGAGACTAGATAGGTTTAAGGAGTCTCCTATGAGGTTTCATCACGGTGAGAGCTCTGGCATGTCTCACCACTGGAATGATCAACTAGTGAACCAACCACAAGCTCCACGACGTTCTACTATGCCTACCTTCTTGGCTGTGGAGAATGAAGGGCCTCATGAGCAAGCATCCCTTGAAGAGTATTTTGAAGAGTATGAGTCCCAGAATTAGAGATTTAAGTACCACCTGAGTTTTCAAGAGTTTTGTCACTTGAAGGACAAAAGAAGACCAAGGTATCAGTATAGAGATGGTGGATTCACTCAGAATCTTGATCAACATCACTCTATGGGAAGATTATTTTTACCCAATTTTGATGGGTCATCCACTAGTTCTGCCAAGGAATGGGTAGAAAATTTGGATATATATTTTCAGTTGAACAACGTCGTTGAGATGGAAGCCATCAAGATTGCAGCAGTGCACTTTGAAGGTGAAGCACACAACTGCTGGTTCCATGGGTTTCCTACATTGGGCCATGCCAATGTGACTGCATATTCTGAATTTACTAGAATACTGGTGGAGAGGTTTGACAAAAAGGATCCAGAAGCACCTTTCATGAGCCTTGCAAAGTTGAAGCAGTCAGGTAATGCAAAATCTTATATCTCCGAGTTTCCGAGATTATCTCTTATGGTTCCTAATCTATCTGCAGCTAGGAGGGTGTACATGTTCATCGATGGCTTGGATGAACCTTTGCATGGGTTGGTTAAATCTACCAAGCCCATTATATTGCATGATGCCATTGAAAGGGCTAGAGACATTCAAGGTGCCTTGCCAAAAGCAAAGGCAACCTTTTAGAACAAGCCCTCTTACCTTTCTAAAGGGAAGGAAGAGAAAGTTGCTCCTTCCAAGGAGAGCTCATTCAAGAAGCCTCTTGATATTGAAGTCCAGAGGGAGCTAAGGAAGAAGAGGTTATGTTTCACTTGCCAAGAATCTTGGGCACCTGGACATAGATGTGCTGCTGGGAAAGCAGACTACATAGAAGTCTTCTCGGATGTTGAGGAGGACGAAGAAGATGATGAACCAAGGAGAGGTCACAACGCTGAAAATGTTGAGGGAGATCCATCACCATCGAGAGATGGGAGTGGAGATTTTGCTCCTATTGGAGGAACTCTTGCATCTTTAGGGGAGTACCTAAGTACTTTACCCTAAGAGTTCATGGTTCAATCATGAATCAGAGGGTATATATTCTTATTGATAGTGGGGCCACCGAAAACTTTATTGATGCTCATCTTGTGCAAAGGAGGGCCATACCCACTGATACCTTTGAGAGATTTTCTGTTCTATTCCTAGGAGATAGAATAATGAAATGCATGCATTATGTCCCATCACTTGCAGTGACCATGGGATCCTATACCTTGGTGGATCACTTCTTTGTAGTTGACATACTAGACACCAATGTTATTTTGGGTGTTCAATGGTTGATTACATTGGGGAAAGTCGCCACTGATTGGGAGGCTTTGAAAATGGAATGGGTGGAAAAGAATAGTGCTACACCTCAAATGATTAGAGGCATGCATTCTTACCCCTCACCTAACACTTCCACACATAAAACAGAGATGGATTTGCAGAGTGGAAGCAAGGATCTCACTGTCCCTTCTCTCATGTTCATGAGATTCTTGCAAGAGACACTCTCATCTAGTGGCAAACCACTAGGGAGGCCACCAGATTCAGTTTTAGTGGGATACATCTCACTACTTTATGCTCCAAAATCAGATCCATGAGGGAAGGGAGAATTAGGAGACATAGCTACAACAATGGAAGGCTTAAGCAAGCACCAGAAAGAAGGGGATTTTCCTCTCTTATCATCCTCACCATCCTTCATTTCTGATTCTGCGTTGTTGGAGGAATAAAAGGGAAGGTATTTCCTTCCTACTTATGCCTTTGGAATAATAAATGTTAAAGAAGAGATCAGCAACCTGGCAGGTAATCTTATTGATACATCATCAACGTTGTCCTTTTTGGGGAGTATAGACTTATATTGGAAATACCAGCTGTGGGTGGATTATTCCAAGGATCTCTACACTTGTATGATGCTTGATGATCAAGTGCATGAAGAGGGCTATCTAATCCATAAGGGACTCATCTATCATCATGATAAGATCTTCTTGCCTAGAGCCTCCAAGCTCAAGGAGAGGATGCTACAAAGGGTCCTCAAGGAGTTCTGTTTCATCCCTACCTATTCCATGAAGATCTACAACACTATCATGAGATGTTTTGAATGGGAATGCTTTGGAGGAGAGCTACATCATAATTTTCTAGAATGCAAAATCTACATGGAGTTGGGGAAGCCAAAGGAATCTATGCAAGAGTCATTTCAGTAATTTCTTCCTTCTCTTGAAAAGGGAGAAAAATTTGTGCACAATTCCATGTATAGAAGAAGCATTGATGGTTAAAAATCTGAACATGTAATGCAAGCTCTATTTTCTGATTTGAGGTATTATTTCGCCATGTTGTTGCAGGACATGGCTCCCAAGAGGAGTTTTGTATCATATGAATCTCATGGAAAAATTTGGGCCACTAAAAATTCTAAACTTGGCCACTCCCCTGCTATGCAAAGGGAGATTCCTTTTCATGATGGGTGCTTCCCAAAGGCACCAAACATATCTCACCAATTCAGCCATGGTGAGATAACTTGTGCAACAAGTAAGTGGTGGGGGAACCACTTACCATACCTTGATTTGATGCAAGCAGGAGATACACTGCAATGGCACCCTATGTGGGACTTTGACCCACCTCCTCATGCTCAAATTTCTATTTGTATGTATGTCATTATGCTTCCATACTTGGATGATATAGTTGTACTTTTCATGGGATTGTATGGAGAGAAGATGAGCAGTTTGTATGCACCACATGGGATGTAAACTCTCTATCCACCTTATGCTACATGCTTTAGAGAGAGTATCAGACCAACCATGTTTGTTTATGTTGAGTTCTTGACTCCTTGTGGGATGGATTTTGTACATCTCATGATGATTTTGGAGGAACAATTCATGGAGGCTTGGATTGGTGAACACTTGGCTCATGATGAAATATTGATCTATGATGGTGTCACCAATGAAGAAAGATAATTGTTGTAGCACTCACCCTATCAGTTGCTTGAGGACAAGAAACATTTTGGAGGGGAGGGCTGTAATATTCCCAATTAGCCCAAGTTAATGGGAATATACAATTTTGTCTCAATATTTTGTTTCATGAATAAAATTGTAAAGGAGGATCAATTAAACTCTTAATCAGAAAAATAAATCAATGCCACATGTGAACATGGAAAAATATGGGCTATTTACATAAGCACACTTAGGTGTGAAAGAAACTAGAGCATTTGACCAAGTCAACCAGGACCAAATCAATAGCGTTGTCTAGATACAATGAATCTCCTAGAGGGATAGTGCAGTTTTAGTTGGAGGCTTCTCATGTGAATGCAACTAAATCATTGAGATGGTTTAGGGTTTGACAAGAATTTCATCCTATAAGAGGGAGAGGAGGACAACAAAAAAGGTTTGTTGATTGTGTATATTTCTGAGTATATTTTCTATTTAGACATATACCATTCTCTACTGTTTAGCTAGGAATAGTGCTGCTTAGCACTTGGGTGTTCCTATGAAGGAATCCCACCTCTTCCATTGAGGATTTCTTGGAAGGGTCTTGCTAATCTCATCCACTATCAGACATTTTTCCAAGCTCATCTTCCAACTACAACATAGATCCTATTGAGGGTTTGGTTGTCCTTGCAAGCTGCAGCAAGTGGAGGCTAGATCTGCTCAGATCTAGGCCATTTCAGGGCCTTTTTTCACTGGGAAAGTCTTCTATCCCATGGGCAAGAGAGTTCTGAACCTTTGGAGCTAATATTTCAGATCATGGCATCAAGCCAACTCAGTATTTCAAGCTACAACGCAGTTTCCCTTCCAAGACTGCGTTATTTTCAAGGAGGCAATTGTAAGGTGTTTTGACCCGCTTTTTGAGGAGAGATCTCTAGTGCTGGGGCTTTGCCCTTCACTTTGGTGATCCATGGGTTAGCTTGCTAATACATGTTCTGTATAGATCTGATCTGCTTCTATTGTAAACATCATCAGAAATTTCTGAATAATATTGCAGATCTGCTACTTTAATCTCATATCTATTCTCTGTATTGCATGATTTGATCAAAACCCCAAGGGGATCTTATAAAGGAGCCTTTCTAGTGTACAGATCTGAAATGGATATGACATTTTGTACACAGATCTGCTCTAGATTTGGAGTGTAATATACAGCTACTGTAGTTCCTATAAAAACGCTGTTAAGATATTTTGCAGCCAATACATGTGTTGCAACCCTCTTTCTTGAGGAGTTTCTTCTATTTTGTCTTCTACATTCTATTTTATACTATAAGGGACTCATTGTGGATCTGATTTGTTGTTGTTTATATAAAATTTGATCCCTATTATTGGTCTCCTACTCATACTCTCAATAACTTTGTTATTTTTGAAGCAGTTTGTTGAACATAGCTGCAACCCCTCTCTTTAGGTGTTTTTCAGCTAGACTAGGTGGTGGGAGGTCTATTTACCTCACCTAGTTTGATTTTTTTTTTATCTCCTTTTGGATATAGAAATTAGATCCACTGATCTAAGGGATCCAGGATCTGAAAACTCATTTCAGTGCATGGATTTCTAAGGAGTGCGTTATTTCAGTAGGATTTGCTATGTATTTCCATTTTGGGATATTATAGAGGGCTAGAAGGAGCATTAGAAACAGATGCAGAATTGTTCATCATGAAAACCTAAGAGCTAAATGGTGTAGAGGACTAAGGTTTCTCTACCATCTAGGTTTGTTGTGATGGAAAAGGTTCTTTGAGAACAGTCATGGTTCCCTGAGTGCCTTTCAACAATCTACTTACTTTGACCCATCGAAGACAGTCATTGGTGTAGTGCTCTTGGTCACAAATAAAACAAGGGTACTTCGTCTTACGCTGTGAACCATCGTCAGCACGAGGTTTAGACCAATCCTGTTTCGGGGTATCGGCTTTAGCCTTACCTTTACCATTATTTTTCCCTTTGGAAATTTTATCTACCAGATTGGCCTGAACGACATTGACTTCCATGGTGGTACCATAATTTGGGGTAGGTTGAGAAGTGGTATCATTGGAAGGATTAGAATTTTTATCCTAGGGTTTGAAGGAGAAGACTTCCGAGAATTCTGAGACATGGAACTGATGAAACCGTCGAAATATGGTGTCGCTGACACTTTGGAAGTTCTATGTCAAGGAGCATCATGAAATATATCATACAACATGTTAGAATGAGATTACACAAGGTCAAGGTACTGGGCACAAGAAATGGCCCATTCTTCGGTTACACATGCCCCCATAGCTATGTCTTTAGCGATTTGATAGACAAACGAGGTAGTGAACCAATCATTTACAAGCTGATCAGGAATATTAAACTTTATCAAGTGACGACGACGCCTCCATTCATGAATATGATCCAAGATATGAGTAGCTCGGTCCTTGTTTAAGGATGTGAGGAGGTGTGTCTCAGTCTCATAAAAAACCGGTAACTGAAAATGTGTAAGAAATTCCATGGATAAAGAGTTGAAATATTGAAAGATTTCACAAGATAATTCAATGTACCACTTGTAGCAACACCAATAAGTTTCCATTGGAAAAGATGGAGTTATATGGAATCGTCAAACCAAGAGTTAGAGGAACACCACAAGTGGTTATGCAGGGGAATTAGGCTTGTTAGTTCCAGTCTTCACAGCCTATCACCAGGGATCAACATGAGCTCTTACTATGTCTGGTTTTGTCAGATGTTTTGCACATGATGTTCAGCACAAAACATGTCACAAGTGTGTCCATCAGAAGAAGCTCAGAAAAATATTTCCAACGGTATATCACACTCCTGTAACTGGCTCCCAGATTAGAAGATATGGTCAAAATGAATGAGTGATTCTTGGTTATGCATGTTTTGAGGTCAGTTGTTGCACACAATGACAAGTTTAGTACAAAATAATTTTGTGAAATAATGGTAAGGAAATTTTCAAAAGTAAAAGAGGTTTTTGTTCATCACATAGCAAATAAAAAAAACCTCCTTAAGTTTATGCACAGGTGCTACTATGTGGGAGATATACAGTGATATTTGGAGCCTACAGTAAAACAAAGAAAATTTTTTATATTTTTTACTGTTTTAGTCATTTTAGTGCGCGGCCATTTTACAACAGATGGAAAGTAATTCTACAAAACCCAAGGCGGTTTTTGTTAAACATGAGAGATATAAAAAAAACCTCTTTCATTTTATTCAACAGTGTCACGAATTGGGATATGTGACTAGATCTTTATAGCTCATTTTTACAGATTTAAATTTTTAATGATTTTCTGTTTTAGAGATGATTTTGTGGAACATATTGTGAGCAACTGGAAACTAATTTCCCAAATTTGAGAGAGGTTTTTCTCCAAAATGACCGTACCTACAAAAACCTCTTTTATTTTTGTAACAGGTGCTATGGTTTAGGATATACGAGTTCCTCTTCAACACCTAGTTTCATAAATTCGGCCCAAGTTTAATGTAACTGATTCTATTTTTAAGAAAATGGTTGAGCTCAATTCCCTTAGTACAAGGATGAGAAAATGTATATATTTTATGAATTTAATAGTGTAGAGGTTATATTTTTGTAGCAGAGGGAGGCTGCTATTGGATTGTGTAAAGTTTTCCTCGAATATTATTTTAATAAAGTTTTTTTCTGCTCTTTAAATTTGGGATTCATCACGGTGTTTAATGTGCAGCATGTTTTTCTTGTAAATTCATTTCCATGCTTTGTTTTTTCTGCTAATTTGTTTACATCATTCTCTAAGGGAAGTGTTAGGAACCCATCCACGCACGATGCTCCTCTCACAATGATTATGTTGTTTGATGTAGTGGTTATCTTTTCAGAATCCATCCTCTGTTAGATGCTCTGTTGAGTAACCCGGTGCTTCTCTTTCTTCTAAAGTTGTCACTGTAGATCCATCCTCTGATTGATGCCTATAGGGCAGCGGTATTTTCCCTATTTTATTCTCTCATTACATCTTTAATTTGGCTGTACATTTCAGTTAATTTGCCCCAAGTTTTCCAGCAGAAACTAGCCCCAAATTCATAGCCCAATAGTCCCTTCTCTTGCTCTTTTCAACCCACAATTTTCAATCAAACCCTCCTACTTATATACCTAGCCTAAAATAAACATTCATTTCAGTCATCTCAAGCCCTATTGATACATTTTTCCTGCGATTGACCCGGAGAGAGCCCTCTCCTGTTCTGGTAGGGCTAGCTACCAGACTGAGCGTGGTATGATGTTACCCTGAACTCTGCCTTCCTTCAGCCTGAGGTGGATTTAGGAGATAACATAGTGGCGACCATACTGGGGAGAAAATGGTTTGCTTGTTAGTGTCATTTGTTTTATAAGCTACAGACGGAGCCTGAAGTTATACCAGATAGCCTTCGAAACGCTCTTGCTTTGCATTAGCGAAAGTAGATAAACGCTGCTTCAGTCAATCTCCGGTCTAGTTTGTAAACGTAACATCTGACTTGCAAGTTGCCCCAGTACGTGTATCAAGTTGTAGATCTGATTGTTGATGGTGGACAACGATCAGACATATGAAGGCTGAAACATTCACCTGGAAACTCCAACTCAATCTAGAGATTCCAGTGCTCACTGATTCATTCATGCAATGGTAGGGTATGTGGCAGACCCTGCGTTTTGTGAAGTTTTAAAAGAAGTTAGAGATCAATTAGTGGATTTTGAAATTGATGAAGTATTTTTCATTGTCGTGCTTCAATTTTTTAGATCTCCGAAGTTTCCTCTGGAAGCTAAAACTGGTTTCTTTGAGTTAGTTGTTGAAAAATTTGAGAAGGAGATTTAGTATTTAAATGATCAGATCCAATCATATGAATTCCAAGATCCCAAAAAGTTCTTGGAAACTCTTCCTCCTCCAAAACAAGAAACAATAGAGCTACCCGTGGATGTTTGCATTGACAGTTTGCAGTTGGAAGCATGTATTGAGGAGTTGGGACAGCAAATAGAGTCTGGTTTTTTCGATCCTATTGCAACGTACATGGAAATTTTATTCAGTTTGAATGATAGATCAAATTGTCTTTTACATAACCAGACTCGTTATGTGCATGTATGGCTGTCAGCATTTACATTTGTGTCCTGGTTGAAGCACTTTCAAGCAGCATCCTTGTCACAGTTGATCTGGCATTACAGTGTTACTTGATCTATTGGTTTTGCAGTAAAGTAGGGTAGATTTGTAAATAAATAAGCTGTCAAAGGAAACATTTCAGTTTCCGGTATTGGTTTATGTATAGGTTGTAGTATGTATATGTTTTGGGATTGGTATGAGTTTTTTTGGGTTTGCAGTTGTTTGACCATCCATAGCCCAATGGATGAAGGCACTGCCTTCTTTCCCAGAGATCTGTAGTTCTTGGCACCTCCAAGGAGCTACCATCCCCATTGGAGCCGATGTTAGTTCTATTCTTCACAGCTTGTCACCAGGGATCAACATGAGCTCTTACTATGTCTGGTTTTGTCAGATGTTTTGCACATGATGTTAAGCATAAAACATGTCACAAGTGTTTCCATCAGAAGAATCTCGGAAAAATATTTCCAACGGTATATCACACTCCTGTAACTGGCTCCCAGATTAGAATATATGGTCAAAATGAATGAGTGATTCTTGGTTATGCATGTTTTGAGGTCAGTTGCTGCACACAATGACAAGTTTAGTACAAAATCAGTTTGTGAAATAATGGTAAGGAATTTTTCAAAAGTGAAAGCGGTTTTTGTTCATCACATCGCAAATAACAAAAACCTCCTTCATTTTATGCACAGGTGCTACTATGTGGGAGATATACAGTGATATTTGGAGCCTACATTAAAACAAAGCAAAATTTTCATATTTTTTACTGTTTGTCATTTTAGTGCGCGGCAATTTTACAACAGATGGAAAGTAATTATGAAACACCCAAGGAGTTTTTTGTTAAAAACGAGCCATATAACAAAAACCTCTTTCATTTTATTCAAAGGTGTCACTAATTGGGATATGTGACTAGATCTTTACAGCTCATTTTTACAAATTTAAATTTTTAATGATTTTCTGTTTTAGAGATGATTTTGTGGAACCTATTGCGAGCAACTGGAAACTAATTTCCCACATTTGAGAGAGGTTTTTCTCCAACATGACCATATTTACAAAAACCTCTTTCAGTTTTGTAACAGGTGCTATGGTTTAGGATATATGAGTTCATCTTCAACACCTAGTTTCAGAAATTCGGCCCAAGTTTAATGTAACTGATTCTATTTTTAAGAAAATGCTTGAGCTCAATTCCCTTAATACAAGGATGAGAAAATGTATATATTTTATGAATTTCATAGTGTAGAGGTTGGATTTTTGCAGCAGAGGGAGGCTGCTATTGGATTGTGTAAATTTTTCCTCGAATATTATTTTGATAAAAAAAAATTCTGCTCTTTAAATTTGGGATTCATCACGCTGTTTAATGTGCAACATGTTTTTCTTGTAAATTCATTTCCATGCTTTGTTTTTTCTGCTAATTTGTTTACATCATTCTCTAAGGGAAGTGTTAGGAACCCATCCACGCATGATGCTCCTCTCACAATTATTATGTTGTTTGATGTAGTGGTTATCTTTTCAGAATCCATCCTCTGTTAGATGCTTTGTTGAGTAACCCGGTGCTTCTCTTTCTTCTAAAGTTGTCACTGTAGATCCATCCCCTGATTTATTCCTACAGGGTAGCGGTCTTTTCCCTATTTTCTTCTCTCATTACATATTTAATTTGGCTGTACATTGCAGTTACTTTGCCCCAAGTTTGCCGGCAGAAACTAGCCCCAAATTCATAGCCCAATAGTCCCTTCTCTTGCTCTTTTCAACCCACAATTTTCAATCAAACCCTCCTAATTATATACCTAGCCTAAAATCAGCATTCATTTCAGTCATCTCAAGCCCTATTAATACATTTTTCCTGAGATTGACCCGGAGAGAGCCCTCTCCTGTTCTGGTAGGGCTAGCTACCAGACTGAGCGTGGTATGATGTTACCCTGAACTCTGCCTTCCTTCAGCCTGAGGTGGATTTAAGCGATAACAAGGCTCAAGACAATAATTTGTACATAGATAGACATAGGGGGGTCTCATGTTTTTGGTTTCTTATGTAATTGTTAATATTTGAGTGATTTTTAATAAATTTAGTGAGAAAATTGTAAATGTCTCCAAATGATTGGAGGACATGAGAGAAGTCGAGTAGCTGAGAATATGAAGAGATAGTCAGTTTCAGTTCATCTAGGAGTTAGGCTAAATTTAGGCTAAGTTGAGAATTCCAAGAGTTGTTGAGTCATTGAAGAATCCGAATCGATTCATTGGTAGTTTTTGTATAAAAATAAGCCTTAATGGAATTCAAAAGGGGTGTTGCAGAGACCTGCATAGAGCTACATAGAGTTAGAGAGCCGGAGAGGCAGAGTCGAAGAATAGAAGGCCATTAAATTAGAAGATCTGGCCAACTAGAAGTTGTAAGTAATTTCTTTGTATAAATGAGGAATTTGTTTCATTATTACTATGCATCTGTCAAGTTAATTTATGTGTGAGAATGCCTTGAATCCCCATGAGTTGGGTATGAGTAAAACTCTGTAACTTGTTTAAAGGTATGTCTGTATATTCAGTGAGGATATTGTATGAAGAATGTGTGAGATTTGATCTGTATTTGGGGGCAATGTACTCTGTGTGTCACTGGAGAAATCGACATTCATGTCGATGCTCTAATGTTTATTGAATGAGGGAAGATCTTGGAATTAAAGTTCTGGGCGTTGAGTTATTGATGGATAAGATGTGATTCGGTACATGACTGGGTTTACTGGTGGTTCTATATGCCTCTGATAGATTGAGGGTAATACTATCGTAGAGTATGTGATAACTCTCTGTATTATGCCCCTCTATATTGTGAATTAATATCAACATGTTTGTTCCTCATGAGAAGCGATATATGGTTGAGGACTATAGACTAGAGGTAAATATGGAATCGTACGAAATGTTGGAAGTGTACAATGAAACAGTGGAAGCGACGTTCACTCGATAAACTATGTGTAAACAAGGAGCGAGGGTATATAGAGTTTATAATGTGGAGGAACCCTACTGAATGAACTGGAGTGGAACCTTGAACAAGAGTTAGTCGAAACCTTGAAGGTCGAATAGAAGACGGGTTTAAGAGAAGATACCAGTGGTATCACATGACCACAAATGTGGTAAGCTCTATTTGGAAAATGAATGCGATTCCACAAAGGGAAGGATGCATGGCAAAGGAGGTAAGTGGAAACCTGCTTTCATCTCGTTTTTTTTTAGCGTTAATGCTCAGCCTTTGAAAAAACGTGAAACTCGATTATGTTCATTGGATCATCCAAACCAACATGATAACTTATCAACCGTCAGATGAGAAGGCCAGTTTAGCTGTTGGGGCCCATTTACACTACATGAATTGGAGGACTAAACTCGACATCGTTCGATTGTGCGACTGTTGTCGGATGAGTGAGTGGTAGCGCGATGAATCTCCAACTGTTGGATGGTTATGATCATTAATGCAAGGTAATAAGCTATGGGCCTAAACCTTAATGTTATTTATGCTGGTGTTGTGTTTCAATCAAAGGTTGGATTTAGGCACGAGTCGAATATTCATGTGCTAAACAAGGGAAAAGGAAGGCTGATAAGTTGTAGCCTTATAGTAATATGCTGTGAGTATAACGTAATGTTTCCATAGCCTTTGGAATGTGTTATCGTGTGGATATGGATATGTATGGAGTCTGAAACTTATGATAGTGAAATATTAAGTGATAGTGCCAAGGGTCCTTATTGTATGGTTAACCCATAGACCTTGAGTAGATATCACCCGTGCTCTGACATAGTTGTTAGACCTTTATGAAATATGGGTTTTAGAAAAATGGCATATTATATGTGTTGAGGGGTTTTATAACCTTTGGAGAAAAGTGAATTAGTTTCCACACAGTATAGAAACTTCCAATTGAGATTACTGTGTGAGTGCCCAGATTGTTGAGAGTTTTAAAGGATTGAAACTTGGGATCCATTTATATACACAGAGTAACGTGGGGACTATGGGTTTTACCTGGCATCATTGTGGTATCAAAGCTAGAATTAAAATAGCTCTTTGAAATTTAAATTTTGAAATGCATATGTACTGAACAGTAAAGGAAGTTGGTTTTCAAATCTGTTTAACATAATTTACAGATTTGATTGAGTATGCAGTGAAGGTTGATAACTCATATTTGCATAATCTGAAGTTGAAGAAAAAATGTCTTGAAGATTGCAGCACAGAGAGGTGCAATGAAAGTGAAAGAAGAAGCAAGATTGTACAAGATCTTGAAGGTGAGTTCATGAGCAGTGTTTAACTCTGGTTTGAAGTATTGTTTGTAGAATGCAGAGTGCAAGCAATTGAGAAATCTCAACAAGAAAAGATCATATCTTTGAGAGCAGTGATGGAAGAGTCTAGCAAGGGATTCTAAGGTGAAGAAGGAAAAGTGTGGCAGAACCTGGAGGATTCCCAACAGAGGTTGGATGAAAGAAGAAAAGATGTGTTCTTGAGAAGTTGTAGAGTGAAGCCTAGAGAGAGCAGAAGAGAGTGCTCAGAAGGTTCCAGCAGAAGGGGACCAGTACTTGCCAAAATCTGGATCTGGAGGAAGGGTTTGGTGAGGTAAGTTGTAGCAAGAGAGCTTGCTGTTGCAGAGGCTTAGTGCATCTTGTGAGTGAATAAATCCTGGAGGAGAAAATGGCTACTGATAGCCATAGCAAAGATTGCAGAGGTTCTGAGAGAGGCCACAACAAAAGCATGAGGGAAGATTCCAAAGAAAATGGCATGAGGAAGAGACTCATTGATGAAGAATATTGGAAAGAGATAATTGAGATTAGTAAGAAACTTTATGAACTGGAGAGGATGATAGAGGAAAACCAAAGAGTTGGTTGGCTCATGAAGAATAAGATAAAGTGGCAAAGGCTACAGATAAAAAGATAGCAAATGATAAATGCTCAGATGAAGGAGGAAATACTCAGAATTATTGAGTATCTGGAGAAGGACTTGGAGACTGAAACTTCAAGTGAGACTAAGGGGTCCAAGGGCCTTACATCTGAATTTTTTTTATGTTTGCAGGAAGAACATGTGGAGAAGAACAACCTGCTAATGTTGTCACTAAGGAAGAAAATGAGGCAGCTAGATGTTTTGAAAATGTCCAGGCACAGTTGGAGAAAGGTTCTATTTCCCATCACATTGGAAGCAGAGGAGATTTAGATTGTGATGATGGCCAGAAGCTAGAAGTTGGATAGCTTGAAGATACTGGAGAGCATACCATTGAAGAATATCTGGAGTATATAGAAGACTTGGGACAGCAAGAAGATTTGATGATTGAATCATCAAAGGAGACCATAAGGTCTTACGGTTTTACAACTGACAAATTGTGTGTGAATGTAGGAATTGATGAAGACAGTTCATATGATGAAACTATAATAAATGAATCTGAAAGTTTCCAAGACACATATGATGATTACCTTTCAGATGAAGATGAGATTATGTTATTGCAGCAAAAGGAATTCATAAATTCCTTGTTTTATAAAAGAGATTGCTTCAAGGGGAACATGACAGTTATGTCTAGGGATGATCAATTTGTTGATGACAAATTTCTTTTATTGGATGGCCAATTAGAGAGTGATGGATATATAGCTAAATTTATTGCAGGGATGGAAGATCATAATTCTATTCTGATGAAGGATGGAGAGATAGTGACAGTAGGGAACTTGACTTGTGATAGAAAGGATGATAGTGAAGATTGTGAAGATGTTTTCTCAGATAAGATGATAGGATTGTGGCATGAATTAAGTGTTCTAGAGCAGAGGACAGAAACACAGGAAAAAGGTGTTCAGATGGTGAAGGAAGAAATGACTGAGAATGAGGAAGTTCATTTTTATGAACCAGAGAAGAGAGGCATCGTTGAAGAGGATGATGCAGAGAAGGGACTAACTGACAATCTCGAGAAAGATTGGAACCAGCATACTGAAGTGCTGATAGAGAAGGAAAGAAATTTGGGACAGCATACTGAAATGCTGGCAGAAGAGAGAAAGGAACTGGGGCCTTATGAAATTTGTTTGACAATTGTTTCGTGAATGCAAATCCTATCGATGCTGAAGGAAGATTGACACCATTGGGAAGTCAATTAAAAGAGGAGGAGAATTCTGTGGAAGATTTTAATCCATGGAATGGAGAATTTGAGTTGTTGGAGAGTATGTTGAATCAGCAGGATTCAATGCAAGAGAGAGAAACCTGATTTCAAAATTGGGGATTGCAGAATGTGAAGATGGAGAGGAATGAAGACAGGGAATATTTTTTGAGTCTTGGAAAAGACTTAGAATTGCAGAAAGAAGAATTGGTGACTGGATCATCAATTGAGGCCATTGGGTCTTGTGGTTTTGAAACTGATAATTTGGCTGTGTTGACAGGTATGGTAGAAAACAATCCATATTTTGGGGTTGTTTTGAAGGATGGCTGAAATGTTTGCTGAAAGCTTTTGGAAAAGAGAGTGAAATGGTAGAACAACAGCTTGGAGTGTTGTTGGAGGAAATGTTGGAGAAACAAATTGAAGTGTTGCCAAAAGAGGAGAAAGAGACACAAAGATTTTATAATTGTGATGTTTGTCTTATGATTGCAGGTACTGAGAGAAGGACTTAGGGATGTTTAGTCTATAATAAGAAAAGATATGGTGATAGTGACTGGCAATTTAAATACCAGTCCAAGAAGTTGTTGAAACCAGGGAATGAAGAAATTGTCATGAATGACAATCAGGAAGAGTTTTACTGTTGCGGAGGACAAGAGGGTATGGATGATTGGTTGGCCGCAAGAAACAGTGAGATTCAAGTAAGTGTAAGAGTCCAGCAAGTAAGAATGCAGCAATCAGAAGAAAAATTAAGAGTTCATCACTCAAGAGGAAGCAGTATCCAACAGTCAGAAGACATATTAGATGAAGAAATTGCATTGATAAGAAGGCTGATGGTGAAAGTGTCTAAGAGAAAGATAGCAGCAAGAAAACAAAGGAACAATAGCAGCAAGGGAAAGACAGTCATGGACTGTGAAAGCTTAACAAGTGGAAGGATGCAGCATAAAATATGTAAGCCTGGAGAAGTACATCAGAAGAATGTTGCAGTAGATGATCAGCTACAAAATAAAGTTTGGGATCCAGGAAGACAAAGATCGAAGCACATGATCAGGAGATCATGAATAATTTTAACCTGGGGAGTCTAATGTAGGGGCATTAGGCTCAAGACAATACTTTGTACATAGATAGACATATGGGGGTCTCATATTTTTGGTTTCTTATGTAATTGTTAATATTTGAGTGATTTTTAATAAATTTAGTGAGAAAATTGTAAATGTCTCCAAATGATTGGAGGACATGAGAGAAGTCAAGTAGCTGAGAATATGAAGAGATAGTCAGTTTCAGTTCATCTAGGAATTAAGCTAAATTTAGGCTAAGTTGAGAATTCCAAGAGTTGTTGAGTCATTGAAGAATCTGAATCGATTCGCTGGTAGTTTTTGTATAAAAATAAACCTCAATGGAATTCGAAAGGGGTGTTGTAGAGACCTGCATAGAGATGCATAGAGTTAGAGAGTCGGAGAGTCAGAGTCAGAGAATAGAAGGCCATTAAATTAGAAGATCTAGCCAGTTAGAAGTTGTAAGTAATTTATCTGTATAAATGAGGAATTTGTTTCAGTATTACTATGCATCTGTCGAGTTAAATTCTGTGTGAGAATGCCTTGAATCCCCATGAGCTAGGTATGAGTAAAACTCTATAACTTGTTTAAAAGTATTTTTGTATATTCAGTGAGGAGAGAGTATGAAGAATGTGTGAGATATGATCTGTATTTGGGGTCAATGTATTCTGTGTGTAACTGGAGAAATCAACATTCATGTCGATTCTCTGATGTTTATTGAATGAACAAATATCTTGGAATTGAAGTTCTGGGCGTTGAGTTATTGATGGATAAGTTGTGATCCGGTACATGACTGGGTTTACTGGTGGTTTTGTATGCCTCTGATAGATTAAGGGTAATACTGTGGCAGAGTGTGTGATAACCCTCTGTATTATGCCCCTCTCTATTATGAATTAATATCAACATGTTTATTCCTCATGAGAAGCAATATATGGTTGAAGACTACACGATAGAGGCGAAGATGGAATCGCACGAAATTTTGGAAGTGTACAATGAAACAATGGAAGTGATGATCGCTCAATAAACTATTTGTAAACAAGGAGCGAGGGTATACAGATTTTATAATGCGGAGGAACCCTACTGAATGAACTGGAGTGGAACCTTGAACAAGAGTTAGTCGGAACCCTAAAGGTCGAACAGTAAAGACGGGTTTAAGAGAAGATACCAGTGGTATCGCGCGACCACAAAGGTGGTAAGCTGTATTTGGAAAAGGAACGTGATTCCACAAAGGGAAGGACGCGTGGCAAAGGAGGTAAGTGCAAAACCACTTTCATCACATTTTTTTTTAGCGTTAATGCTCGACCTTTGAAAAAACTCGAAACTTGGTTATGTTCGTTGGATCATCCAAACCAATGTGATAACTCATCAACCGTCAGATGAGAAGGCCATTTTAGCTGTTGGGGCCCATTTACACTGCGTGAATTGGAGGATTAAACTCTGCATCATTCAATCGTGCGACTGTCGTCAGATGAGTGAGTGGTAGCGCGATGAATCTCCAACCATTGGATGGGCATGATCATTAACGCAAGGTAATAAGATGTGGGCCCGAACCTTAATGTTATTTATGTCATTGTTGTGTTTCAATCAAAGGTTGGATTTAGGCATGAGTTGAATATTCATGTGCTAAACAAGGGAAAAGAAAGGCTGGTAAGTTATGGCCTTATATTAATATGCTGTGAGTATAACTTAATGTTTCCATAGACTTTGGAATGTGTTATCGTGTGAATATGCATATGTATGGAGTCCGAAACTTATGTTAGTGAAATATTAAGTGATAGTTCCAAGGGTCCTTATTGTATGGTTAACCCATAGACCTTGAGTGGATATCACCCGCGCTCTGACATAGTTGTTAGACCTTTATTAAATATGGGTTTTAGAAAAATGGCATATTATATGCGTTGAGGGGTTTTATAACCTTTGGAGAAAAGTGAATTAGTTTCCACACAGTATAGAAGCTTCCAATTGAGATTATTGTGTGAGTGCCCAGATTGTTGAGAGTTGTAAAGGATTGAAACTTGGGATCCATTTATATACACAAAGTAATGTGGGAACTATGGGTTTTACCCAGCATCAAGTGGAAAGTCATAACATGCACTTGGAGGTCTTCTCTAGACTTGCCCTTAAACTTAGGACAACCACCAGGAATCCTGGTTGGAACTGGAGGCCAATATGGGTTATGAAGAATCAGATCGTTCATTAACTTTGACACATCTGGCAGTTCCAACGTAGTGAGAAACGATAATTGAAGATTAAAAGGCATCGGAGGTCTTTGATAAGGACCCGTGTTAGCATTCCACCCACTTTGGGAGAAATGTTTCCCCCATATGTTTTTTCCTTGAGGATTATGACCATAGGGGTTATAAGCCTGATATTTTTTCCTATACTGGGGTTGAGGTCCAGGATACTGATTCTGAGCATACCATTGAGGTCCTTGATGAGCGATGTATGGATTCTATTGCGGAATGTAATAATTGACTTGAGGTGGATTATACACCATCCGGGATTGATTTTGAGGGTGATAAGTGAAACCTTGGGGTGCACTATATACCTCCTGATATTGACCTTGAGGAGGGTAAGTAGCGCCTTGAGGTTGAGCAGGTGGTACTTTCCGATTAGGTTGAACGAGTTGAACCGGCTGCTGGGTTGGTTGAATAGGTTGAACCAGCTGCTGAGCGAGCTGAGAAGGTTGAATCGGTTGTTGAGGCTGGATAGGATGTCCCTACAGAGAAGGTTTCCCTAGATACTGAGGGCCACCGGGTTACCCTTGTGGAAGAATTTGGCCTGATGGTTGCGATGGACCTGGTTGTCCTTGATAACCATATTAACCCAGCGCAGGACCGTAGGATTGTCCTTATTGTACAAAAGTTTGGCCTTACTAGACGTAAGGCTGCTGTTATTTCACAAAAGGTTGTCTCTGTGATGGATACATTTTCCCTCCAGGAACGTAAGATGCTTCTGGTTGATATTAATATTGAGGTTGACCGGAAGGACCCTAGGGCTGCTAGACCGAAGGTTGACCCTATAAGGGTTGTCCTTGCGGACCATAAGGTTGTCCCTGCAAGGGTTGTCCTTGTAGACCTAAGGGTTTCCCTTGTATTACTAGCCCTCGATGAGGGACATTTCGATAGGGATCAGCTGAAGGAAGATAAACAACCTGATTTGGATCGATAGGGGGGAAATAAACAGGGTTACCGTAGATGTCATAGTGATGCGGAGGATTGACAGGAGCTTGGGGTTGCTGAGAACCCTGAGAGTTCTGTTGTTGAATAGCCAATAGATACTCTTCTAAGGTAAGGCCACTAGGAATAATAGAGGAATTTGTAGCCAAACTAGAAGCAGGTGTGGCCTTTGCAGCATGAGGTTGTGATCTACCTAGGCCGGGATTGACAAGCCATGTGTGATTAAGAAAGATAGACCTGCGAGTGTGTAAAGATCCTGAGCACTGATGTGCAACAACCAGTGCAGATGAAGCCACACAGATGGTAGGTTAGACCGAGACAGATGTAACAGTAACCAACGAGCTAGATGTCGAAGGTGATAGTCCTAACGAAGGAAGGACCGAACTCCTTGGAGGAGTCGAGGTACTAGATTGTGCTGTGGATGCAACACTAGAAATAATCTGACTCAAAGTTCAATAACCAGGTGGAAGTGACACAGATGGAGGAGAAGATTGATTAGAAACACGAGGGAGATCTTATGGGAAAATCTGATATTCTCCTATAGAAATAGGCATTTCTTCACTGCCAACAGGACTCGAAGAATCCGTGTCTGATGAAGCCGTAAGATATTTGAAAAGACGATGTCTGACAGGAGCTTGGGGTTGTTGAGAACCCTGAGAGTTATGTTGTTGAATATCCAATAGATACTCTTCTAAAGTAAGGCCACCAGGAATAATAGAGGAATTTGTAGCCACACTAGAAGCAGGTGTGGCCTTTGCTGTGCGAGGTTGTGATCTACCCAGGCCAGGATTGACAGGCCACGTGGGATTAAGAAAGATAGACCTGGAGTGTGTAAAGATCCTGAGGACTGATGTGCAACAACTAGTGCAGATGAAGCCACACAGACGCTAGGTTGGACCGGGATAGATGTAACAGTAACTGACGAGCTAGATGTCGAAGCTGACAGTCCTAACGAAGGAAGGACCGAACTACTTGGAGGAGTCGAGGTACTGGATTGTGCTGTGGATGCAACACTAGAAATAATCTGACTCAAAGTTCGATAACTGGGTGGAAGTGACACTGATGGAGGAGAAGATTGATTAGAAACACGTGAGAGATCTTATGGGAAAATCTAACATTCTCCTGTAGAAACAGGCATCTCTTGACTGCCAACAGGACTCGAAGAATCCATGTCTGACGAAGTTGTAAGATATTCGAAAAGACGATGAGGACTAGGAGGTAGAGCAGCAGCTAAAAATGGTGATCCAGAGGTAAGAGGAGGGAATTCTTCCCCACTCCCAAAACCAAACTAGACACCCTGAGGAGGCCAATTGAACTCAACTGACTCTTCGAGAGGAGATCGGGTAGTGAGAGGTTGAACACTCGGGAGAATAGGCTACGCAAGCTCAACAGACCTAGTGGACTGAGGGGTTTTGAAAGAAACGTTAGGAAAAGAACTAACCCTAGGAGGCAGTGAAGAAGACGGTGAAACTGGTGGTTCCGCCACTGTGACAAAATTTCAAAAAAATAAGGAAAACGAGATAGCCAATTCAAGGCTTCAAGATCAAATTCTAAGGAATTACAAAAACAAGTCAAGTAAAGAGCTTTTAACGGGCATGTGATCGTGGGTAATTAATTTTATTACACTAGAACAAAACTATGTTGTTTCATGTTTTAAGAGTCGAGAAACAGACAAAAGATGACTCTAGTCACTTTTAATTTTAAACGAGCATGAAAGGACAAGTGCTCGATGATCCCTTATCTTTTTAACGAGTCACGAAAAGATCAAAATGACTACTTAGGTAATCTAAGCAAGAGGGTGTACCAAGTTGCCATGAACTAACATATACACCTTGGTGATCAAATGAAAGAGAAATGACCAATGAATTAATGTACGTGTAGGTAGTCTCCCCGAATGCTGTGTTCAGTGTATCATGGTTATAGAGAAGCAGACTCGGCTTCCTATGGATAAAAGGATTTGAACCTATGAGGGTCTCCCTTTATATACACAATGGTACGGGGAGCACAAGTCGGTACTAATGTTGTATAAAGCGAAGCATTGAATGACAACTACTAGGATTAATGACGCTAGAACATGTCACTAGCCTAGACCTCTAATATTGTTTGCGTTAGGTTCCAATGCTTCCTTATATTAATTGAATAAATTTTACAGTTAATCTTGAATTAATGTTTTAGTTTCAAGGCCCTAATTAATGGGATCT
This sequence comes from Pinus albicaulis, assembly GCA_034641835.2. NCBI lineage: Eukaryota > Viridiplantae > Streptophyta > Pinopsida > Pinales > Pinaceae > Pinus > Pinus albicaulis. Next base: position 81,013,974 of record CM076582.1, read on the forward strand.
CAAATTCCTAAATGCACGCTACATGCAAAAGAACACCATTTTCTGTTCGATGAATGCTAACTAAGAGAAGTATAGAGATCTTTCAGAAAGCAGCAAACAATGAAATCATACAAAAAAGTCCCCTAATGCATCTAATACAACCTAAACAAAAAAGGAAAAACTCTTTCCTAGTTCATCAAGTGCTAGTTATGCAAAAGAACTTTTCAATTTCGATGCAAATGAAAGAATGCAATTTTATTTTTATTTTTTTAATGGATGAAGCACATAATGCACTAATTACATTAAAAACAAAGCGAACACTAGTTTTGAGTACTGTGAATGTAGAGATCTCAAAATGAACAATTTGAAATCAATACATACATAAAAATGTACTCAAACCAATGATGCACTCTTTCAAACAAACATGAAGCTTTCAAAATGACCCAAACGAGCAATGTGATCTATGCTCGAAATGAAGAGATGGAGAATAAAAAAAAAACCAAAGTGATCATTCAACAAACCAAAAACTCAAAGGATCAAGAAAGACTAAAGCAACTGATCATGGAATTGAACTGACAAAGATAAAAAAGACTCAAACTTAAATCAGAAGGCTTAGTGAGTAAAAGGCACCTAGAAACCCTAGGGCTATGAACTTCATCGACAAGAGAATGGAAAAACAACTGAGAAGATCAAGCCTAGAGCAATAAAAATAACTCCAAAAATACCAATTTCAAATCAAAAAAACAATCCAGAGTCAAGCACATCTGATCAAAAACTCAGCAATAAGTTCAAACCAAATCCTACAGGATTCGTCATGACTGTGAGGCAGTAATTCGTGCCAAACAGGGGTTGGCACTATTGCAACAAAAGCAACAAGCACCAATTGGCGCGACTATTCAAAGAAAACTCGTGCCAAGCTAGATAACTATGGGAAGAGGAGAAAGCCAATGAGCAGAGGTAAATATTGACACTCTAGAGCTGAATAGGAGGATTCCAGACAATCAAGCAAGACAGAAAAAACAGACAAGCAAGCAAATGACCGAAGTCGACGTGACAAGGGAAATTCCTAATAGGAAAAAAAATGACAAACTCATCCTGTTCCCTAGTGGAGTCGCCAATTTGTTGGGAAGGTAAATCCTCTCTACAGACAGAGACAATCCCTCTAGCCCTAGAGTGGGTCTAGCAACAAAGGGACAAGGTAAAGTGTAGGTTCATAATTAATGAATGATAAGGACGGGGTAGATTGACCTACCTGGAGTCCAACTTTGTCGTCATTGTAGTGGTGGTGGCTTCTTGATCTTTGTTTTGACAAGTCACAGTCCTTGTACAACGGTGCTTAGATACCTGCACGAAGATCAACAAACAAGAGCAGCATACAAGACAATTATTTCATTCATAATCAATTAACCAGTCAAAGAAGGTTAAGCATATTGCATAAAATAAACCATATTAACACAAGATTGGAACCAAACAATAGTCGTGTATATATATAAATAGAAGAAATAGTTACAACTGGAGCCTTAACGTCGCAGCCTCCTCCAACGGGTTCAGTTGAATTGCGTCTCGAAGGGCCGTCGAGGAATTCAGACGAGGTGAGGACACAAGCCTACGCTCTCTCGACAAAGGTCTCTTTCTCTGTTCTATCTCTCTAGCGAAATGTTCAGGAATTATCTTCAGCCTTTCAGCTATAATTGTTCAACTAGTGTATCAATGGGAGATATATTTATTTATATAGGGAGAGGAGGAGGTCAGGATCCCTACAATGATGGAAGGGAGGCCTTATCCCTTGGGAGGTTTCCCCAAAAGGTGGAAATAAGAGGCCAAAGGAGGGAATCTATGGTTATTCAGTCGAACCACTCCAACTGACTCGCCCACAAAGTTATTAGGATATAAACTTCACTTCTATATTTTAAAAAAATTCCATAAATATCTTGGTGTGGGTAGTTCACTGGGAATGAATGCCTATGCGCACAGGGCCCAGTGTTAATCTTCCTCATTGGCGCGAGGGCATAACTGTCTACTAGCGCCAAGGCAAAAAAATGTGTTTCTGATGATCTGCTCAGGGAATTTTCAACAGAAGGAATGTTTTCCTCATGGAAAGGGATGCAATGATGGTATTTGCAAGGCATGAAACTTCTTATTGGTCATAGAAATTATCCTCCAATATGCGGGATGGGGATTGCAGGGATAGTGAAAAAATGTTGTGTAACACTTAGTATTATCAATAATTTCATATCATTATGACCGTTATGCATGAAAAATGTCTCTCATTCAGTGGCTAATAATTCCATACATTATGATATTTGGCATCGTTTCTGTTTGGAGACTCGTTCATGATTATGCAACATGGTTTCTCCCATATATTTTGTCTAGACTAATAATGGATTCACAACCTATTATTATCCTCGCTGTCTTATTATTATGACCTTGCATAATCTCCCATAACATGAATTTTGTAATATGTTGTCATCATATGGTATTATTGTGTTCCTTGATATAGCATCATCGCACTATTGATAAATAACCTTTCGAAGGTTTGATATAACCTTAGACATGCACTGATATATATCTGCATTGCATGATTTATTTACTTTCACATTGCAGTATTGATATGGTATCACAACATTTGACATAGTAATATGGTGTTACCTCAATTTTACGATATTCATAAATCACACTATTTATCAAATAGTACCATCACATTGTTTATTACTACCATTTGGTGTATTATTCCATCGCTATGTTATGTATCCTCTCATTTTAACTTTGATATGGTTTTCCATCGGTGCACATTCTCCATCGTTCCTCTTAAAATCCTTTAGTATCATATTTTTTCGCATTGCATTGCAATTGATAGAAACTAATTAATGGAGCAATGAAACACATACAATATTGTGGAAACAAAAACACAAAAACACATAAAACAAGAGAGACATAGATATATGTTGTTCACCCAATTTGGATTACGTCCACGGAGAAACAACCAGTCCTTCATTTTATATTATCCAACAAAATGTAGAGATACAACCTACAATAGATTTACTGTAATTTCCTCTTCGCTCTGACACATTCTCCTCTCTCTTCCTCGCTTAGATTATAATACACAACCACAATACAATTCTCTCATATAAACCGAGGGTTTAATTCTAGGGAAAATAACATAAATTAGCATAAATTCTATCCTCATATAATCCGCCTAATGAAAAACCCATGTTGACTACATAATTACAATATTTGATAAGGAAAATTTTCATATATTTTTAGCTTTGGGGGAGCTACCTATGAACCCTTGACGAAGGCCTGTTAGCCATCGGACCCCTCAGCCAGGGGGCATGGTCCCCCCAAGGCCCCCGTGGGGGGGGGTTGACAAGTCCCCCTCGCACGCACCCCCCACCCACGTGTGGAGGGGTATACACCCAATTGATGTTGGGTGTGGAGCCTGATTATCTTGTTTACTTTGTATCACAACATTGGACCCATGTACCTTAAAAGGGGCGACAACGCCGCTTGTAATTAATCGCTGCTATGGGGGGTCCAGGGGGGGCGGCAGCGCTTTTCGGAGCCCCCCCCTAGTGAGGGTTTTTGGGGGCAGCACCCCCGAAGCTAAAAATAGATGTAAAATTGCCTTGTAAAAGTATAGTAATTTCTAGTCAATCTGGGCCGTTCATTAGGCAAATGATCTGACGGTAGAAGTTATGTTTAGATTAGGGTTTTTTTCCCTAGAAGGCAACCCCTCGCTTTTATGAGGGAATTGTATTGCGGCTGTGCATTATGTGTGTATTCTCGGAGCGAGAAACAAAGAGGGAGACTGTGAGAAAGAACAAAGGATCTTACAGTGGATCTGCTGTAGGTTTTGTCTTTTCATTTTGCTAGATAATAGAAAAGGATCAAGCACTGGTGGATCGAATAAATCAGAACTAATGATACTGTATTCTTCCTAGTTTTATGTGTTTTGTGTGCTTTTATTTTCCGCATATTTTATGTGTTGCATTGCTCTGTAATATTTAATTTTCTAACAACTGGTATCAAAGCCAAAGGTATATTTGGATGATAAACTCGCAGGAAAGAAGGGTTCCTGGTTCGAGTGGGAGCAATGGCGGACGATGGTAAGTTTAGGGTCAAGAAATTTAACGGCCAAAACTTCCCACTGTGGAAGATGCAGATGGAAGATTATCTGTATCAGAAAGATCTGTACCTACCATTGAGCGGAAAAACAAAGAAGCCAGCGGCCATGACAGACATGGAATGGAACATTCTCAATAGAAAGGCACTCGAAATAGTACGGCTGTGTCTTGCAGCGTCAGTCGCCTTCAATATTTCGAAGGAAACAACAACAGAGGGTTTGATGCAGACGTTGGCGAAACTATATGAAAAACCCTCGGCCTCAAACAAGGTATTTCTTATGAAATGACTATTTAATATGAAGATGTCGGAAGGTGGATCTGTTGCAGACCATTTAAATGGATTTAATACAATTACCAGTCAGTTAAGTTCTATAGGGTAAACTTTGATGATGAAGTTAGAGCTCTGTTATTCTTGTGCTCATTACCAGAGAGTTGGAATGGTTTAGTAATGGCCATTAGTAACTTTGTCTCTGGATCTAGTACTTTAAAGTTTGATGATGTTGTTGGTGCTATCCTTAGTGAGGAAATGCGACGGAAAAGCTCTGGTGAGACATCAGGTAATGCTTTGAGTGCAGAGTCTAGGGGAAGAAGAATGGAAAGAGGAAAGAGCTCAGGCTATCACAGTAAATCAAGGAAAGGCAGATCCAAGTCCAGATCAGGGATAGTGTGCTGGAATTGTGGAAAGAAAGGACATCTAAAGAAAGACTGTAGATCTTGGAAGGGAAAAGAAGGAGACACACAGTAAGAAAACAATCATGAAGAAAATGTGACAGGTGATGTGTTACGAGATGCTTTGATTCTTTTTTTCGAAAATGTTACTGATTCTTGGGTTGTAGATTCAGGGACTTCATTCCATGCCACACCTGATAAGAAATATTTTCATGACTATGTTCAAGGAGATTTTGGACAAGTTCGTTTGGGTGATGATAAACCCTGTAAAATTGTTGGAATGGGTAAAGTTCTTGTAAAACAACAGAATGCAAACCAATGGCTACTAAAGGAGGTAAGGCATGTTCCAGATATGAAGAAAATACTGATTTCAACAGGGCAGTTAGGCAGTGAAGGTTGTGTGACAACTTTCACAGATAAAACTTGGAAGGTCACCAAAGGAGCATTGGTAATAGCAAAAGGTGAAAAGGTTGGTACATTGTATTTATGCAATGGTATTTCTAACTCTGTTAATGCTTTAACTTCCAAAGGAGCAGATGCAGCATTATGGCATCATAGGCTCTGACACATGAGTGAGAAGGGGATGAAAATTCTTCACTCAAGAAATTTGCTGCCAGGTTTGAAGAATGTTGATTTGGATTTTTGTGAGAATTGCATTTATGGAAAACAAAAGAGAGCCAGATTTCTCAGAGTTGGGAAAGAAAAGAAGAGCGAAAAATTGGAGCTTGTGCATACAGATGTATGGGGACCTGCTCAGGTATCATCTCTCGGTGGCTCTCATTATTATGTTAATTTTATTGATGATGCAACTAGAAAAACATGGATTTATTGTATTCAGAATAAATCTGATGTATTTGATAATTTCAAGAAATGGAAAGCTTTGGTTGAGATTGAGACAGGAAAGAAGTTGAAGTGTCTCAGATCAGACAATGGAGGTGAATATTGCAGCAAAGAGTTTGATAGGTACTGTTCAGAGCATGGAATTCGTAGAGAGAAGACAGTTCCAAGAACACTACAAGAAAATGGTGTGTCAGAAAGGATGAACAGAACAATCATGGAGCGTGCAAGGTGCATGAGATTGCATGTAGGATTGCCTTTACAATTTTGGGCAGATGCTGTAGATACTGCTGTTTATCTAATAAACAGAGGGCCTTCAAGTTCTTTGGATGGTGGTATTCCAGAGGAAGCATGGACAGGTAAAAAGGTAAACTACTCTTTTTTAAAGCCTTTTGGTTGTGAGGCCTTTGTCCATATTAATAAAGAAAATAGAACAAAGCTTGAGGAAAAATCAAAGAAATGTACCTTATTGGATATGGTGTTAATGATTTTGGTTATCGCTTATATGATTATGAAAATCACAAAATCATTAGGAGCAGAGATGTAATATTCAATGAAAAGGTCTTGTATAAGAATCAGTTGCAGGAAAAGAAACAGGAAAAAGAAAGCAAGGAATACATGGTTCTTGATGAGATAACTGAAAAAGTAAAGGTGCCTGGAAATAATAATAATCAACAACACAGTAGCAACAACCACCACAATAGCAACAGGCACCTCAAACACCTGAAAGTGGTGTTAGAAGATCTACCAGGATAAGTAGACCCCCTAAACGATACTCTCCTTCATTATATTATTTATTGTTGACTGATTCTGGTGAACCTGAATGTTATGAAGAAGCAATGCAGGTTGAAAGCAGGAAGAAGTGGGAGCTAGCCATGGAAGAAGAGATGGACTTCTTAATGCATAACCAGACTTGGGACTTAGTCAGGTTGCCTGCAGGTAAAACTACATTACAGAATAAATGGGTTTACAGGCTGAAGGAAGAAGATGGAGGAAAACAGAGGTACAAAGCTAGACTTGTGGTGAAGGGGTTTGCACAGAAGAAAGGTATTGATTTTGATGAAATATTTTCTCCTGTTGTTAAAATGAATTCAATCAGAATTATTTTAAGTCTTGTAGCAGCGGAAGATTTACATCTTGAACAGTTAGATGTAAAGACAACATTTCTCCATGGAGATTTGGAGGAAGAGATATACATGCAGCAACCAAAAGGATATGAGGTAAAAGGGAAAGAAAAATTGGTGTGCAGGTTAAAGAAGAGCTTTTATGGCTTAAAACAGGCTCCAAGGCAGTGGTATATAAAATTTGACAAGTTTATGTCTCAACAAGGTTATACTAGATGTCACTCTGATCATTATGTTTATCTGAAAAGGCAAAATGATGGAAGCTATATTATATTGTTATTGTATGTAGATGACATGCTTGTTGTAGGGTCTAACATTCAGGAAATAAATGTGCTCAAAAGAAAATTGGCAAATTTATTTTCAATGAAGGATTTGGGAGCTGCAAAACAAATCCTTGGTATGAGGATAACTAGAGACAGGAAAAATCGAAAATTAACACTGTCTCAGAATGAGTACATAGAGAAGGTGTTGAAAAGATTTAATATGCATAATGCAAAACCAGTTAGTACACCTTTTGCTAGCCATTTCAAACTTAGTAAGGATATGTGCCCAAAGACCCAAGAAGACATGGATTATATGTCTAAAGTTCCATATGCATCAGCAGTTGGAAGCTTAATGTATGCAATGGTCTGCACAAGGCCTGATATTGCACATGCAGTGGGAGTTGTAAGCAGGTACATGAATAATATAGGAAAAGAACATTGGATGGTTTTAAAATGGATTCTCAAATATTTGAGAGGTACCACAAATCAAGCATTATGCTTTGGTGGTTCAAACTTCTACTCTACAGATATTGATGTAGATATGGCAGTGACAGAGATAATGTGAGGAGAACTACAGATATAGACATCGTAGGTGGAACAAATTGCCAGCTTGGTTTCAAAATGAAATCCAGTGTTGTTGCACTCTTCAACAACGTGTTTTATATACACATGTGATTAGTAAAGAAATGATTTGGTTACAAAGGTTTATGGATGAATTGGGTAAGAAGCATGATATGGGCACACTATACAGTGATAGCCAAAGTGCTATTGATCTTGCAAAGAACTCAGCATTTCATTCCATTACTAAACACATACATCTCAAGTACCATTTCATACGGTCAGTATTGGAGTATGGAGAGTTGAAGCTGGAAAAGATACACACTAGCCAGAATCCTGCAGATATGCTAACAAAAGTTGTAACCGGGGATAAACTGAGAACATGCTCAGTTTCAATTAGTCTTCAAGGATGATGATGAATATGAGGAACAACCAGGTCCAAAGAGGAGTCATTGTCTAGAAAATGAAGCAGCGGTGGAGTTGCTACAATCAGTCTCCAAGTGGGAGATTGTTGGGTGTGGAGCCTGATTATCTTGTTTACTTTGTATCACAACATTTGACCCCTGTACCTTAAAAGGGGTGACAACACCGTCCATAATTAATCAATGGCCGGGGGGTCTAGGGGCTGCAATGCTGAGCCCCCCCACGGGCTTTGGGCAAAATTGGCTAAAAATTGTATGTAAAATTGCCTTGTAAAAGTATAGTAATTTCTAGTCAATCTGGGCCGTTCATTAGGAAAATGATTTGACGGTAGAAGTTATGTTTAGATTAGGGTTTTTTTCCCTAGAAGGCAACCCCTCGCTTTTATGAGGGCATTCTATTGTGGCTGTGCATTGTATGTGTATTCTCGGAGCGAGAAAAAGAGAGGGAGACTGTGAGAGAGAACAGAGGATATTACAACGGATCTACTGTTGGTTTTGTCTTTTCATTTTGCTGGATAATAGAAAGGAAGGACTAGCTGTTCGGGGTGGACGTAGGCCAAACTGGGTGAACCATGTATATCTGTGTCTCTCTAGTTTTATGTGTTTTGTGTGCTTTTACTTTCTGCATATTTTATGTGTTTCATTGCTCTATAATATTTAATTTTCTAACAGTTGAAACAATATCTTTGAATCAGGAATACAATTAGGCTCAACACCCAACAACATTATCATCATATCCATTGTGCTATCGCAAATTTGTGATTGTATTATGTTATCCTTTGATATAATAACATTAGCAGCACTGGTATATTATCATCATTGAAACATTTTAATGTTGTTTTTATTCCAACATTTGGCACAATATTTATCACATGCTTTTATAACATGACATTAGAATATGGTTATTGCATTATTTGTCATGATATCATCACATCCTTCTCTATATTATTATCATATTATTGATATACAACTTTCATCAGGTTGTCCAATATTATCTCCATTGTAGTAGCCTTTTTCATAACGTACATTGGTTGTGCTCTTACAATATTAATCACATCATTTTATAGCATTCACATGTGATTAATATATGTCCATTTGTATCCAATGATATAGACTTTTATCACATGTATTTTCTTATTCTTATCTCACATCCTTGATCTATGGTGTTAATTTTAATACATACATTGATAATCTCAATGTTATGCCTTCAATATAAAACCTTTACATCATTTAATATAAAAATTTTCATGAAACGACATATGTATATTATAGTCACAACATTAAAAGGTAACCTTTGTGTGTCAATGATGTAAGCTTCGCAACATTTTTTTATAGTCAAAGATCCTTAATTATATCAACATAAGCATAAATTGAAGAGTACAAAAAACATCTCAACAAGCCTCTTTCCCTCGGTTCAACCAGACTTGTTGATATTGAGGCATGGTGGAACCCATGAGCTAATGACTTCACACATTATTTTTGGTATCCTAGAGGCCATTACATATAGATAAAAAGATAACCATAATGCATCAAATTAGGGGGGAATTATAGGGGGAGATGTGAAATAGACAACATATTCATGCCTATGGAAATCTATATGCTCCACCATCGCTTCTAGACTATGAAGGTGGTCATTAGTGCACCTATGTTGGTGATGTAGATTATCCAATGGCTCCATAATTTCACTGTGGCCAAATTGAATATCATTGACAAAAGCTACCATCTCATTTTGGTCATCATATATCTAATTTTTTAGGTTTTCCATGTTGAGTTGAATGGACCAGATCTGAGAAGAAATAATATCTAGCAACGTTGGAGCTTCCACATGCCCCGGGGATCCATCAACTTGATCCTTTGTATCTTGGCTAACCGATGAACCCAACTAGGCTTCCGCTTCCCTTTCGACTCAGTATCTCACCCATGAGGCGGTATTCCACGGTGATGTAGCATCCATGCATGCCCAAAACACGAGAACGCCCGACATCAGAAAACAACCTCCCAACCCCACACAACAATAGAAAATACAATGGATTCGATCACTGCACCCCAATAAACTTGCAGGTCAACAATGAATTCCATTCTCCACACCCAGTCAACACGGGACAAAAGTCCCTCAACAGTTTTATTAGAAAGCTAGTTGTGACACACCAAGCCCTTCACTACAAACTTCACGAAGAAATTCCACCCATGTACCCCATCCTTCCCAGGAACGAAACACTCACGGATCCATGGAAGCTAAGGACAAAACTTTGGTTTTCTGTAGGCATGAACCGCTAGTCACCCACGATACTTGTCCAACGTACACATGCCCTAAGATAATTCTTCACCACAACGCGGAAAATGTTAAGAAGCCTTGGTATTTCTTATATCCCCTCCAATGCATCACTCCAAACAATTGAGACAAACAGAGTGCCAAGTGTTTCCTTCACCCTGGACATTCAAGGGTCCTAAGGGCCATCCATCGTCACCAACACACCCACACTTCACACTAGACTCGGGTTTATCCACCTCTCCCCTAAGGATTAGACCTCAACAAGGTGCATAAGACCTCCAAAACCTTTACCTTTGTGCGTATCTCTATCATCTCCCACCATAGCCAAGTGAGACAACAAAAAATATAGGCATGGGTTTTAATAATGTATTCCACTCATGTATGACTACCTCGTAGGTGGGCTCTGGAAGTCATGTCAATTAAATGGGAGGATGGCGTGTGCATGGAGGCCGGATATTCTCCGCTACCATCCCTCCCACCACTTGTCCCACAATAAAGTCACCCCCATCGGGGATGTATTTATATTCTCATTTCATGCATTGATATATAGTCTCATTGCATAATTTACTCATTGCATCATTTATCTATGATCTCATCACATGCACATATATAATATTAATTGCCTTCATTATAGCCTTTAATAAAATCCCCATCACTACCTTCGTGTTATTTAAATTGTTGAAATGATATTATCTCCATCGCAACATTAATAACCTCCCAACATTGATCTGAATATGATGTTCATTGCAAAGTTTAACATAATATTATCATATCCATTTTATATAGTGTTATCACAAATACCTTGAAAGAGAATCTTCACAAACCTTTATATGGTATTATGGTATCCCTTCGACTTGCTCTTTCAACATATGTAAAAAAAAATCATAGCATCACTTTCGATTCACATATATCATTTGGGTCAATGTCATCTTGTTAACTGGCATTAGAACACCAAAAGCATCACATGCTAGTAGAATGACATTTTATGGTGAGGCCCGGGACATGGAATCTTTACATTTTGAATGTACTCTATCAGATATGATTCCCATGAATTCTCAATGATGGATTTGTTCAAGTAATACACCTCCCTTTTACACATATAAAGTACATTATTCTACAATATGATTCCAAATTTGATTGCATTCTATATGTCAAACTCTTTCCCCTTCGATAGTTCAATACACTTTGCATAGCAACCTCCATATTTAAACCCAATTTGACTTTGTGTTTTAGGTTTCATTGGGGCTTCCCTTGTAGGATGTATTTATCAATAAATAATCCTCTCTCCTTGGGAAATATTAGGGTACCTAGGTTGCCACGAGAGTCTGTCAAATAATTTTTCTTCCAATTCCTTGAATATGTTGATCCAATGGTCTTCAAAAACATGTGGGTTGATTACAATGTCACATGTAATATCCTTCCAAGGTATTTTCACATGGAAAAATGCATTGCACATATAAAATTTTGAAAGGTTACCCTGCATGCCCAACATAATATGAATTATTGAAAGCATAATTTTTTTAATGGTTTAAATAGGAGACATAATATAGTATTTCACAACATTGGATGATGAAGGATTAAATGTATAATGGATGAGAGATTGCAGGAATAGGTTAGTTGAGAGAGTTAGCTTCCAATATCTTTACTTTAGGACAAATTCAATGCATAATGTGAAATTTTGAAGATATGAACTAGAATTCATGATAATGTGCATCCAAGTTCTCTTCTCTACTCAAATTAAATAATAGCTATGAGACCTAAATCTTACATTTCCATTAAATCCCTTTAAAAAAACAATATGCAATATCCAAGAATAACGTTATGGGAGTTACATTAGTTTGGAAAAATAAGCTTGTGTTTGAGACCAATCCAATAGCCTGAAAGCAAATCCAATATTCAAGTATAGAAACTAACTTAATAATATTGATGTACAATCCAACCTCCAATAACAATGATGCATTTAACATGGCTAAAAATTCCATGGAATTCTCTTAAAGATTATTTCTTGAAGATGTAAATTAGGGAATGATAATTGAAGTTGCAATATGGCTAGCAGCATAATATGGATTCCTATAACGTTCATTGCATACTATGGGAAATAAGGCTTACAAATGAATAATTAAAGAAGCCATTTCCCAAACCCAAATGCATTGAGAAATATGTAAACAAAGATAAAACAAATCATGAGCATGTGAAATGTGCCTTATAAAACATGATCCATCATATCCCTTCATGAAAAATAAGTCAGTTAGGGATTTTGGCTCATACAAACCACAATAATTCCATTCAATATTGAAAACTAAATGGGGAACCATAATTTAGGCATTTAGGGTAAATATTTTAGGGTGTGTTGTAGTGGCTACAACAAGATGATTCAAAATATGTAGGATATTCAAGTTAGTTGTCCAAAACATATGTCCATTTTTTGTGACAACACTAGTGCCATAAGCATATCCAAAAATCTAGTCATGCATTTGAAGACTAAGTACATCCCCATTAAATATCATTTTCTTATAGAGAAAGTTTTGGATAATAAAGTAAAACTGGAGTATGTCCCTTGAAATGAGTATATTGAATATTTATTTACCAGACATCTTCCCAGAGAATCCTTTGAATATCTTCAAAAATCCTTGGAGATGATCTCCCTATCCTCTCTTTCCTAATAAAATCAAGAAGAAGTTTGTACATTGCCTCATGGGGAGCACATGGCAATAAAAAAGAAGCGATTTGTAACAAAAAACACATCAACAGAATATCACAAGTTATAATGAAATCAGGGGGAGATGGTTGTATGATGATTTATCTTGCATGAGAGTATTTTCTTTCACTTGTTCTTTTGTTTAGTATCTTTATTGTGTTCAGATACTTTTTGGTTTGAAATTTATTATATATATATCATGTAAAGTACACGTGTGTGCAATATTGTAGCCATGTATCATTATTGATGTCATCATGGGGTCTTTAATATGTAATCATGAATCATATTTCAGCCATGTGTGGGCTTATTGATGTCTACATCTCATTGATATTTTCGTGTATGAATCCATGTACTTTTATTGTATATAATTTGTTCATGTGTTGTATGAATTAATTGGTTATTTTGTGGCCTCTTGCATGTGGAAATAAGGAAAAGGAAACAAAAAAAAAAATTCACAACATTAAGAAGAAGATGTTTGTAGCCTATTTTATCTCCACCACATGTTTAGGCGGAGCTTGCTCAGTGGTTAGGAAATAATTGTGTTGGCTATAGGTTTGCTGGAAGTAGATTATTTCTTCCCTCATATCTCTTTTTCTAATATTGGTAGTTGATCTGATTTCATCAGCAAAACATTTGGATCAACATTCCCTATTGTACTCAACATGGTGTTTTTTAGTGGATCTTGAACCACCCTTTTCCATTAATTTCAAAGGGGGAGTGTGAGGTAGCCACTCAAGAAAGGTTGAAGATGAGTTAGCTTGAACTGATTGAATATAATTTTGGTGCATGGTTGTAGGTTGAAATAAACACCAAAGGGGGATAATGTAGGAAACATGTCACTAGTCAATTTGGCATTGATGTCAATGGGATTTTGGAGTTTACAAAGTGAACTATTGACTGCAGAGGTTTGATGAAGTGTTGAAGAGGTGTCTTCAAGTCCTTGAGGTGCTTGACAAGTTGTGGAATAAGTTGTAGAAAAGTCTCAGAAAAGAAAATAGAATACATGTCCATGCTTGTAGGTCCCCAAAATGAGTTGCACAAGACTAAAATTGAATCGATCTAGTTAAGCTAGGTTCGTATTTCCTTGCTCATTATCATGACGATAGCACATTGATTACAAGTGGAACAAATTATCTAATTAATTATGGCATTAACATATATGATCATTGGAAATGGTCCAAGGAAATTAGGACATTAATTAATCTATTCCATGTAATTAATATGAGCCTCATAGTTAAATATTTTTAGGGATCAAGTTGGTCAAATTAGTTATGGATCTATTGAATTGGTCTTCATTATCCAGGAAACGTGAATGAAACACATCGATAATTGATGTGATTGTTTGATTTGGTAAATCGATTTGGTCCAATTAAATAGCATGGGACAAGTGATTATATATGTATTTCTTGAAGTATGCATCCTATATTTTCTCCAAAGAACTAATCAAATTGATTCCATCAATGATACTACCCATGGTAAAATCCTATGGTAAATCTAGCCACTAAGTCTGTAAGTTATTTTTCAAGAGATCTTGGTGGTGTGCAATATAGAGAGATGCTATAGGCCATTTTGTTACATCTGGTCAATAGGCCTCCTAATGGGATCAATCAACATCCTTTTCCCCTTTTTCATCATCATTGCACAAATCCATAAGCATTCCTATTTCATTCCCCATAGTTTTTGCCTCAAACTCCATTATCTGATATAGTTTTAGGACCATCTTTCTCTGGCCTCTTGTTGGACTACGTTCATCTATATGTTTCTCCACTATGTTTTTCATTCATCACCTACATGTTTCTCCCCTTTGCACATGTGTTGGTTCTATAAATTCAGAAAAAATTGACAAAATCTCGAAGCCTCCATTTATAGAAGATTCTAGGATCAATTGTAACCATTTTCCTCAGATAAAACATTTGTATCCTAACCTAATCTACCTCGGAGTTTAAATTCCTTATACTTTGATCTCATCCTCCCATAGAAGGTGGATCTAAATCCCTAGATTGGAAAAATGATAAGAAATCCCAATTTACCCCACTCCTCTATATATTTACAACCTTCCATATGCAAGAATTTGTCTTTTGGAGAGTGATTCTACCTTTATTTTTCTATTGTGAGAGACATAATTTCATGCAATTAGGGTGATTGGAGGTGCACTTTGTGACAAATAAAGGACAAAACATCTTGGAGGAGCTCTTCTACAATATCAACATCTATTTATGGTTGTAACTCCTTCCATTTATATTAATGTAAAGAGTTTTATGTTTTCCAATGTATGATGTTGTTATTTCATGTATTTCAATACCATGTTGATCTATTGAATAAAGTACTTAGATGATGATGCATATCTCCCTTAGTTTCTTTTCTTGTGTTGTTTGACTGTGCATGTTATAATTTTGGAAATTAGAGCTAGGATTGGAGCATTCAAGCTAAAGAAGGAATTAATCATGTGATAGATTCCAAGTAGGATTCATTCGATCATCTATTTAATTTAAGGAAAACATTGGTTTCCTTATCTCTCTGTTGGTCTAGGTTAGCCACTAGACCTAGGGGAGATAATTTTGTCTGCAATGATAAATCCCACATAACAAATTGGTGACTTTTTTGGAGAACAATGCATTCCCTTGGTCGTTTATCTTTCCATTTTGTTTTTTACCTCTTTGATAGACCCTTGCTACTTTAACCATCCAAGAAAAACCTACGAATTGATTTCATTGTGTCTCATTTGCAATTTTTGTGTCGGAATACTCTATCCCTAGACCAACACACCCCCTATGCCTTTGAAGGAGCGTTGCACCCCACCTGGGCTCTCTCTATACTATCATTGCAAAGGAATGGTTCCTCTTCTTCACTAGCGTTGGCCCCTATTTTTTCATGAAATTTGACCTTTTTCTTTATAACCTCTTTGGTCATTGATTTCATGGCTGAATTTTTGTTCTAGTCCTCATCTTGAAAATTTCATTTGAATCAGTGATTAAAATTTTACATATTAGTTTTACTCTTTTCAAAAATTAACTGCGTTTAAAAGAAAAACAAATTCATTAGAATTTAGGGTTTTGTATGTGCATTGATATAGGAACAATTAAATTGAAAGGGGAATTTCATCTTGCATATTTTTTTCTGCATGTTCTATGCTGCATACTGATAGTTTCTTCCCTTTCTTAGCTAGATTTTCACTAAAAGATAAAGATTTCCATTTTCTCATGCTAGATTTTCATTTTAGGATATTCAGGTGACATTTGTGGTGAGCCCAAAATTCAAACTTAATTAAATATAAAATAGTAAAATTTATTGAATCAACATAAGGATAATTTGTAACATTAACACAAACACTTAGAGGTCTAGGCTAGAGACGTGTTCTGGCATCGTTAAATGTAGGAGATGTCGTTGTTTGCCAACATTGCATCTCGAGGGTGATATCCTGTTCCCTGTACATAACTGTATAGGATCATTCTCCATGGACCTTCGGGTATATCATATGGTGCTCCACGTATGATAAGTATATGGCAACACTCTCATTAAAATATTACGCATTAGACAACACTAATACGAACTACACTCCCATGCACCATTGAGTATATTTTGGGAGTCCCCTATAGGTTGTTATTCATCCATAGGTAACTATGTCCACCGCCTTGTATACCGTGACACACCAAACACAACATTCAGGGAGATTGGTTGTCATATGTTAAGTCCTTGGTTTTCCAAGGTGTATATTGCAATTCACGGTTTCTTGAAAATTGATTATGCCTAGATTACCCTCTTTTTGATTTATTTCTTTTTGTGTTAATAAAATTTACTATCCAACGTGGAAGAATAAAATCCCCCACCCCGTCATTTTCATAGAATACAAAATAAGCCTCATTTTCCATAAGAGGCTACCCTTGGTCGTCATCATAAGCATAAGAAGACACAAAATACTAAATCTGGAACTTTGGGAACTACTTCTATCCCTCCTCTTGATATTGATCCACTAGAATCATCTGTCCGTTTGAATTCTGAGCCTGAGATTACATCTACTTTTGATGGTGGCACTAACACAATCGAAACAAAATTCCCTGAAACCTTATTTCCTAAGGTTATTATACCTAAATTTCCTGAGTTAGAAACTTTGATTCCTAAGGTTATCAAACCTGAGGAGCTTCATCCATATTCACCTTTTGCTTCATGACTTTCCCTTTATCTTCCTTTGTCTCTGAAAAAACATATATATATTGTACCCAATGGTGAACCTCTTCCATAAAGGCTTGTGAGTATTTAAGATATCCCACATGAAGAGCGTCTTCCCTCTACTATTGTTCATTGGGAGGGACTCCATTTTACCAGACTGATCCTCTTCCTCCTCTTCAGACTCCAACAAAAGCACCTTTTCCTGATTCTTTGAACTTACCCATAGATCTCTCGCGAAAATCTTCATTTGTCTTGTCAACGATGATTGGAACCGATCTGACCTCTTAGACTGTGTATTCCATTATGGTTGATACACCAAATGTTTCTTCCTCGTCCATATTTGCAACATCACCAGAAATACATCTATATGGTGGCGCTTCCATGCCACCTAGTTATCAATATTTATCTAGTACCTTTTATGGTGCAACTTCTAGTCCTTGGACCTATGCCATGTCATCTAATTTAGGAATAACATATGGTACTTCTCTTATAAATGTCGCAAATTCTTCTCCTCCTCCTCCACCTACACCTAAAATTGAGTAGCGGGTTGGCCCTTGTGTTAGTGGGCAAGGTTACCTTGAACAACCTAACTCTCCTTATATTGGCTACCCTCCATATCGGTCACAGTTTTATCCATCATCCCCTCCTCCTTTGGCAAGTGGGGGAACCAGTTGTTTCTATACCTAAAATTGGTAATAAGCCTTATTATAGTTCTCCTTATCCTATAATAGTTTCCAACATTTGGAAACCTACTTTTTTCATTCAACCTAGTTAATTTTGTGACCAATTGTTGAATCCTCAACCCGCACCATCTTCATCTCAAATTCCTATCCATCCATATATACCCCAACAAGCTCAAACACATGTGATCCAACATTTACAGGTTGTTGTTGCATCACAACATTTTATGTCAGTATCAGGTACTTCCCAGGTCCTGCTTACCCAGTGAGTACAAGGTACCTTACAGTCTCAACCGCTTGGACAATGTACTCCTCAAGTTTCGATAGGACATATTGTTCATAGTATGGCTTAATCCCAACTGAACCCACCTTATCACGGGACAATTAAAATTCCCATTGAGAAACAATATGGACCATATCAAGGTATCCCATAGGTACCTTTTTGAGGCCAAAAAAATCTAAACTCAACCATTGCAGAAATTTTATGGTCATCCTGGGGCTAGAAAACAAGGTCACTTGTATGTTGAGATTCAACAAGATGATGAACTTAGTGAAAAGAGTCACCTTCACTAAGTGGGCGTGTGGGCTATTTTTGGCGCAAGTCTATTTTTAGACATGGTGATCATATTTCAGAAGTTGCAGGATGCTATTTGTGGATGGTTGGTCAAGTTGGAAAAATAGATGAAATTCTATTTTTAGAATATTGGGAAAAGTCTATTTATAGATCTTCGATCTAAAAATAGAAGTGTCAATTATTATTAGCTCTTAATAATAATTCGACAATAAACAACAACTTATTTTCTTGGAGCAATTAATTTCAGTGCACATATTTGGAAAATCAGTGGGCTGAAGGAATTACGCAATTCCTAGGGTTTACTGGTGGTTCATGCATGGAGGACCCAGTTAGAACTGAAGTGGAAAAGTTATGACAGAGTTTGAAGAGTAGTTCACGGAGTTGTATTCAGTTTAACTCAGTTAGACTTAGTTGAGCTAGTTGTATCTAGTCTAACTGAATGATACAATAGTGAGAGTGGAGTGAATTAATTAGTTAATTAATTCACAAATAATAAATCATTAATCAACTGAACAATACAGCAATTAACTACAGTGCATGGTAGTTCTAGTGGAGACCCAGTGGAGAGATAAGTGAAAGGGCAAGATGGACTACTGTTGTGACCATAGTGATGCATTGATTGCACCACACACACATTGGGGTTGCCAATGAGGATTTTTCAGTCAAGGTAGGGGTAGTTTGAATTCATTCGGAGCTATTATTAAACAGGGATTTCACAGTGGAGGCAGGCTATCAGGTGGCAAGAAATCGGTGCATGGATTTGCATATTTCTTCTGATTAGTGTGTGACGATTGATTGTACCTAGAACTTAATGTACTAAGCTTTGTATGAGATTGTTACATGATCTCCATGATACATAATATATGATAGTTGGGGTTTTCAGGTTTATGATTTCTCGTTAAACAACTGTGTTATGTGCGATTGTTTTTATTTATGCTTCACATGTGTTTGCAATTAATTTTCCGCAAAATATTAATAGTGGAATGATTTTGTATTTTGCAAGAAGTTAAATATTGTGAGATCAGGGGAATCTGGATGTATGCATGCTTAGTGTATATTAATTTCTACATGGTATTAGAGCAGTTTTAATTCTTGAAGATTGCAATTGTGAAGAATTGTTGAGTTTGTGCTGGTGGACAATTCGAATTTGCTGCAAAAAATTCTTGGTGCGACAGTTGAGTATACATTGAAATGTCTTTCAATGGGTTGTGATTGGAGTAGGCCCTTGATGGGGGCTCGAATTACATAGCCTGGAAGGATAGGATGGAGGCAGTGCTGGAGGATAATGGACTGAAGGAGTTCATCGATATCAATGTTCCTAAGCCGCAATCTACCGATGCTACATTACTTGACGCATGGAAAAAGAAGATAGCAAAGACAAGAAGAATTCTATTGGAAGGTGTGAAGGACCATATTGTGTCTAGTATTCACAGGAAATCCAATCCATTCTTAATGTGGAAGGATTTGATATATTTTTTCCAAAGCAATAGTGACTAGAGGAAGTTGGCGCTGAAAGAGAAGCTCAGAAAAATAAAATTGGAGAAGGGCGACAATATTCCAAAATATCTCACGAAGTTTGTCCACTGTAGGGATGAACTAGGAAGTGTGGGGATTATTGTTGATGGTGAAGACTTGGTGAGATTGGCTCTCCTTGGGCTTCAGAAGAGTTGGAATAGCTACGAAGACTCTATCAATGGATAGGAGAAACTACTGGGATGGGAGCGACTTTGGTCGGATCTTGTGCAGGAGGAGATAAGGCGAGGTACCAGGGATGGCTCTTCATCGAAGAATGAAGATGAAGATAATTTTTCTTTGGCTGCGAAAGAAAGGAAAGGGAAGGGGAGGAAACTTCCTTCAAAATCTGAAGAAAAAGGGAAGAAGCAGGATTTTTCCAAGGTGAAGTGGTTTCACTGTCATGAAGATGGGCATTTCGTCACTAACTTCCCACAGAAGAAGAATAACAAGAAGGCTGCTAGAGCTATAGCCGGAGAGGCATTAGCCTCCCAATTTTAACTTGATTTATCTTTGATTTTATTCTTTTTTTCAAGCTATATGGGATCATTTTGGTATCTTGATAGTGGTGCTTCTTTCCATATGATGGGAGACAAGGAGTTGTTTAGTGACTTGGAGGAGAAGGACCTCCAAATGCATATAGAAATGGGCGAAGATGGTCAATACAGTGCGACCGAAATTGGGACCATTACCTTTAAGAGGGAGTCTGGTAATCCATTCTTGTTGAAATATTTTATGCATGTTCCAGGTCTGAAGAAGAACTTTGTCTTGGATGCAATGTTGGAAGACAAAGGTTATGATGTTGTTTTCAGTGAGGGAAAAGCCTCCTTTCGACATAAAAAAATGGGTCAAACCAAGAATATAGGGATTCGAGTTAAGAATCTCTACAAGCTAGAGGTAGATGGCTACGCTGCAATGGTGGGCAAAGAAGAAGAAGTGGTGAGTTGAGATGAGGGCGAATTATGGCACAGGATATTTTTCCATCTTCACCATGGCACTTTGAATATTTTGCAACAGATTTCTACTAGACTTCCCAAGGGTACTCTTGCACAATCATATTAGTGCAAGGGATGTACTATGGGTAAGTTTGTGAAGACCACCTTTCATGAGAAGGAGAACCATGCTTTGGTGATCCTGGAGAGAATTCACACAGACGTGTGTGGACCTTTCTTGGTTGCTTCAACAAAAAAACACAGGTACTATGTTATATTTTTGGATGACTATTCTCGTAGATGCTGGATATTCTTCATGAAGAAGAAGAGAGAAACATTCTCAAAGTTCTGTGAGTTTAAAGCATTGGTGGATAAGGAGTTGAGAAAGCAAGTGAAAGCTCTACGGAGCGATAATGGTGGTGAATAAATCTTAGGAAAAATCAAAGACTTATGTAGCAAAGAAGGAATTCGAAGAGAACTCATAGCACCTCATAACCCACAGAATAATGGGGTCATGGAGAGGAAGAATAAAATGATCGTGGGTGCTACACGAGCGATGTTGCATGACCAGGGCCTACCGATGCACTTATGGGCGGAAGCATGAAACACTGCGGTTTATGTGCAAAACCATTGTCCTTATAGAGTACTTGGAATGAGTACACCTAAAGAAGCTTTTATTGGTAAGAAGCCTGATATTTCTCATTTGAATATTTTTGGCTTATTTGTTTACATTCATGTGACAAAGGATGCCAGGAAGAAGCTGGAGCCGACTGCAGAAGTTGGGATATTTGTGGGGTACACAAAAACACCCCGTAATTATCGTGTGTATTTGCCAGACAATCGGATGACTGTGGTGCGATGGGATATAAAATTCAATGAGGTGAAAGCCATGAAGTTGTCACTTGAGAGGGAGCTATACTTGCATGTAGAGGAGGAACTTCTTGTTCCCAAAGACGAGCCTCTGGATGTGGATCAGCTACAAGATGTGATTCATGGAGTGGAGGAGTCCACTCATACAGAACCAAACATCAGGCAAGGAAGAAAGCAGACCACAGAAGGTGAGAGACTGAAGCTTGCTGCGACACAGAATGTAGGAGTCCCTACATCATAGCGCAGACAGAGATAGTCACCTAACTAATTTACTGGATTCATGGCTCTTATGAGGAAGTGTATTATGACAGAGCCATATTATTTTGAAGAAGTAGTGTAGGAGCCCACATGGGTAGATGCCATGGTGGAGGAGTATGACTCCATTGTCAGAAACAGTGCTTGGAAGATTGTTCCAAGGCTGGTGGGAAAATTAGTTGTAGGATCAAGATTGATATACATGGTAAAGCAAGTTGCTGATGGGAGCGTCGAGAAGTATAAGGCAAGATTTGTTTCCTGGGGCTTCTCACAGATCGAGGGGATTGATTATGAATAAACCTTTGCACCTGTCGCATGGTATTCTTCAATAAGGACCATCCTTTCTCTCTTAGTGCAGACGGGTTGGCACATTCATCAGATGGATGTGAAGACTGCATTCCTTAATGGGATCATTGAGGAAGAGGTGTACATTGAGTAGCCTAAAGGATTTTAGATCTTCAATAGTGAGTCGCATGTGTGCAGGCTCAAAAGAGCATTGTATAGGCTGAAGCAAGCACCATGTGCTTGGTACACACATATCGACAACTATTTCACTGGACTTGGCTTCACCAAGAGTGAGGTACCAAATTGTGGTGGGGGGTAAGATTTTAATCATTTTTCTTTATGTTGATGATTTAATTCTAACGGGTGATGAGAAGTTGATACTCTCATGCAAGGAAGATCTTGCAAAGGAGTTTGAGATGAAGGATTTGGGCCTCCTTCATTATTTCCTTGGATTGGAAATATGGCAGCGGGAAGGTGAACTATTTGTGTCTCAAGGCAAGTATGCTCGAGAGATACTTGAGAAGTTTCACATGCAAGGCTGCAAGCCTATCGACACTCCTCTTCCAGGAAATTGGAGGAAAGAGGATGCTAAATCAGCAGAGGTAGTGGATGCCACTGTTTATCGACAGTTGGTGGGTTCGCTCATGTATTTAGTTAATACAAGACCAAAAATATGTTATGCGGTGAACCAACTTTCACAAGCGATGGTTAAGCCTACCAAGCTCTTTTGTAAGGCAGGCAAGCACGTCCTGAGATATCTTAGGGGCACATCTGAGTATGGCTTATGGTACAGATAGATAGATGAGGTGAAGTTGCATGGCTTCACGGATGCAGATTTGGCAGGCATCCCAATAGATAGAAAGATCACATCAAGAGGGATTTTCAATGTTGGATCTATGTCAATTTCCTGGTACAGTAGGAAACAAAGATCTGTGGCACTCAGTTCGGTGGAAGCAGAATACATGGTAGCAATTCAAGATGCATGTGAGGCTATCTAGATGAGGAAGATCCTGGTTGGTTTGTTCAGTTCACATTTAGATCCTACAGTGATACATTGTGATAATCAGAGTTTCATTAAACGCTCGATTAATCATGTGTTTCATGATAGATCTAAACATACTGATATTCGGTATCATCATATTAGAGATTGTGTGTAGCGGAAGATCATGTTGCTTCAGTACATTCCTATGGAAGATCAAGATGCAGATATTTTGATGAAGGCGCTCACCAAGAGAAAATTCCAATACCATAGAGGCAGGATCGGGGTGAAAGATAATCCCTATATTGTTGAGAGGGAGTGTTGAGATTCAAAAAGATGATGAGCTTAGTGAAAAGATTCGCTTCACTAAGTGGGCTCGCAGGTTATTTTTGGTGCAAGTCTATTTTTAGACATGGTGATCATATTTTAGAAGTTGCAGGATGCTATTTGTGGATGGTTGGTTAAGTTGGAAAATAGAAGAAATTCTATTTTTAGAATATTGGGCGAAGTCTATTTATATATCGTCGATCTAAAAATAGAAGTGTCGATTATTATTAGCTCTTAATAATAATCCAACAATAAACAACAACTTATTCTCTTGGAGCACTTAATTTCAGTGCATAGATTTGGAAAATCAGTGGGATGAAGGAATTACGCAATTCCTAGGGTTTACTGGTGGTTCATGCATGGAGGAATCAGTTAGAACTGAAGTGGAAAAGTTATGACAGAGTTGGAAGAGTAGTTCATGGAGTTATATTCAGTTTAACTTAGTTAGAATCAGTTGAGCTAGTTGTATCTAGTCTAACTAAATGATACACTAGTGAGAGTGGAGTGAATTAATTAGTTAATTAATTCACAAATAATAACTCATTAATCAACTGAACAATACAATAGTTAACTACAGTGCATGGTAGTTACAGTGGAGACCCAGTGGAGAGATAGGTGAAAGGGCAAGATGGACTATCTGTTGTGATTATAGTGATGCATTGATTGCACCACACACACATTGGAGTTTCCAATGAGGATTGTGCAGTCAAGGCAAGGGTAATTTGAAATCATTCAGAGCTATTCTTCAGCAGATATTGCGCAGTGGATGCAGGCTATCAGGTGGCAAGAAATCGGTGCATGGATTTGAAGATTTCTTCTGATTAGTGTGTGGCAATTGATTGTACTAAGAGCTTGATGTACTAAGCTTTGTATGAGATTGTTACATGATCTCCATGATACATGATATATGATAGTTGGGGTTTTTAGCTTCAGGCTTTCCTCTTAAACAATTGTGTTATGTGCGATTGTTTTTATTTATTCTTCACATGTGTTGGCAATTAATTTTCCGCAAAAGATTAACAATGGAATGATTTTGTATTTTGCAAAAAGTTAAATATTGTGAGATAAGGGGAATTTGGATGTATGCATGCTTAGTGTATACTAATTTCTACATTGTATACTAGTTATCAAAATACTCCTTATGTTGGTACCCATGTTCCTTATTATCAGAATCATCCTTGTCTGTGAATGAAATTTCTTGTTTCTCAAGTTATTCCTCCATATCCTAGCCATCCTCCTCCAGAATTTAACCAACCATTTTCTTTTATGGCTACTCTCGAATTGGAAGAATTAACTCGACTCACTAATGACCCCATTGATTTTTTGGATTTGTGGCTGATCATTCCTGTTGACCAGATAAATCAATCTTGCAGACAAGATCGATCTCCCTAGTACCAAAAGGTAATCTAGCAACAAACAGCCGAATAAACCTATCTTTCTATAGACATATGCGATTTACAAAATAATACTATAAAGTTGTTAAGGTCTTACCGTAGATCCAATGCTTGTTCGAAGTAGTTATCCCTTGGTCACTTGAAGGAGTTATCTTTTATAGACCTGCAGTCACAAACAAGCAAACATTAAATAGCACCTGTATAGTAAATATTATAAATCATGCCTATCATGGTGATCAAGGAATCAATGAAATAAACAATTAATTAACAGCTTATTGAGAAAAATGAATTCATTCGTATTAACTTTGAATGAAGAAAACCTTACAACCTTAGCCTTGATGTTGAAGAGGCCTTCCCGGGGTCCGAAGCAAGAATCTCCTCTACTCTGACAAGCCTTGCACTCTCCAACTGAGACAGATAGAGGTATGTGATCTCTCCTCACAAAATCTCATTTAAATGAGTCTCAATCCCAACAGCACTTAACCTCAAATAATTCTAAAGCTTGAACTCCCTTTGAGGCTACCCAAGGCCTCTTTTTATAGTGCAAAAGAGGAGGTTTCAGTTCCAACTATGAAGGGATAGAATCCTCCTTCAAAGGGATAAGCTCCTCACATCAAGGGGTTAGCTCCTTAAGGTAAGGGATACATGAACCTCAAAAGAGCGGTTTTGCCACTGCAAGATTCTTTCTAGAGGCTTATATAAATTACTGAAAGTGAGATTTTTGAGTTTACTTGTGCCTTTTTAATCTCTTATAGGGTTCCGCACCCATAACACAGAGAAAGTGCATTCAGGTACGCAGGAGTCATGAACATTAGGTGCGGGACCACAGGCAAGACAAAGAGAAAGTGTGATACCAAAGTTAAGGAAATTTTTAAGAATTTTTCTCTTATTTTCAAGGCTTGACATGAGGAACTGATGTGTTAGACTTGCAAATGAGGAAGTATGAGTGATAATGAGCTCATACAAATAGCAGAATGTCAAGATGACAATTTTCAATGTAATAGATTGCCCCCTAAAGTGAAAAGTCTTGAATAGATGAAGCTGAAGTCTGTCATATATGAAGAGTGCAGTACTTTATCATTTCAAGGATCATCCTATGGACACCCCAGTCGGAACCTATAAAAAAATTCAAATGAAAAAAATATATATATGTAAACATATCATCGCTGAGGTAGGCATTCCCATACTCAAATCAAAACTAAGTAGAAAACTGACTAAACTGTTCTGATACAGGAATGATTTTGTAATACATCAATAGTATAGACATGTGTAGACACATTATGGATGCAGCCATCTGTTTATGAATATTCCACTATATAAATGAATAAAAAAATTCCTCGCAGCCTGGATGGTAGAAACTAGAGCCAGGGTCTTTATTTCCGCTTCTCTAACCAGTACGATTCTATCGATGTGAATGAATGTGTCGAAGTCGAACATGGTAGAAACCACTTGATTACCAATCAATGATGTGAACTGTTAACAAGTGTGAGAGTAACCACCAGTAATGTCAATGGCTCTCAAAGTACTCAGTAAAATCCATGAAATGTGAATGAATGAGCTAAAGTCAAACATGTCACGGAATCATTCGATCAAAGGACAATGATAAAACCTGTCTTCGAAGGCAAGAAACCTACCATTGAGGCATGTGGATTTCAAGGTAATAATGATTTCTAGATCAACTTCCTAGATAATGAGTTGTCATCGATAGAAAGTGATCCATCATAGGCAAGCCCATAACACGAAATCATAGATCGAGTTTTGAAGAAATATATTAGCAAGGACTAACTTAGGGATAGTCAAAATGGAAGACAAATATTTTGCAGATGAATGGTTTTTTTGAACTGTTCTCTTGAACACATAGCGACACTGCAAATGGCTTGGTGACAATTGACCCAAGGCTAATACCCAGAAACCGGCTCAAAACTTTCAATATGGTTTGATTAACTGTTAGGAAAAGGATTTCCCAACCCAAGTGAACAAAAGTGTCATGTTCAAGAGTGGTTATCAACTTTTTGAACAATCGAAATACAAAAAATGGGTTCATTTTTCTCTCTTTTCCCCCACCATTTCCGACAAGTACCTCTTTATTTTTGACAAGCTTGAGGAGGATAACATTTTCTTGTTTATAAGCTCATCCTTCGGATGAGTCCAACTTAGTTTAATATTCGAACCCTAAGAAGGAGTGGTTCGTTCCTGTTTTGAAATTGAACAGGTCCTTTATTGTTAAATTTTAACGAGTCCAGTATAGGAGAAACTCGGTGTTTTTTCAATTTTAGAGAGTGAGAAGAAAAAACTTAAGAAGACTCCATGGGGGTAATTTTTCATAAATTTAGTCTCTCGGGCCCAAAAAAGGATAAAATAATGCAGGAGAGAACTCTATTGACCGTAATTAGTCAACGTATACCATTTTCGTAAATAGTCCATTTCAATCTGTAAAAGGGGTAAACTTATACTAAAGGGACGATCATTCATTTATTTTAACGAGTTCGAATAATCAAGTGCTCGGAAATATTTTCAATTTTCGAGAGTCTGAAAAGAGCTTAAAAGAGGACTCCAAGTTTTTTCTTTTTCGTAAATTTTTGAAAGAGTCCAAAAAAGCGATAAAAGTATGCTCTTTGTTGAAAAACGATCAATTTTCCTGAAAAATCCAATTTTCTGCACAAAAACTCGAAACATTACACATACCTATTTAAGATAAATAAAAATGCTTTCAAAAATGACCTTTTTAAAGAAAAAAATTAAAAAATTAAAAATTCATTTACTCAAAAAAACTTATAAAAAGGACTTTTTTAACTTCATTTTTACCATTTGGGTTCAGAGTGAAAAGTGAGAGCTTTTGGGTAAAAAAGTTCCTGCGAAGATTCTGGAAAATCCATTCAGCGAAATTGAGAGCCGTCATCTCCAGGTAATCCACGACCTCCTTATCTTGCATTTCATCCATTTACATTTCGTTTTTAGGCTTTAGATTTCATTTTTAAGAAAAAATAGGTTGAAAAATCGCCCGCGGGGGTCCGCAGGTGCAACACACGGGCCCTGCGGACCCTGAATTTTTTTTACATAGAAAAAAGTCCTGGGTCCACACCTATTCCACAACACCCATTCGTACCCATGCACTGTGTATGAACTTAAGGTGTGGACCCCGCGCAATGAAATTTCAAACTCCAATTTCTTAAATTCCACCCAAAAAATTTCAAAAAATCTTGTTCTAATATGTCTTTTTATGCATTGTAGGACATACAAGATGCTTGTTTGGAGATAACGTGAGCATGAAGACATAGATGATCCTGCAATGAATCATTTTCCTACAATTCAGGCATTGAGAGCATTCGGTTTATATAAATTCTGGGCCATTCAGGGCATGAGGGCACAGGTAGACCTCCTGACGTGGCTGGTGAACAGATGGAATGTACAGGACCAGTGTTTTGTTATTGGCGGCAACCGAATCAAAATTGAGCTGGAGGATATCTATTTCTCGACTGGTTTGTCCAAAAGGGGTGAACAAATTTCTCTGTTTGGGAGTAGGCCAGGTGGCCACTCTGTCGCTAGTCTTCAACTAGAGTTTTGTGATGATCAGGCAGACCCCCGAGAAAAATGGATTGACATAAAAACTATCATCCATCCCGAGCTTAAATTTATTGCATTTACTATCACTAGACTATGTGGGAGCGTAGCATTGCATGTGGCTACCGGTTCCCAGATGATCATTGCTGTAGACTATTTTTCGAGGCACCATTTTCAACTGGTGCAAAGCTGTGTTGGCCAATGTAAAAGGCAAACTAACCAGAGCAAAAAATGAAAAGCTAAACAACTTTGGATATGGATCCATTGTAGTCACCTTTTCTCTAGAGAGGATCCCCATGTTAGCTCCGTAGGACATTCATGTTGATGCTGGTCGACCTCGAGAACCTAGGATGGTTCGTTGGGTTGCATTGATGGCCCGTCATGCTGAGGGAATCGAGGTTGTTCGATTTTCTTCTTCATATTTTCGTTGGTTGGAACACCAATTTTTTTTTATATAGGACTTTGCATATGCTGGGATAGATTTCCGTGGCGACCGAGAGATGGCTCTCCTAGTAGGGGAACAGTGGGATGAATCAGGTAAAAATCATTTTCAACAATTTCTAAGTTCTATTTTTTTTTTTTTGGTATTTTAATCATCTAAAAACTAATAATCAAAAGTTTAAATGCAGATGTGGGCCCACGGAAACCAACCAATCTCCAGCCTTATGAGAGGAGGCATCCAGCTGCCACATCACCAGCCCTAGAGGGCCAATTAGCAGAGATCCTGTCTGATTTGGAGCATCACCTAGAGCGCCTGACTCTAGACATTCCAGAGATCGACATAGATGATATTCCGCTCAGATTACAGAGATATATGATTGGTGTCCCAGGACCTTTTAGGAGGTTCCTATGTAGGGTGGCCCGGGCAGTGGTCTCTTATTGTGATAATCATCAGGGATTGGATGATCATTTTGTAGACTCATAACATTTTTGACCTTTTGTATTATCATTTTTACCGATCATAAGGTGTATTTCAACCTATGATTGAAGACGATATATATTTTGAAACACACTTTTATGCTATGATATATCACTATTACTGGTTATCTGTGTACATGTTATCAAATGTTGTTTAATTTACTATTTTGATTATTGCAAATGTCTATTTATCATACTAGAAGAAATTGCATATGCTAAAGTATTTAAATGTCTTGGAATATGTTGATATTCAATGTAATAAAATTCACGTTCCAAGAGACGAACTCTTAAAAATAACCATAATAACACTGGATTTATAATGACATAAACCCTGTTAAGCTGTAATACAACAAGTTCAGAATCCAACCTAACAATAAAACTCCGAATTCAAAATGATATGGATTCAGATAATAACTCAATCACTGAACTATACTCTGCAATGTTATTTGTTGTTTGACCGAGGCTTACCCCATGCATGGATACTAACTCGTCAGAGGGTGAATAGATAACCCAAGCTGCGGAAGAAATGTTCTGTGTACTACGACAAGCACCATCAACAAAACCAATGTAGGTTTGAAGAGACGTCGACATCTGTAATATCAAGAGTAAAACACAGATAAGCAGGAATAGTGATAAAACACACTCTAAACTAGGAACACTTTTCTAATCTAAGACACACCAACAACAAAGAATCTAATCTAATTTTAAAAATCTCCACACCAAATTTAAGCATAATATCTCTTCATATAAAGCCCATTTCTGGGTTTATCTAAAGGGACACCGTCGAAATCTATCAGCTCATAGGCCCCTTTTGCCAGTTTTCGCTTAACAATGAAATGACCATGCCACATAGGCACAAATTTTCCAGCCCCTAGCTTATCATTGGCTTGATCGTACACTAAAACTAGGTCTCCTTCTGAAAAATTACGAGGGGTAACATTTCTATCGTACTGAGCTTTTATTCGTTTGACATGAGCCTTGTTTGCTAATGCAGCATTTCGTCGATTCTCATCTAGCTGAGCCAAGTACAAAAAACGCTTCTCCTCTTCGGACGTAGCTGGGAGTAATTCTGTGGCTAATTTCAATGATGGAATTTCGCATTCAATAGGCAACACAGCTTCCAAACCGTAGACCAGTTGAAAGGGAGTGAAACCAGTTGATGTTTTTGCTGAGGTCCGATATGCCCAAAGTGCTAAAAATAACATGGAATGCCAATTCGACTTATGAATACCAATAATTAATTTGATCATAGTGACTAAAAATTTATTGATAGCTTCAACCAGACCATTAGCCTGCAGGTAATAAGGAGTAGAACTATCATGGCGCAGGCCAAGTTGTTCTGTCAGTTCAGTCATCATGATATTTTGAAAATGACTTCCATGATCTGTAATAATGGCTTGAGGAACACCGAATCTAGCAATTATATGATTGAACACGAAAGTTGTAGCAGTCTTTCCATCTGCCGAGAATTTAGGCATCGCCTCGGCCCACTTAGTAAAATAATCTACCGCTAGGATAATATACGCATGCCCCCCGGCCGAGTGAGGGTTACATGTAATAAAGTCAATACCCCTCTTTGTGAAAGGACCAACAACAATTATAGGGTGAAGAGGAGCAGGTGGTTCACGCATTTTATGATCAAAGACCTGAAAATTGTGGCATTTATGGACTGCATAGATACAATCTTTGAATAAGGATGGCCAGAAATAACCTGCACGCAATATCTTTTGGGATGTGGCATACCCAGAC
This sequence comes from Pinus albicaulis, assembly GCA_034641835.2. Lineage (NCBI taxonomy): Eukaryota > Viridiplantae > Streptophyta > Pinopsida > Pinales > Pinaceae > Pinus > Pinus albicaulis. The sequence goes on from CM076582.1 coordinate 81,045,123, forward strand.
ATATGACCGCCACATTCTCCAGAATGGAATTCATTTAGAACCTTCTCAGCTTCTTCATGAGTAAGACAGCGTCAGAAAATAGAATCCGCTCCACGACGATAGAGTGTATCACCAATAATATTGTATTGTTGGGATTGGAAACATATTTTCTGTCGCTGAGATCATGAGATTTCAGGCCGAAAAAATTGGGTTTGGAGATAAACAATAATATCCCCATACCAAGGATCAAGAGTACTGATAAGAAACAAGGATTCATCCATAATTGGTTGTTCCACCACAGTTTCAGTATCAGTAGACGGGAAATCACACATCAGTTCTGCAAAAACCAAAGATTTATTTGCCTTGGATTTTTCAAATTCCAAGTCAAATTCCTGCAGGATAACTATCCATTTGGAATACTTTCCCCCTAGGAATTGTTTGGTCAAGATGTAAATCATAGGGTTACAGTCAGAAATTATTGTGGTTTTGTGTAATAAGATGTAGTGACGAAATCTTTGGACAACTTGAACAGCTGCCAAGGCCAATTTCTCCACATGCATGTATTTAATCTCAGTCGGATGCAGATTTCGACTAAGATAGTAAATCACATGTTCATTGTTGAATTCATCTTCCTGAACTAAAACCATCCAAATGGTGGAATGAGAAGCAGCGAGGTACAAAAAATAATCTCGGTTGTAATTGGGAGGATGTAGTAAGGGTGCATGGGTCAACACGTGTTTAAGTGCATCAAAATATTGATCAACGATCTCATCCCAAAAGAATGGAACGTTCTGTTTTAACAACCTGGTAAAAACCTTCGTTAACTCGGCGTACTTAGGAATGAAACGACGTAAAAATTTTTCTTTCCACTACAAACTATGGAGTTGGCATAAAGTCGAAAGAGGAGGTAGATTGAAAATAGCTTCAACCTTCGACGGATCAACGCGAATGCCTGCTTTTGAAAAAATAAATCCCAGTAAGTGACCTAATTCTACACAGAAAACACATTTTTGTGGATTCAATCGAATTCGATAATGCCTACATCTGATAAAGATAGCTCGTAAATGAGTGAGATGGTCGGCCCTACGTGATGAATGAGCAGGTAGATCATCGAGATAAGGCTGCACAATGTGCTTAATGTTATGAAATGCGTAACACATAGCCCTTTGAAAAGTTTCCCCAACATTCTTCAAGCCAAAAGGTAGTTTGCAATAAGAAAATGTCCCCCATGGACAAATGAATGTTGTTTTAGGTTGATCAGCAGGGAGTATGTTTATTTGATTGTAACTAGAAAAACCATCCATAAAGGAGAACATTTCACTTCTGGCACAATCATCAATGATTTGATCGATATAGGGGGTTGGATAATTGTCTTTAGGACAAGCTCGATTAATATCCCTATAGTACATTGTAACTCCTAGAGACAGCCTAGAGTTGTTATAGACCAGTGCCTAGGACATCTTAATGGTTGGATAATTCTCCTTAGGACAAGCTCGATAAATATCCCTATAGTCGATACATACTCTTATCGTTCCTTGTTTTTTATTAACAGGAACAATATTCGATACCCAATCGGTTAAAGGAAATGGATAAATGAAACCTGCACGAAGTAATTTCTCAACTTCAGCTTTGATAGCAGCAGCTTTTCTCGGATGTATCTGACGTAAGCATTGTCGGACAGGTTTTGCATCCGGGTAAGTCTTAGTTTCATGTATAACAATTGACGGGTCGATTCCTGGCATTTCTTCATATGACTAGGCAAACACATCATGGAATTCTTGAAATAGGGCTTTATAAGTTTGGATTTCATCGTCCATACAAGAAGCACCTATATGAATGTTTTCAATTATTCCAGGCTTAACTGAAATGTCAATAGGAATCGTTCGAGAGATATTTTCCAAATTTAACTCAGAATCAAGATTTTGCAATGGATTCTGCGGTTCTTTGATATATTCAGCAGTAAAAATAGAAGAGAAATCATTGTCAAAATGATCCAGCTCAAGAACAAAGATCAGTGATGTAGATCTTCCCATGGTAAATCATCAACAGACAAAACTTCACGAATCTTCTCATCAGTATGAACAAGATCGAGAAATATCGTTGTGGATGAGCTAGATATAGAAAGTGATTCCTCATGGATCACATTCATTGGATCATTTTCGGTTGAAGAAGGATCAGAAAGCGACTGTACAGCCTAATATGCAATTTCAAAGGGACTCAAAGGCATCGCGCCATCAAATGAATCCACCTCCGAATCGGAAGGTACGACCCAAGGATCATCAAAATTAATAGTATTCGATGAAATCATATGAATATTTGCAATATGAGGTGATACGTTAGGAGAAAAAAATTAAAAAGTTCCTAGTAAACCAAAATCTTTAATCAAACCTACGCCAACATCCTTGTAAGGGATAGCCGTTTTACCGATGTGTTGGATAGTTTCTATAGAGGCTGGATTGGATGAGAAATAAGTGAGCTGGTCTATTGTAACGATCTTTCCTTGATGTGGAAACTTGATAAGCCGAAAGACCGATGAAACAACATCAGTCATAGCATAAGACCAACTGCGACCCAGGAGAAGGTTGTAATCTAGAGGGGCATCAACCACCTCCACATCTAGATTTACGGTTTTGCCTTCGACCCCTATAGGTAAATCCTGCAAAATACCAAAAGGATGGAACCCTCGGCCATCAAAAGCCTTTAGAATTGTCGGAGATTGATTTAGTGTAGGAGAACCAAGCGATTTCCAACACTTGATCGACATAATACACGTAGAAGCCCCTTCATCAATCACAGTCTGAAAAATGGGTCTGTTTTTGACTAATACTGGAATCTGGAAAACCATTTGATGAGGTACGCGGGGTGTACTATTCTCTAAATCGAAGATTATAAGGTTCGAATCCTAAATATTGACAGCTCCTATAGCAGAAAAAAGTAATTTACGTTGTGCTGGGCATGATTGTAGCACTTTCAAATCTGGCATTGTTGAAGGGGAAATAGCTAAGTCCTCAACAATGTTGTAATTCTGAGCAGATCTCGCATGTGAATTGAAAGCTAATTTACGAAGTTGATCTGGATTTATGCAGGAACGCAATAGAATAAATGTATAACCATAAATACAAAGATGCAGCGGAAATAACACTTCATTTCATTAATATCAAAGAACTAAAATTTGCTTACAGACAGAATGGAAATAAAACTAGCTAGGGTGTTGGTAGCTATCTCTGAGAAGAGATGTGGCAGCTACAGGCCTTTGAACTGAGTTAAAGTGAGGCTCGAGGGCCTATTTATTATTTAGAAACAATGGGAAATCCTAAACAGCCAAAAACCTAACCCTAGGAGATGAAGTGCCAAAACTATGGGCCCCGTTTGGGTAAATTGGTGTTTCAACTTCCGAGGGGCATAACTTTGGCATACGATCTCTGTTTGACGCGTACCATACCTCGTTAGAAATATCTATCCGAGGAATACAAATTTTAAACGAGAAAAATTGGGCCATACATCCATGTTGCTCTCCGTTTTCCCAAAAAACGTCGTTTAGGGCTTCAAAATGGCTCCAGAAGTTCAGGACCTGAAAAACTGCTAAAAATAGTAAGTTGTGCCAAAACTGAAAACCTGAAAGAGACAATGGTGGGGTCCCAAGTGGAATAGGTGGGTGACCACCAATATCCACCTGGATCATTCCTCCCCCCTTAGGAAGCAATGGTCCCCATTGCGTTAAGTTCCTCCATGAGATGAGGAAATTTCTGCTGAACTTGGTCCCTAGTGAACCACTTTCCTTGGTGCAGGAGTTGGCCAGATTTGACAACCCGATACAGTTGGGTATTATTTTTGTGAGTGTTCTTGATTTTCATGTCCATGATACAATATGTGGTGGCATGTTCCATGTAGTCTGGGTTTAACTCTGTTGGTGTGAGTTGTTCTGCAATATCAGAGGTGTCCAGGAGAGGTGGGAAGTAAGGACGAAGGCAGTCCACATTGAATACTGAGTGCAGAACAAGGAATGGTGGAATAATGATCTCAAAGGAATTGTTCCCTATAGCCTTGGTGATGGTGTATGGCCTGTATCGGAGCAGGCGAAGCTTGCGGTGGGGTCTACTGAGGCGCTCCTTCTGCAAATGTAGCCATACTTTGTCGCCCACCTGGAAGTTGTGTGGCACCTGATGTTGATCATGGTGTTGCTTGTACTTAGCATTGGCTCTGTCCAATATGTCATGAACCTATTGGAAGATGTGTTGAATGCGCTCGATGAAGCTATTTTCTTTCTCGACCTCAAACTGGACATGAGCCGAATCGTCTTGAGTAGCCGAAAATGGCATAGCTACGTCAATGAGACATAGTGGCTGGAATCCCAAGCCCACCTGAAAGGGGCTATGGCCGATTGAACTGTGGAGAGCCTGATTATAACTATGTTGTACATAGGGGAGGCTCTCGTCCCTTATGCGTGGATGCTTTGAATTGTACATGAGAAGAATGTGTACAATCATTCTGTTGACGACCTTTGTCTGGCCATCTGTTTGGGGATGGAAAGCTGTGGACTTGGTGAGCTTGGTTTCGAACATTGACAAGAGGCTGGACCAAAATGTGCTGAGGAACCTACTATCCCGATCTGATATGATATACTATGGGATCCCAAAGTGCACCCACACTCGTTCAAAGAAGAGTTTAGCAGTGGCTTCTGCTGTGATATTCCTCTTGTAGGCTGCCATAATGGCCATCTTCAAGAATCTGTCGACGACCACAAAAACACAGTCATTTCCATGCTTAGTAGAAGGCAGGCCTGACATGTAATCCATGGAGATGGATTCCCAAGGTCGAATAGGGGTAGGTAGAAGAGTATATAGGCCTTGCTTCTTGATGGTCGGTTTGGAAATGGCACAGGCAGTGCAGGATCTGATGTGCTTCTCAACATCCTTGTGAAGGTTCGGCTAATAGAAATACTTCTACAGTATAGCTACTATTTTTTCGACCCCGAAATGCCTAGCAACTCGACTGTAGTGTGATTCCCATATCATCTTGGCACGCTCGCTTGAAGGAACACAAAGGTGTCCCAGGTGACATAAAAGTGCATCTTGGAGGTGAAAATTTTGAACTTGTGTACCCCCCAAGAGTGCCTTGTAAGTGTGGCCGAATTATGGGTTGCTCTCGTAGAGAAGTAGCCAATCAGAAGTCCCGTGCCCACAAGAGTTGAGAACAGTGGTGAGTGTCACGATCGGTGGTCGGCTAAGGAAGTTTGCAACATTATTGGTGCTACCCTTCTTGTACTTGATGCTCAAATGAAACTGTTGCAGATATGTGGACCACTTATGATGGCAATCATTCTGCAAATTCCGTTGTGTCTGTATGAATTGTAGGGGCTGGTGGTTTGTGTGGATGATTTTTTCCTTCCCCAAAATGTAATGCTTCCATTGTCGACAAGCTTGCACAATGGAATACATTTCTTTGTCGTAAGTGGGATACTTGCGAACTGTGTCAAATAATATATCACTGTGATATGTCACTGGATGTCCCTGTTGAGTAAGAACTGCCCCAATAGCATAGTCAGAGGCATCTGTCTTGATCTCAAATGGCTATTGCAAGTCTGGTAATGTGAGCACTGGGGCAGAACAGAGGCGATTTTTCAATTCTGTGAATGCCTTCTGTTGAGGTTCCAACCAAAAAAAAATTTCTCTCGCTCCTCCCTTGGTGACTTGACTCAAGGTCCAAGTGATATGAGAGAATCCCAACACGAACCTAAGGTAGAAATTAGCATGACCCAGAAAGCTGCGAAGCTCTGTTATAGTGGTTGGGGTTGGAAAATCCCGAATGACTTGGATCTTGGTTGGATCCACATGCACCCCCCTTTCATCAATAATGTATCCCAGATATTGAACCTGGGTCATGCCAAAAGTGCACTTCTCCAAATTAGCACACAACTTGTGTTGCCACAGTATTTGGAGGACTTGTTGGATGTGGTGAAGGTGCTCTTCCCAAGTCTAGTTGAAGATCAGAATGTCATCCAAGTACACCACTACAAATGAGTTGGTGAATGGTCGCAAGATGTCATCCATCATCCTCATGAAGGTTGCGGAAGAATTCATCAACCCGAAAAGCATGACCAGCCATTGAAAAAGGCCTTCCTTGGATTTGAAGGCAGTCTTCCACACATCGAAGGGTTCAATTGGTACCTGGTGATACCCAGACTTCAAGTCGATCTTGCTGAAATATTTTGCACCTTTGAGTTGGTCCAGAAGGTCATCAATCCATGGGATCAGGTACCTATTCCAGACAATGATCTTTTTCAGTGCCTGATAGTCAATACAGAGTCTCCACGTCCCATCCTTCTTCTATACCAACATGATCGGGCTCCCACAGGGCGATGAAATTGGTCGGATGTGACCTTTCTGTAGCAGCTCATGAATCTGCCTCTTGATTTCATCGTTCTCTAGAATAGAGCGCTGATAGATCGGTCCATTGGGTATCGGCGCACCTGGGGTCAGATCAATTGGGTGCTTAACCTGACAGTGCAAAGGAAACCTTGTGGGTGAGGTGAAGATGTCCCCGTATTCCTCCACAACCTTATCCATTTGTTGTTTTTGTGCAGAGGAGCCCTGTCTAGAGGTCGTGGCCATAGTCTTATTCTTGCCCTGGGGGCAGATCATCAGGAAAACGAATTTCCTGGTTTGGGAAATGAGCTTACTGCATTTTTTTGCAGTAACCAAAGAGATAGAGGCAGGAGGTAATACCTTTGGTATCCTGTACAACTTATTTCCCAACGTAACAATAACAGCGCGACGCCGAGACTCATACATAGCATGACGCTTCCACAAGTATGGTTGTCCTAATAATACATCAAAAACATCAATATGAGCAATGTCACATAATACCTCATCCATGAAGGGCTTGATGCTATAGGGAAGGCGACACTGCTGGCTAACGTGAAGATCTCATCCTTGGTGAAGACACCCAATGGTGTATGGATGTGGGTGAGATGTGGTCGACAAGCCCAACCACTTCACGGTGTCTGCTGAAATGAGGTTATTTTGGCTCCCATTGTCGACAATGAACCGGACTGGGGAGACCTTTACCCACATCTGGGAGTGGAAGAGATGTTCCTCCTCCTCTAGATCTTCCAGTTCCTCCTTCTGGATCTTCGTAGTGGCATTAGTGGCATTGGGCTCCGCATCAATAATTTGTTTCCATTTTTCATTCCCCTTGTCAGGTTCTGATTCAGAGTCGAAGCATGCATATGACTCAAAATCTCTCATCTCGGCCACCAGTGACTGCTTGGCTCGACACTCACTTGTGTTGTGAGTGGAGCTCTTATGGAACTCACACCACTTTCCCGTGTCCTTCTTTGGCTTTGCGGTGTTGTTCTTTGCTTGTGGCTTCGATAGGTTGTCTTGAGTCACCATGCCTTGGCTCTGTCCTTTGTTCTATGGTTTGGGAGCACCCTTCCCTTGTTTTTGATTCGTAGATCCAAAGTCTCGCTTCTTCTTCTTGAATTTCTGCTCAATCTTGGAAGCATACCGGTATGTCGTACCAAGCGAGGAGATGTCGAGGAACTCCATTTCCTCCTGAAGGTATCTATGCAAACAACTGCGATAATTTAGCACCAGATGTTTCTCTGAATATTTGATACCCAACTTGGTACGCAGGGTATGGAACAGATTCGTCAACTCATGCACATCTTGATCCCTTTGTTGTCGCAGCGTGGTCCATTATATGTACTTGTCCTCATAGCTCCCCATGGGATAGTATTTTTCCTTGATGGCATCTCGAAAAGAATTCCAAGTGGGTATGGTCGAGAACATAGAGGGTTCTGTCTCGTCCTTTTTCTCACAATGGGTTTCCCACCAGTCCTTGACAAGGGGGGCAGCTTTGAGGAGTGAAAAAATAATCTTCTCCCTATCGAAAAAGTCATGAACCAAGAAATATCCTTCTAATAGATTCAACCATATATCTACGACATCTACATCTATTTGACCCTCAAATATGGGAATGTCAAAATTTACTTGTACCTTAAAAGGAGTCGCACCTCCAGAGTGGCTGCTGGATGCAGATACGCCACCAGTGGGCAGCCGTTGAAGGATCTGGGCAAAGTTATCCATCATCATGTTCCTTTGTTTTTAGAGGGCCTCCTTGAGCAATATTTTTATAGGATATCTTGCTCCCTCATCTTTCTTTTCATCCCCCATGGGCATCCTTCAAGGTTTGCAAGGCTGATCTTGCAAAGGTTTCACCAGATCGAGCCCTAACTCCTTATACCCTGACCTCGTTGGGGACATGCAAAGAAAGATCGAGAAAAAGCAGACCTCTCTAATACCACTGATCCGGATTTATGCAAGAACGCAACAGAATAAACTTATAACCACAAATACAAAAATGTAGTAGAAATAACACTTCATTTCATTAATATCAAAGAATTAAAATTTGCTTACAGACAGAATAGAAATAAAACTAGCTAGGGCGTTGGTAGCTATCTCTGAGATGAGATGTGGCTGCTATAGGCCTCTGAACTGAGCTACAATGAGGCTCGAGGGCCTATTTATTATTTAGAAACAATGGGAAATCCTAAACAACCAAAACCCTAACCCTAGGAGATGAAGCGCAAAAACTATGGGCTCCGTTTGGGTAAATTGGTGTTTCAACTTCCGAGGGGCATAACTTTGGCATACGATCTCCGTCTGACACGTACCATACCTCGTTAGAAATATCTATCCAAGTACTACAAATTTTGAATGAGAAAAATTAGTCCATCGACACATGTTGCTCTCTATTTTCCCAAAAAACGTCGTTTATGGCCTCAAGTTGGCTCTGGAAGTTCAGGACCCAAAGAACTACTAAAAATAGTAAATTGTGCCGAAACTGAAAAACTGAAAGAGACAATGGTGGGGCCCCAAGTGGAATAGGCGGGTGACCACCAATATCTAACTGAATCAGAAGTACACCTTTAGCAGGTGGTTTTATTACTAATTCTGGATTGGGTTTCTCAATCTGTAGCGGATCAGAAACAAGAGGAGGTGTAGTTGATGTATTTGAATTAGAATATTCTGCTTCTTTACCACCAATAGGACTTTTACTATGATAATATTGTGATCGCATCACAATCCTGACATGATACATCATCATAATAGGTTCTTCTGAGGCATTCGAGGTGGAACCAATCATCTTACTGTCTTTAGTGGGAAAATGATCCTTCAAGACAGCAAGCTGTTGAGAACCTTTAACAAATTTTGAAACCTCTGCTCGATGTGGGCATTCTTTAGTAAAATGATCCTTGTCGCAAATAAAACAAGGATAGCGAGGCTTGTGTTTTTCATCATTACATTCAGTTTTATCTGTTTTTTCTTTTAAATTCTATTTGTTTTTATTCTTCCCCTTCTTTTTACCGCCAGATTTAGATTTGGTCGTAGATGACTCTACGACATGAATGTCGACAGAAATTTCAGCGGAAGATTCACCTTTTGGGGAATCAGGTAAAGTTATTATAGGAGAAGAATTCTTTGAAGATTTCTTCTTTGTTTTAGTATTAAATGTACCAATCATATCGTCAGCGGCATGAGACCCTGAAGGAGCTACAGTTATTTGACCTTGTTTTGGAAGATCAGGGATTTTTTCATGTAAAGTACCTGACTGCGTATAGACGAGGTCAAGATACTGAGCTTGAGCAATGACTTGCTCTTCAGTAACAACTCCTGCCTTCGCTGCATCTTCAGTGATTTTGGGTAATAATGATTTAACAAACCATTCCACCAAAATTTGATCCGGAATGTAAACTTTCACTAAACACCTTCCACGTCGCCATTCATCAATATGATCAGAAATATATGTGGATGTGGATTGTTTTAGCGAATTCAATAGTTCTGTGCCATTGTCGTATTGGACAGGCAACTGAAAATGAGTTAAGAAAGTAGTTGCTAACTGATTGAAATTATTAAAAGAGCCTCGTGGTAACTTAATGTACCATTTGGTGGCAAGACCAATAAGAGTTCGTTGAAAAAGACGTAAGCGAATTGAATCATCAATTATCGAATTAGACGCACACCAGAGGTGATAAGTCATAACATGATTTGATGGATCCTTTCCTGACTTACCCTCGAATTTTGGTATATCACTGGGCAACTTATGTGGCATTGGTGGCGAATACGGATGATAGTAAATTGGATCATTCGTAAGGCGTGACAAATCAGGTAAATCCAAAGTTGCAATAAATGGTAACTGACGGTTAGGGTCGCGAAAACCTTGAGTAATAAGACCAGTTCCAGGAGGAGGATATCCAGGATAACCTAGAATCAGATTTGCATTAGGAATAGTATAACCTCCTGGAAAACCAGGATTAACCGAACTAAACTGGGGTTGTTGAGGTTGTTGATAAGTATAGCCAGGGTACATTTGATACTGATAAACTGGGGTTTGTGTAGTAGGACCGAATTGATACTGTCACTGGTACGATTGATATGTAAATTGTAGTTGACTTGTGACAATCATACTTGCACCAGCTTGTCCTGTAGGTATCTGGACCGAAGTCTAAACTGTAGGTCCTGACTGGGGTACAGAGACTTGAGGAATTTACACGGACGCAGGGATAGAAGAAACCGGAGCTATAGATACTCCAGAAACAGGTGTTATAGGTTGAACAGATGTTGCAGCAGTTACAACAGTTTGAGGTGGAGTCTGAGGTGTACTAGGCCCCGACTACTGAAGAGAACCAGGTGCAAGGATTTGAATAGTAGGCTAGACAGGTTGCTGGGTTGGACCAGAAACCAAAGGCTATCCAGGTTGATTAGGAAACTGCACATTAGGTTGCATAGTCTGTTGAATTTGGGATGGATCCCACACCATATTTATTCCAGGTTATTTTCCTATAGAAGGTTGTACATATGTGGGACCATACCCTGGTTGAACGTAGGGTTGATAATTAAGTGGTAAATTCCCAGCTCCTTATACAAATGATTGACCAGAAGGTGGTTGAAAACCTTGTGTTGGGTACTGACCTTGAGGTTTATAACCTTGAGGCACGTATTGAATCTGGGGTTGATAAGGACTCTGAGGAACATACTAAGTTTGGGGTTGACCCTGGGATAGGTACTGCCCTGAAGGTTGATAACCTTAAGGTATGTACTGTCCTTGAGGTTGTTCTCCAAAATAATATTTTCCTACAGTTTGTCTTGGGAAAAAAACCCTGAAATTTCCCCAAGGCGGTAATTGATTGCCTTGAGGTTGCCCCCTAGGCAGTAACTGACTACCTTGAGGTTGCCCCCCAGGCGGTAACTGACCACCTTGAGGTTGCCCCCCATGCAGTAACTAACCACCTTGAGGTTGAGGATTTGGAATATTACCAGAAATCATAAAGATTTTCTCTATGTTCGATGTTTCAATTTTAATTTCATTAAGACTAGATGATAATACTTGTTCAATCAGTCGAGGAGCTGCTCCTAAGAAAGTACCAGAAAGAGCCTGATACCCCAAAGGAACAGAAGGACCACAGTGTAAAAATGCTTCCAGTGATTGGGAAAACATCAATGACTCTCCTGACATGATAGATGAAGGATAGTAACCTCTGGGCATAGGATGAAATGGAATTCAAGGTGGAGAAAAAGCAAGACCTAGGTTTTCTAAAAAAATTGTCAAAGATAAATACCAAGCATCACTCCTAATAGGGCTATATAAAATGGATTCACACTCCCTAAGATTCAAAGATTGTGGGGATTTAGGAAGAGATACATCTTCGTTTGGACTAGTAAGTTCTTCAACAGAAATGAGGCCAGATGGAAGATCTTCAGTAACAATATTTCTTACCCTAGGTGGACCAAGATCACTAGAAGTTGGAGTAATAAATCCCGAGGATGTTTCCAGAACAGACGATTCAATGTCAGGCTCAAAAATTTCATGTTCTTCAGCTAGTTCACTGGAAGGAGAAATACTAATAGTAACTTCGGAAACTGAAATTGGCTCAGAAATATACTCTGTTGTGGGTATTTGATGATCAGGATGAGCAACTATAGATGAAATTCTGACTTCTGTTGATCTAATTCTACCGCTACTAGATGATACTAGAGCATGTATCCCTTCAAGCTAACTTAGTGTATACTCAAGGGGCTTCCCCTGAAGTCTCTGGGATTGTCTCGGTAATTCTGCCACGATTGAATATCAATTAATCACACACAAACAAAGAAAATTTCAATGAAAAAAACCTAAAGTCTCTAAAGAAACAAACAACTGAATCATACGGCTAAAATTATAAGAGTTCAAACCACACACAAAAAGTAACTTCTCGTACTAAAAAACACTAGTTGGTGATGAAATTCAACTTAGTAGAAGTTTAATATAGAAAGGGAGGTTGGAACAGTTACCCCAACAACCTGCTTAATGAAACAGACTGGCACAAGTTTCTTCACAAAACCATCTTGAGTGAAGAGAACCCCCCAGAGAGTCCAAGTGAGTATATTTGAAGTTTGCTCCAAGTACAGTGAGATCTTTCCTTCACCGTCACCTTAGGAAATAATCTTAAGCTTATGGACACTAAGGTTACCAACAATAACAAATACAACTGGGGGAACAGTCTACAATCTGATTCCATGCGCAAGGGTAGAGTAACAATGCTCAATCCCCTTGAAGGCTCCTCGACATGGTCAATCTGAGGTTTACCGACAAGTGACCCCAAGCTCCTTGACAATGGTTAATCCGAGGTTTACCGTTTTTAATGTGCGCAAATCTTCTATCTTTCCCAAAGAAACATAATTGATTGTCTCAAAGGTTCGGACATGATCTCGTGATTAAATCCTTTAAGAGAAGCTTCCCAGATCGTACCAATTACAATTGGATTTATTTCCTACCGCAAGATTTATCTACTTGCTTGTTTTTACTATCTTGGAGAGTTAATTACTCCCTACTCCAAGATACTAGCCTAAGCTATATTGGTGATAAGAGCCCTAGAAATAAAACGATTACTAGATCAATTTTAATTAAGTGTTGTTTTTATGGGCTGTTATTTAAGTCAATAGGTATGGAAATGAAACTTTGATGGTGTCAAGACTCGACTCCCAAACACACTAAAAAAAATGCACCTAAAATGATAAACAATTTTTTTTTCTTTCAATGAAATTCTAGGTAAAGAAAGAGTTCAAGAATGCAAATTCTTTTAAGAGACAATTATTTCTTTGAACATGAAGAATAAATGAAAGAAAATATTTTTGTCTTTTCAATAAGAACTCAAAACGAGACAAATAATAAATGCTCACAATAAATCCCTTTCACTTTCAAGACTCAAACCTACAAAAACAACTTTCCTTCAAAAGAGATCTACAAGTTCTAAAAGGCACTCAAAACTATGAAAAACTAATTTTGAGATCTACAAACTTTGAAAATCTAATTGAATAAAAGCTTTAATTTTTTGAGATTTTTTTACTTAGTTGTTTAATAAACTAAGGATTTATTTGTCCAGAATAACAAACAAATCAAAAAACATCCATATATGTTTCCTTTTGTAAAAATTAAATTCAGAACTTATAACAAAGTTTGTTCAAAGATTTGCAAAGAGAAAACTAGATCTATTTCTCAAAAATGATGGATTTCGCAACCAAGTCAGACTCATAAAGAAGACAAAAAGACCTATGTGATCTAAGGTACTTCAAGCTTCTAATCTTTGGGTCACTACAGAGACCAAGTGAAGACCAATCCAAGTATGCAAAACTTCTAGAAAATCACTCAAAACACAAATACTGTTGGAACTCACTCACAAGAGGTTTTTGACAGGAACAATACAGATCTGGGCAGATACTAGAAATCCTAAAACAAATTAAACATAAACTGGAAGAAGAAATCTGAATATTTTCAAAAAATTTAACAGGGTCCGCAGGCCCTAGAAGTAACAGGTGCAGTCCCACACTAGTTAGTCAAGGAATGTGCGAAACAGTCCGCACTGTGTAGGAAAACAAAGTGTGGTCCCCAGAAAAATTCAAGAAAAACACAAAATACTTCAAAACTTTTCAAATAAAAGTAAACCTAAGCTACCCAAGCAAGTATCCATCAATAAAAAACCAAAAAAATCATTTTCTCAAGTCAAAACAAAGGAAAACCAAAAATCAAGAATCTTTCCCCAGCGGAGTCGCCAATTTGTTGATTGGATAAATCAATCTTGCAGACAATATCAATCTCCCTAGTGCCAAAAGGTAATCTAGCAACAAACAGCCAAATAAACCTATCTTTCTCTAGACATATGTGATTTACAAAAGAATACTATAAAGGTGTTAAGGTCTTACCGTAGATCCAATGCTTGTTCGAAGTAGTTGTCCCTCGGTCAGTTTAAGGAGTTATATTTTATAGACATGCAGTCACAAAAAAGAAAACATTAAATAGCACTTGTATAGTAAATATTATAAATCATGCATATCATGGTGATCAAGGAATCCATGAAATAAATAGTTAATTAACATCTTGTTGAGAAAAATGAATTCATTTGTATTAACTTTGAATGAAGAAAACCTTACAACCTTAGCCTTGATGTTGAACAGGCCTTCCCGGGGCCCGAAGTAGGAATCTCCTCTACTCTAACAAGCCTTGCACTCTCCAACTGAGACAGATAGAGGTATGTGATCTCTCCTCTCAAAATCTCAGTTAAATGAGTCTAAATCCCAATAGCACTTAACCTCAAATAATTCTAAAGCTTGAACTCCATTTGAGGCTACCCAAGGCCTCTTTTTATAGTGCAAAAGAGGAGGTTTCAGTTCCAACTATGAAGGGATAGAATCCTCCTTCAAAGGGATAAGCTCCTCACATCAAGGGGTTAGCTCCTTAAGGTAAGGGATACATGAACCTCAAAAGAGCAATTCTGCCACCGCAAGATTCTTTCCAGAGGCTTCTAGAAATTACTGAAAGTGATATTTTTGAGTTTACTTGCACCTTTTTAATCTTTTACAGGGTTTCGCACCCATAACATAGAGAAAGTGCGTTAAGGTACGTAGGATTCATGAACATTAGGTGCAGGACTGTAAGAAAGATAAAGAGAAAGTGCGATACCAGAGTTAAGGATATTTTTAAGAACTTTTCTCTTATTTTCAAGGCTTGACATGAGGAACTGATGTGTTAGACTTGCAAAGGAGGAAGTATGAGTGATAATGAGCTCATACAAATAGAAGAATGTCAAGATGACAATTTTCAGTTTAACAATTCCCACTAAATTTCCTTATGATATCCAAAAAATCAATGGAAATACTGGATAAGACCCTTTGACACACGTTATGACATATCATCTATGGTGTTCTTTGAACTCCCTTAACAATGATTCCATTCGAATTTTCCTTTTCCAATGAATGCTTACAGGTATTATAGCTAAATGGTATATTGAGTGACTTAGAGCTTCGTTTCATGATTTCTTATCTTTGGCCACCACCTTCCTCACACATTTCTAGTGTCCCAGTAGATATGAAACCAGAATGGAGTTGTTGATCAACTTCAAACAATCGATTCCACTCACATCTTAGATGAAATTCATGACTGGAGGTGACACCGCTGGTTGGTTAATACGTATGTTCGTAATCAATTGTTAGAAAAACAATTCACCAAATATTTGTTGTCGCCTATAATAGAGGATGTGGCTAAAGGTGGAAACATGATCGAAGATCAAGTTATTTATTGTGCACAATATCTGGACCTTGTTTATACCCAATCATGCATGCTCTATGATAATATATTGAACACTCTAAAACCTTCGAATATTGTTCCTCCTCCACTTGGTAAAGAATATCATGATGATGATGGTGTTATTGGTTCTTCCAGTTCGTAGTCGGCAAGGAAACGATCTGGTGTTGCTCTTACCACATTTGATCAAAACCCTCAATCCCATCCTCCTACAACTTATGTTTTAGAGATAAATTCCATTTCATATAATAAAGGAAAGTTTCAGCAATAACTTGGACATAATAAGAAAGGAAAAGGTAAGAAGAAGAAAGACCCCTCACAACAGGATAAACAAATAAATCAGTCCTCTGATGAGAAACAAAATTCTTGTTATCCATGCTTGATTTCAATATGGATCAATTTACACGTGATTATCTGCACCACGCTGAAGTGAATCTGTTTCTTAAATATTCCAGTTCTCCTGTTGTGTTCAGTAAATCGTTTCCTAATCATGAGACTCACATGGTTTCTCGAGACCCCTCTTTGTCTAACACGGTTTTGATGCTTTCCTCCTTAAAGCTGAAATATGATGTTATGGTGGCCACTCAAAACAAGGATTATGGTAATGTGAATCCACATAATGGTCAGGCTACTGATCAACCTGCCATTTTGACATCACCTTCATTATATCCTACTCCTCCTTGGATTCCTATAGAAATGACTATCAAGCCTGCGAAGGGTGTTATTCATAATTATGCTTTCAACTCTGTTTAATAGATGCTAAAAACTATAAGGTAGTTTAATAATTGGCTCAGTATCTATCAAGTATGTTAACTATTGAGGTGTTGCAAAACAACCCCACCCAAAATAAGGTCTTTCTTTTAGCTATCGGATGTGTGGATCCATAGGATTCCAACCTAGTGGTTTTCTTCAATGAAAACTATACCCCTTGAATTTATGCTTAATTAAATTTTATAATCCGGGTCATTGTACATGGTAAGAACATCCATCACTCTGTTGTGGACGATGGAACCTTGAACTACATTATGTCCATGTCTTGCTGGAAGGTGATTAGTTCACCTCAACTAAGTCATTCAACCACCAAATTGAAAGCCTTTGAAAGAAGAATGTACAAACCTTGTGGGATTCTCAATTCCCTTCAAGTATAATTAGGGGGGAAAACTATCTCCATAGAATTTAATTTTATTGATGGACCTATCTATTATAATATTCTATTTGGAAGTAAGTGGGTTTATGCCATGGCTATCAGCGTTTTGACTTGCTTCCGTATAACCACCTTTCCTCATAAAGGCGAGATTGCAACCATAGATAAACTCACACTTTTTGCCTCTGATTCTCATGTTATTGGATTTGTCCCTATTGTAGGGGAATATCTACAATCATATCAGCATGTCGGATTTGGATTGGCGAAGGATTCTTCGCTTATGGGAACGTTTTCGCTCCCTCCTCCTCTCCTTCCCAACAACTCACCTTTGGTTTCTTATATCAACATGATATCATCCTCTACTATCCTAGTTGATCCATGGATTGTACCTAGTGAAACTGACATCCTAAGTTTTGGTGAATGAATGCTGCTTATCCTGTTAAGATAGATTATGAAGCCATATATTTGGCTTGTGCGAATTATTCCTTCTCTTTGATTAATTGGGAATATTGATAACTGGATTATGGCACATCTTCTCACGTATTCCTTACTGATGAGAGCATCATGGAGATCATAATGCCAGATGACGAGTCATGGGATGAACATCACCATCGATCCTCCTTAACAGATTCCATTGAAGATAATCTCAGTGATGTATATTTACCTAATTTTTTCGGGCATTTTATGAATTCTATTTCCATTCATGAGGTCGATTTTGAATAGAAACTTTCAAAAATCAAGGAAATGATACCTCTCAATATCTCTATTAAACCAGGCATGGTAGAAAATATATACATTAGGGCATCTTGTTCTCAATTTTATATCGAGGTATATAGAGCCCTATTTCATGAGTTTCAGGATGTATTTTCCTCGACTTATGAAAAAATTCCAGGTATCGACCAAGATATAGTGGTACATGAGATTAAGATGTATCCTAATGCCAAACCTGTCGGACACCACCTCCATCCGGTCCATCATAAGAAGGTTGTCGATATTAAGGCTAAAGTTGGAAATATTCTTCAATTTGGTTTGATATATGCCATTCCTTTAACTGATTGGGTATCAAATTTTTTTCATGTCATGAAGAAACATGGCACGATCCGAGTATGTGTCGATTATCAGAATGTAAATCATTCTTGTCCAAAGGGAAACTATCTGACCCTGTTTATTAACCAGATTTTTGATTATTGTGCTAGATGATAGATATATTCATTTATGGAAGGATTTTCGAGCTATAATCAAATCAACATTCTCCCAGCAGACCAACCTAAGACTGCATTTATTTTTCCCTAGGGTACTTCTTCCTATCAGAAGCTCCCATTTCATTTAAAAAATGTTAGGGACACATTTAAAAGTGCTATGGATTATGATTTTCATGACATTAATCACATTGTGCAACCCTATTTTGATGATATCCCTGATCATTATAAATGTGAAGCTAATCACCCGATCCATATTAGGGCCATTTTCATCTGTTGTAGATATTATAAAATTTTAGTTAATCAACAAAAATGTGTGTTCTGCATTGGTTCTAGTCGAATTTTGAAAATTTTCATTTCCAAAAAAGGAATTCATATTGATCCTATGAAAGTACAGGTGATTATTCATTTTAGTACACCTTCTTCTCTCGTTCATCTACAACGAATCCAAGGAAAATATAAATTCATGTAGAGGTTCATCCCTAAGTACATCAAGTTGAACAAAGGGTTCACTCACCTTCTTAAAAAAGGGGTCCCCTTCCATTGGGATGATGCTGCTCAAAAATCATTTGGTGCCCTAAAATATGTATTGGTTCTAACATCTCTTTTATACCCTCCTGATTATCAATGTGACTATTTCTTGTATCTCATTGCTCCCATATCTACTATAGCAATGGAATTGGTCCAAGAAGATGATATATGGATTTAACATCCCATTTATTTTCTAAGTTAGAACCCTAACGAGATGAAAATAATATATACTCACATAGAAATGCTGGCTTTGGTGGTTGTTCAAGCTATCCAAAGTGTTTTCCATTACATCTTTCTTACGTAGGATACGGTCATTTCAGACTACAACCCTATGAAATATATTATGTCACATCAATTAGTGGGGGGGGGGGGGGATACTCTGAGTGGATTTTTATTCTAAAAAATTTCGACCTGGAGTTCATCAAGTCCAAGTCAATGAAATCCCTAGTTTGTGTCGAAGTAATGTGTGACCTTTCTTCACCTAATTCTAAATCTACATCTGAATATTATATCACTAGCGAGTCATTGCTTCTCATTTCATCATCTGACCCATAGTATGGAGATGTTTTGATCTATCTCTATGATCAGTGACATATATGATACCAATCCTGAAATTAACTTATTATCAGCGACACCATTTACCATCGTGGTATTGATATGGTTGATCCGCTCTGGTTACTTTTTGCATACTATCTTTTGCAACTACATTCTAGCTGTCAAGAAGTGTCATGCGTGCCAAATCTATGATCGTAATATCCTTTCTCCACCTAATTTATTGCATCTCGCTATCATTATTGGTCCCTTTGCAAAATTGGGTATCGAATTCATGACATGTAACCCTCACTGGGGCGGGGGGCATGGTTATATTATTTTCACAGTAGATTAATTTACTAAATGGACCGAAGTGATGCCTACATATAACAAAAATGGTGAAACAAATTCATATTTTTTCTTCAACCATGTTATTGCTCGATATGGTGTTCTACAAGCAATATTTACAGATCGCAAAAAGAATTTCTAGAATCATATGATGACTGAAATAACTACTAATTTTGGACTTTCTCATGAAAATTTGACTCCCTACTATCGTCAGGCTGACTCCCTACTGTCGTCAGGCTGATGGAAAATTTGAGGCCATTAACAAATTTCTTAATACTATGCTTCAATGTATGGTATGGGTCCACAAATCGGACTTGAATTTGCTTCTCTATGATGTCTTGTGGCCATACAGAACCTTAGTTAGGACTACTACCAGATTCAACCCTTTCATTTGTTTTATGGTCTGGAAGCAATCCTCCCCATCAAATGTGAAATTCCGTTGTCAAAACTAGTTGTTAAAATTCTTCCTGCCACTTACGTATAGGAGGTGTGTCTTTTAGATATGACTTGTTTGGATGAAACTCAACGTGATACTTCTTTAGCCAATGAAGCTCATAAAAGACGCATCAAGGTGCAATACGACAAAAAATTCAAGCCTCATGTCTTCTTGGAAGGAGACCTAGTTCTCTTATATGACAAGGAGGTTGATAAGTTAGGTCTAGGAAAGTTCCAACCTATTTCACTGGGTCTGTACATTTTCAAGCGAGTCCTTGCAAAAGGGGCCTATGAGTTAGTAGACTTGGATAGAGTTCCACTAGCGTAGCCTAGGAATGAGTTATACCTTAAAAAATATTATGCTTGATCTCATGTGTAGTACATTGTGTACATACTGTCTATATGTGTGTTGAGTGTGTTTGCAGTGTGTCTTTTCATAGTTTCCAACGGTTTCTGTTTATCTCGTTTACATTTAGTTTATATATTTCGACATCTCTCCAACTATATATTTGTTATGCTTATGGTGCTAGTTATAGTACTCAAAACCTATCTTCCACAGCATGGGCTATCTTTTCTCCAAATGGAGCGCTACTGAGTATGCAAGGGATTTTCATTGGTCGCTCTTCTAACAACATCGTTGATTATAGCGCAATGGTTGAGGTACCATCTTATTCTATTTCATATGGTATCCATTGTTTATTCATCAGGATTGACTCAAAACTCGTAGACTAAAACTTGCTAATGTTTATTCAGTTAGAAGTACCACCATCCTTCACATGGTTTTGAGAGTACGTATTCTATAAATAGATTTTGATTTCATACGATATGAACATATTTCTAGAAATATAAACACATTGGCAGATACTCTAGATAATTACATTTTAGATATGCATTTGCAACGAATGTAAATAAGTTTCAATCCACATCACATCATATTGAAAGCATAATATTAACTAGCAAACACTCAAAATATGTATATATATTAAGTTTGGTTTTAAAAAATGTTTACACCGAGATACATGGATACATTTCCTATATAAAATACTACATGAAAATATCAAAGTAAACAAATCAATGGGACCCATGATACACTAACACTTCATGAGTTATATTACACAGTAATTGATGAATATAGCTAGGAACTCCGATAGTGTGTTGCTGAAGCGGCATAGGAATCTAGTTGACCATGGTCTCATCAATCCCATGTGCCAGCCCCTCCATGTGGCAATCCACCTATGATACGATATCAACTACCTTAAGATCTCGTAGCGCATACCATCCTACCGCAACAACCTATACTAGTACCATTGCCTCATGTGGTTGGCCCTTTGCATGATGGAGATATGAAGCACTGACAGGTCAAGATGGTCCAATATCTGTTTGAAACAATCAATAATTTAGTCTTGGAAACATGAAAAAAAACACAAAAAAATTGTAAAAATTTCAAAAAACTTAAATAGTTGAAATATTTTACCTGGAATCGGTGGTACTCGAAATGGTCCACTAGATTGGCCGTAATTAGCTACAAAAGATTGAGGGAAAAAGTGCTCAGAATTCTCACTTTTGAAGGTAAATGTAAAATGGTGAAAATGAATAGTAATTTTTGAGTATTTACGGTCATTTATTGCATTATTTTATTCATATTTAATGTTTTTAACTAGATATGTTTAATTTTTACTATGAAATAGGTATGTTTAATCCTTTTTGTGATGTTTTGATCAGGTCGACAGTTGTTAACGAATTTTTATCATGCTTCAAACAAGTTATTTTGACCAAAGACTGTACTTTTATCGATTTTTCGGACTCTATAAACCTACAAAAAAGGAACCCCTTGGAGTCCTATTTCAGCTCTTTTCAGACTCCCAAAATATGAAAATATTGTCGAGCACTTATCTTTTCGAAGTCATTAAAGTAAATGAAAAGACATCTAGTCAGTATAAGTTTAACCCTTTTCCGAACTCAGATAGACTATTTACAAAAAAGGAATAGCTTAATCAAACATGGCTAATAGGTTATCTTGAGTATTTTTTTCTACCTTTTCAACCTCGAGAGACTATCTACGAAAAGGGACATTTGGAGCTTTATTTTTCGCCTATTTTCCAAACTCTCTAAACATGAAAAATATTTCAAGTTTTACATTCATTGGAATCATTAAAACATCAAACAATGATGGACTTGTCGAACATGACAAGGCCGAACCACTCCTTCTCAATGTTCGTTAAATATACTTGGAGGGATTCATCTAAAGGGTGAAATTACAGACCAATAATATGTTATCCTCCTCAATATTCTTAAATAATAATGAGGTACTGACCAATTTTTACACAAAAATTTGTCACTGTACCTTTACTCCCCATTCCTAATCCTGGAGACCCCAAATAGTGACCCATGTGTCTATTTTCTAGCATGAAAATATGCCTTCATATCCCTTCCAACACAATGAGTAAACTCTCTGTTGACCATTCCTGAAGCAGCTCCTTGAAAACCTAATTATCTGGTGTGACACACCCTCTCCGTGTCTTTCTCGTGCTGATGATATATTTTTGGTCTAGGGCAGTGTTGATCGGCACTGGAATGAGGATCATACTCATGTTGTTCCTCTCCTAGAAATCTTTTAAAAATGGAAGTGAAGCTCCGAGATATGGAAGCTTCGTGGCAGAGAGCTAGTTGTTTGTTCCTGAGGATAGAGTCAAGCTTCTCCCTTTGGGCTCTTTTCTCCTACAAAAGTGGAACCACCTAAAGGGATAACCCATTTCCCCACCTAAATTGGATCGATGCTCCCTCCTCCCTTACTATATAATGGAAAATCTCCCATATCTCTGCTAGTTAGAACAGAGATAGAAGAACATCACAGAGATATGTTGTTGCTATAGGTATCGAGCAAGAGTTGAGACCTTTTTCCCTCCACATAAAGTTGAAAGAGCACTTTGGATACATGCCTTGATCAGGACCCATCGAAGGAGAGCTGTGACATCAAGGCATAGGTTGTAACTCCCCCTCTCTATTTTAATATAATACAATTAGTTAGTGCTTTCCATTCTTGTCTTTAATGTGTGATTGGATTCTTAGTTTTCCTTGATCAGCTAAGTATGTTGCATATGGAAAATATATGTTATGCTTTCACTTTTGATCCCTTGTGCAGGTAACCAAGTGCCAGTGACAATGAAGATCTGACCACAGAACAAAGAGGATCAAAGGATTAAAAAGATAATTAGCATTAGATTGAGGTAGGTGATATATTCACGATTTGCATGCATTTAAAATATAGGAAAGTAGGCTTCTAATTGTTCCCTATTGTTACTAGACCCATCCTAGGGCTAGAGGGATCGTCTTTTTCCGTAGAGAGGATTTTCCTGCATAAAAAATTGGTAACTCCGCTGGAGTGTGCTAGCATTTCAGTCTCCTATTTTTCGATTTTTTTATTTCTTGTCTTGTCTTCGATTTTCATCGAGTGTCCATGTCCTTGTTTTTGTAGCTCCTGTAATTGCTTACATACCTTTATCTCTCTACTGAAGTGATATGCTTGGTGTCAGTTTAGGAAACATTTTTATTTTTCAATATTTTCCTCGATCGACAATGGTACTGCTTTGATATTCGCGTTGATTAAAGTTATATGCATTTTACACAGTCACGCTTTTACCCTTCCAGCGCGGGTTGTGGCCTAACAATCACATCAATTCCTGTGTGTGACTTTTTTAGGGTTTTCTTCATTTGGTCATCCAGTGGGTCTTATCCTTCTACGTATTATTTCTTGTTTGATAAACTTTGTTTCTTCTCTTTTCAGTGACATTTCTCGTTCGATATTTTCACCTTTGGTTGTCTCTTTTGCAAAGCTATTGCATCCTTATCTTCCTAGGATTTCTAGGTGTCCACGCGCCATCCAAGAAGTTGCTTACTTTGTTGGCTTCCATATTTCCTTTTGAATCAATTCTTGTCATACCTTTCAGGGTTTTTGTTTGATTGTGTTTCACCTTTCAGTTGGTTCTCACAGATAATATTTTTTCAAGTTTCAAGTCTGAATTCATTTGAGTTTCTATTCGCCATCAAGCATAGATTACAATTACTTAAGTTTGTTTTCTTTGAGTGATTTATCAGTGTGTGAATGGAGTGCTTTTTTTTGAAGAAAATGGTTTACTTCTCACTTTGATTTTTGAAATATTTTCCTCTTACATGCATGTTTGAGAGATTTCATTAGTACTAAAAGCATTAATGGTTAATTCGCATTCTACATTTCGCATTGTGATTATAAGAAAAATACAAATTTTTTTGTTTGTTTCATTTCTCTTTAGAAAATTAAAATATAATTCCGATTTAGAAAATGAAAATCTAATTTCGATTCGCTTCTTAGTGGATTTGGTGAAAGGAAGAAAATTGTAAATTTTTGTTTCACTTTAAAATTCCGCACTTGAAGAGAAAATTGAATGTCATTTTATGCATTTGATTTGTTTCTGTGTTGATTTTGTGAGTTTATCTCTACCTCGTTAATGTAGGATTCATCAAAATGAATGTTCATTTTCTCATTTAGATGCATTTTAGGGATTCAGATGACATCAGTAGGGCTTTGAAACCGATACATAATTCAAGATCAACCTTAAAATTTATTCAATCAATCTAAGGAGCATTTGGAACCTAATGAATCATATTTAGAGGTCTAGGCTAGAGACGTGTTTCGACTTCATTAAGCATAGAATTTGTCGCTAATGGTCTATGTTACAACCCGGGGGTGATATCCCATCGCGGGTATGGAAGTATATTGATGTATGAAAGTATATTTTTGGATGTTCTCATCGAACGGTTACGCATCAAAAAACACCACTACAAATTTGGACTCCCATGTACCATCGTGTATATTTTGGGAGCCACCACTAGGCTGCAAAATTGCCATAGGTAACAGAGTCAAACACCTTGTAGACATGATACACCGAACACAACATTCGGGAAGATTTGCTTTTGTACGTTAAGTCCTTGGTAATTTCTCTTTCATTTGATCACCAAGGTGTATATTGCAGTACACAGCTACCTGGTAATCCTTTTTTCCTAGCTTACTCCTTTTTTATTTATTTCATTTTTTCTAAAATTAATTGCCCTTGATCACATGGCTTACCTATTAGAACATTTTTGGGCCTCATCATGAGTAACTCCTTATAAAGATATTGTTTAAAGCTTAGAATTAATATTATCTCCTCTTCTTCTTTTTGAGATAATATTATCGTTGTTGAACCACCAAGTTCATTTTCCTCTCTGTCCACTCCTTCCGAAGAGACATTGTCACCTGTCTCTTTTGATTCTCCACATTCAATTGGGACTCAAACTGATGAGTTCACTCTTGTTCTAAGTATTCAACCTCTTGCTTCTAGATCTCCTCCTGATGTGCCAGTAGACTACATTTCCTACCCTCTAAATCCATTGTTTGATTGCATTTAAATCTCCCCTCAACAACGCTATAGTCCATACGATATGCCTGGTGTATCGTTTGTGAATTAACTGCGTCCATCTTGAAGCGCTGTCCGTCAGTTATTCCTGATGGCTTCTGAGGGATAATTTTCATCCCCCCTGGAGGCTTCAAGCACCATCAGTGGTGTAGATGAGACTATATATGAGGGACGCAAATTCCCTCCCAAGGTTTTTCCCTATGTGATGACTCAAATTTCCTCCCAGCCATATATTCTGGAAAATTACACCTCATTCGAACATTCGATCTCAAGTATGTCATGTGGTACGCCTTTGTATTACAATACTATTTGGAAAAATACTGGAGTATATGCTCCTGGTTTCAGTGTTTCCAATGTAATTGTTTCCATGCCTTCTCTAACTATAGTCATGCCCACTTTCGCCAAGCCAACTGTTTGTGCAGGTGTTTCAGCGCCTCCTATCAGTACTTGGGTGTTGATCCCATCGACTTCAGTTTCTGGAGGAGGCCCTACCTTGTCGAATGTTTCCCAACCTACCATTGGACCATCTGTGAGTGAAACTTTAGCTTACATCCCGAGTTCCTCCCAAGTCGCTAGTAGCATTCCCATGCCTGTTGGATCGTCCGGTCCGACAAGGTCTGAATATGATCAATATTAGCAATTTTTACAGAGTCTTAACAAGCAACATTATCTCCCATATGGTTCCAAATAGTTTCAAACTCAGCCGATAAATCCATAAGGATTTCAAGGGAATCCTGACGTTCAGCCAGGGGGTTACATCTATCAGCAAGGTTTTAACTATGGTCAAAATCGATCTTATGGACAACAAGGGAAACCTTACATACAACAGGCAGCACCTTCCATACAACCTAATCAACCTTTTGTTCATCAAGGTCATTTTTCCTATTTTCATTAGGGACAACCTTCTGGTCAACCAGGTCAACCCCAATTTCAACAGGGTCAACCTTTTGTTTAGGAAGGACAACCCTCCGTTCAACCGAATCCAGTATTTGTTTGGTTAGGTCCTCAGGTACAACCTAGTCCTCAGGTACAACCTGGTCCTTAGGGACAACCTAGTCCTCAAGGAAAACTTGGTCCTGAGGTACAACCTGGTCCTCAGGAACAACCTGGTCCTTAGGTACAACATGGTCCTTAGGCACAACCTGGTCCTCAGGTACAACCTGGTCCTTAGGTACAACCTGGTCCTCAGGCGCAACCTGGTCAACCTCAGAAACCTCAGGGTATGGTCCAGCAACCCCAAAGAAAACCCCAAGGGAATCCATAACAAACCTTCCAACAGCCGCAAAATCCGTATGCTATGACCTATGGTCAACCTGGACCTCAGTCATTTGTTGTAGGTCAAAATCCATTTTTGGGTCAGCAACTAGGATATGGTCAGAATCCACAGGGTTTCAACCCTTATGGACAATATCAAGATTTCAATCCTTATGGGAAAAACCCTTCGGGGCAAAACCTTTGGGGGCAGAATTTCTCCCAACCTAGTTGACATCCGCAAATGGGCATGTATCAAAGACCAAACACCATGAATTTCAATCCAAAATTTCCATTTCACGCGACGTTGGAACTTCTTGATGTCTCAAGATTGACCAATGATCCGATTCTTCACAATCCCTATTGGTTTCCAGTTCCAACCAAAATTTCGAGCGATTGCCCCAAGTTTGAAGGCAAATCTGAGGACGACCCCCATGCACATGTTATGATGTACCATCTTTGGTTCTCCTCTGATTCCTGGGTTGATGATTCCCTCTATTTATGTCTCTTTCAAATAACATTGACTAGTGTCGCTGCCAAGTGGTACGTTGAACTTCCGCGCAGGACTTTTCAGGATTTCAAATCCTTAGCCATGGTTTTCCTTACAAATTTTCAGTTGCCTGTTAGTTATGAGACATGAACCGACCTCCTGACATCCTTAAAGAAAAATAATACTACGCATATCTCTGATCATATCCATGAATGAATAAGGCGTAATCGTTTGATCAAATTTGACATTCTTGATCAACTGTTGACCGAATGGTTTACCAAATCATTTGTTAATCAAATCACTAAGGATATCACTATGGGGGTAGCTATCACAGAAGAGCAAGCCATAGAACATTCCCAGTATCTTGATTTGGTTTACTCTTAATCTCACATGTTATATGATATCTTTCTTGATGCTCCGTGCCTGAGTTCTCATTCTGTAGCCTCAAAAGCTCTGGTGACACCACCGGTAGACGACATCATTAGTTTGGTTTCCCAGACTTCACAGAATACTTCTTCTGCTTCTAAGAAAAAATCATCTTCTTTCTCCGATTCTGTTCCTTAGAATCCCCCAAATCTTGGAAAAACTTCAAAGGTTAATGCAGTTCATTCTTTTGCAGCCGATAAATTCTCTAAAGGGAAAAATAAGGGCAAAGTAAAATCTAAATCTGATGCCCCAAAATAGGATTCCTCCAAACCACACACTGATGATGGAGCTAAATGTAAACCGAAATATCCTTGCATAATATGTGATGACAATCATTATGCTAAGGACTGTCCATGATGGGCCTAGGTGAATTGATTGTTGAAGGGCACCCAAGGGACTCTGGATGTTCTTAAAGAACCATTTCCATCGCAACATACTCAAATGGTGGTGTTAGGAATCTGTAATTTGCGATATTGGCAAATACAAACTGCAGAGACAACATTATTTCAACCACTTTGGGATTCTAGGATCTAGCCCTCCTGAATCCGGAGAGGGATCTCTCCAATAAGTGAAAAGATTGGATTTATCTTTAAGGCTTTTAAATGTGATATTAGGCTAGTTATTAAGAGCAAGGGTATTGTTTTCATTTGGATGGTTGAGCATGATTATTATTTGAGTGAAAAGTCCTAAATGGAAATAATTTCAAAGGTGCGAAGTTGCAAGCAAGCAGAACAAGCTTTGGCTGATTAGATAGGTATAACACTGGTTTTTAGTTCCATTGGGCTATGGAGTCATAGTAGGATTTAATTGAAGCAACAAGGTTCAAGAGTGGTCCATGGGGCAAGTCATATATGTCTAAGGATCTCTTTAAAGTTGATTTTATGAAATGAAATGAAACAATAAGAAGGGGAGTTGAACAAATGAAGAACATAGAGCAGCCTAAGATCAAGTAAGTACTTTGAAACTATCATGCTTTTGGCATAAACTCAAGAAAGACATAAAAGTAATCTAAGATCTGGTAAGTACTTTGAAACTATCCAAATTTTGTTTCAGTTTCAATAGAAAACATTTAAAACACAGAAACACATAATATAACAAAGAATAGTTTAAGATCAGGTAAGGACTTTGAACCTATCCTTCTTTCAACATACCCATAGGGAAACTTTTAGACAACATTTGGAGATAAAACTAGAGGATAGGGCTCACCATAAATTCTCCCTAGTCTAACTTTACTTGGCAAGAGCTAAAAATAACATTCAAGAATAATGTTTAAAGTAAACAGTAGGACGAGGGAACGCCAGCATTCCTAACTGCTTGAACTGTATTGAATCATTCTTAAATAAACAATTTAGAAGAAAAACATTGAGATAAAACTTATCAGTAAGAGAAGGGTACTGTCTGATAGTAAATCCTAACTCTATAATTGTTTTTCTTTATCAGAGAAGATGGACATAATGGAAATAGAAAATAAAATAACAATTTACAATAAGAAAAACATCACCGTTGACATAGACTAGGATCCCATAAATCAGCTTGTATTTGATGCTTCAAACCAGTTACAATCTTCAAGTCCAGTGTTTCAGCTCAACAATCATCGTCACTTCTCAATCTAACTTATTTTACTACAAACAGAGCTTCAGGAGCCTTTGAAAACTATTTACAAGTAGAAGTTTCGAGCACAAGTATATTTCAAAGTTCTGCAACCAACATTGTTTCATCTTCTACAGAAGTATTTATAGAAGATATGAGGAGGCGGGATGGATAAAAGATCTCCCAGGTTCAATTAATACAGATTAATACTTCTCAGCCTTTGAGGGGCTCAATGAAGAAGTTCACAGATATTTTTCCTGTATTAATTGGTTTACATTAAGTATTAAGCTCGGTGGGGAGATTTTGTTGAATTTAAGGCTCTGTGTCATTGTTGTAATAACTCTTTTTGTCTTGGAATAACTGCTTGGCTATGATGAAGAAAATATCCTCTGTTCTGGTCATTATTCGGCCTTTTTTGAATGCTTTGAGGCTATAGGTTGCATAAGGTAGCTGAGAGGAATATGTTAGCCTCTGATGTGGCAGTGGAGACATCCTCTGTCTAACAGATATTTTTATTTTCTTTAAATATTGTTTAATTTAATCGATTAGACCTTTAACAGTCGTTTTTTAGACTTAATCCATTAAAATGTGGAATTTAATCTTTAATTCTTCAGTTCTGTTGTGGTAGGTATTCAACACTGATACTCTTTGGTTTTGATTTAATTGTATGTGTCTTGTTGATGTGCAGGCACCGCAAAGGGCTCATATGGCATCAATGCCCATGAAGCATTGACGAAAAGTGAAGTTTGAAACCCTTGAAATGATTTTCATTTATGTACAAAGGCATGGGAGATCGCCATCCCCGGCCTTTGGTTTTCCCTTTGACATAATGGAAAAACCATTAACACCTGCAAAATAGCAAAAATATTATAAAATCCTGCATTATTGGTAAACTGCTTTGGAGGCTTAGGTTAAGAGCATGGCCATTGGATGAAGGCATCCAACGGCAGAAATTTTGCGTTGAGTTTTAATGGAGGCAATTTGGAACAAATGCTGGAGAAAATTGAGTTAGATTCGTCGATATTGGAAAGATAAACGACGGGGAGCAACCAGGGAAACATAATGGAGAAAGGCCAATTTTTCGTTAAAATAGAAAAATACAAAGGAAAAAGGGTGAAAAATTCTTTTGGGCGGAAGAAATATACATGAGGGAAATTGGGGTTTCCAAATGAATCTGGGCCATTGGATGAATTTAGCCATTGGGGATCAACGGTCAGGATTGATCGTTCAAAGCCCTTGAGGTATGGTGGAGGGCGATAGTGTATGGCCAGATTAGATCTGGGCCATTGATCTGCAGAGATCAACGGCGGGGAGCACACGCGATACAACAAAATACAAAATGAGGAAAGTGGTTTCGGAGGGCAAAACAACTCTTTTTGCACGATGAAAAGGGGGCAGGTGGTATTTCCTTTTCAAATGCGATATGCGTCCCCGCCCGACACGTGGCGTTTCAAAACAGCTTATATTGCATGATTTCTGAAAATTATCCTTCAGGCACAAATCTGTGTGAAAATGCATGCTGGTCGTTAGATCTAAGGTCTTAGATTGGATGGCTGAAGGAAGAGCGCGATATCAAGAAGGTGCACAGGCAGTACAAGGTGCGACGGTTTTACTATGGACCACTCGATCAAGAGATCGATGGCAGAGATCAGATCAGGAGGGAGGCAGGACCCACAGGGGTTGGGCTCGCTGGGGTTAATATGAGCCGTTGTATGTACAGGATCAATGGCCATGATTAATACTCGGGTTAAAATGAAATAATATACAGGTGGAGAAAGGGTTAATAAGGGCCATTGATCCGCAAAGATCAACAGCTGAGATTGGTCATAAAACATTACACAGCAGGTATATGATTTTAAACCAAAGTCGGGAGGATTGATCTGGACCATCTGATCTAGACACGTGGACGGCCCAGATGCAATCGGGGCTTTGTGATTGGCGAGGGAAAAAAATCGAATGGTGTCAATGCAATTAACTGTGGGTCATTGATCTGCAGATCAGATCAACGACAGGAAATGAATCGGGAGATCGCAATCGGAGGCAGAGTAATAAAATTTACAATGCGCCAATGTACATTTCCGATGTGATATTGCGCCGATCATTGATTGGATTTAGATCAACAGTCAGGAATGGGTTTAACAAATGAACGGAGGGACCCCATTTATAATATAAAAAGGGCGGAATTTAATTAAAAACTAAGGTTTAATGGCTCGGGCCGGGTTATATATATGTGATGGCACCTGGTTGCGGGGCCTTTGGTTTATATGGAAAACAGAAAAGTCCCGAGGCCTAAATACATAAAGGGCTAATTGGCATCGGTACTTCAGAGATGGGCTTTTCAATCTGCCCATTGAATTTCTTCGATGCGACTAGCACTTTGGGACTTTATCGCATCGAAACAATGATGCGGGACTTTTCAATCTACCCATTTTCATTAAAAAATATTGCTCTGGCGGGTTTTGACCAAAACTTAGGGAAAGTGGGTTTTTATGTTTTTCAAAGAAAGATATGCATCGGAGATGGGTTTATTCACAAGGTTTAAGTGTCGGATGCAGGTTCTGCATTTATATTAAATAGCAATAAGATTGGGGGTTTTAAAAACAAAGGGCTAATCGGATCGGAGGTTTCACTATAAGAAATAGACTTGCGCGCTCTATTTCCTCCAATGCGATTAGCACCAAAAGGATTTAGCACTTGGTTCTAGTGCTAGGGAATATGTGGGTAAGTGGTTAGGACTTAGCCCAAAGGGGCTTAAGTCCATAGTCATAAACACTTATTTTTATGAATTGTTTCAATGTTTTTGATGGATTTGGGGGTTTCGGTAAAGTCTAAAAATGAGTTTTAAACTTTGTAAAAGGATTTTCATGAAGGGAAGAAGGGAAATCATGAAAAATAGAGGAATTTCATGGGGAAAAGATGGAATAAAATGAAGGTTATTTTTTGAGTGGAGGAAGGGAAAAAATGGGATTTTGCAGCAGTATTTTCTCTATGAAAATAGAAGATTTTCAACATTTCGAAAGGGAAACAGCAGTGAAGGTTGAACAAAGGGAATGATGTCTTCATGAGTCTTAAAGAGATTAAAAATTTTAGCAATAAAACTTGTTTCTTGAAGGCTCCAAAAATGTTTTAGCCACCTTTTGATATAACAAATTTTATAGGTGGCTAATAGTGGCTCCACTTGGGGATGGTGCCTTCTTGAAGGCATCAAAGACTTCAGACTTGCATTCTCTGGAGGCTGATCAGTGCCTCATCCATTGGACTACAAATTCTTGACTTGGATGGTCTTTCTTTGCTGTGAAAAATGTTAGCAGCCATAAAAAATCAATGGATCCTCATCAACACAAGCTTTCTACCTACCCAATCCTACAGATCTAAAAAATTTTCTTCTTTAGAGTGCACTTGGATTGGCAAACTCTTTTTACAACATTTTATTCTTTTGAAAGCATAAAAATAATCTAATTCTACTCCTTATTTCTCCATGAACTCAGATTAAACAGTTGAGTTCATATTGCTTCTCTACCTAATCTAATATCTGTTAGGATTAAACAGTCTAATAGATTTTTATTCACTAATTTCTAAAACAAAAATTTAAAAGCATACAAGTCAAGTTTCAACAGTCTAACTTGTAGCTGATCTATGGCATGAAAAAACAGGCTGCACATAGATATTATTTTACAAAAAATTAAATCAAAATGGAAGGCTTAAGATCTGAAAGTTTAAAGCACGACCTTCTCTTTTCTTCAGCTCTGTTTTTACTTCTGTTTGAGCTGTTTTTTCCTTGCTCTCTAGTTCAGATTTTGAGCTGTTTAGAACCATTTTTACCTCTATTTTGACTTAAAAATTGAAATAGATTTGAGTCATTCTTCTTTTGGACACATAGGTTCATATTTTGAGCATGTTTGAACCTTTATTTTCTAGCCTAATCTTCCTAACTGATAAGCCAAGATTAAGCTGTTTGGAAAATATAATTTCACTAACCTATCAACAGTAAATTTAAAACTAATTAGATATGATTAGGCTATATGAATAACTAGAAGCGCGTTTCTTAGGAGTGGCATTTAAGCTTGCACACTTTCAAATTTTGTTTCTCTTTTTTGGTATGGGGCTGTACCTTTATTGTTTTCACAATCTGCCCTCTTTTCTTTCTTCTATTGTTTTTGTGTTTTTGATTTTTCTAACTTTGAATGCAATGATGGATGAAATATTTATAATGGAAAAAGGATAAAAAGGCTTCAAAACATGGCATGGATCAAGAGAAGTAATGTTTGAGCATCCTGCCATTGACAGGACCTACAAACAGTTCAGCTCCTTTCAACTCTTATAAGAAATAAGCATTGTTACTAGCAGCTGCATGAATGAGATAAGGGCCAAGCCATAACTTGTCAAATTTCCCATGCTTGCCCTTGTCTTCCCTCCTTGAGTCCCACTTTAAAACTTTGTCCCCAACTATGAAATTGTTGGCCTTTGTTCTTCTATCAAAAAGCGTTTTGATGCTATTATGCTTTTGTAATGCTTTGTTATAAACCTCCTCTTTGGTTTGCTGAAGATGAATGGTTTGATTTATTCTTCTGATCATGTCATTATCTTCAGACTGAACCTCTTGAATTAACTTCATAGCTGGCACACCAAGGCTGGTTTGAAAAATTGCATCAGTGCCATACACAAGCTGGTAGGGTGACATCCCAATAGATTTCTTCAATGTCAATCTGTCAGCCCAAAGTGCATGCACAAGCTTTGTGTGCCAAGACTTATTTTTGTCCTCTAACAACTTCTTGATTATGTTCACTAAACTCTTGTTTGAGGATTCTGCAATTCCATTACCTTGAGGGTAATAGGCCGTGGAATGACCCAATGTAATCTGATATCTGTGACAGAATTCAACCATCTTCTTTGATCCAAATGCTACTGCATTATCGGTGATGATCTTGGTAGGACAGCCAAATCTAGAGAGAATATTAGTCTCCATGACTTTTATAATGATAGAATCATTGGCTTGCCTACAGGGGATGTCTTCTATCCATTTAGTGAAGTAGTCTGTGGCAGTGAGAATCCATCTATGCTGGGCAAAGGATGGTGGATGTATTTCTCCTATGAATTCAAGTCCCCACTGTTGAAAATGGGCTTCAACAATGATTGAATGCAGAGGTAAGGGTAGCAGCTTCCTTTTGCCTTCAAAAAGTTGGCATTTATGACAAGAAATTATCATCTTGTGTACATCAAGAAAGAGAGTAGGCCAATAGTAACCAGTCCTTAGGATTTTGTTGGTTGTTGTCTTCCAGTAGAGATGACCTACACACTCTCCTTCATGGAACTCGTGCTTAACCTTCTCTGCATCAAACTCAGGCAAACATTTAAGAAATATACCACTTGCATTTTTCCAATAAATACATCTATCTACAATGCAATAGTTTACAACTTTTAACTTCAAAAACCTTGCCTTTGTTTCTGATAAACTGGGAGGTGTGTTCAAATTAAGAAAAACATAAAGAATATCAGCATACCAAGAGGAATTCATAAAATGATCTTCAACAATGGGAGTTGAGAGTTCCTCTTGTTCATCTAAAGAATTTATCATATTAATATCAAGAACTTCAAAATTTGATTCAGCCATTAATCTAGCTAGACCTTGGCCTTTGATGAGTTTAGTGGCTCGATCTCTAAATCATATTCAAGAATGAAAGCTATCCACTTACCTCTCTTACCATCTGGGTCCTGTGTTAGAATATCTTTCACAACTGAATTTTGGACAAAGGCAATGATGTGTGAGTGAAGGATGTATACTCTGAAGTCTTTTAAAGCTTTGACCAAAGCAAAATCTTTCTTTTCCATAATGTTATACTTCAAAGGAGCATCTCTCAATGCCTTGCTAAAGAATGCAATAGGTTGCTCTTGTCCTTGAGAATTTTTCTGTAAAAGGACAGCAGCTATGGTATGTTCTGATGCAAATGAAAAAATATAAAAATCTTTTGAAAAATCAGGACTTATTAGAACTGGTGTTTTGGTTAATGCTTGTTTCACCAGCTCAAAGGAATTATTTGCTTCCAAGGTCCATTTAACCCCTTGTTCCTTCTTCAACATGTTTGTTATATTTCTAAGGGGCTCAGCCAAATTAGGAATGAACCTTCTCATGAAATTAATCTTTCCAATGAAAGATTGGAGTTCCTTGATGTTTCGAGGATGAGAGATTTGCAATATGGCCTCAATCCTCTTTGGATCTATCTTTATACCCTCTTCTGAAATAATGTGCCCAAGGAGTTTACCTTTTTGAAGCCCAAATAGTGTTTTCTTAGGGTTTAAATATATCCCAAACTTTCTACATTTCTCGAGTACTTTTCTCAAATGTTCTAAGTCACGCTCTTTATCTGTCTTTGAAAACACAGTAACATCATCAAGATAAATAATGGTGAAGTAGCCCAATTCTTCCGAGAATGCTATGTCCATGGCTCTCTGAAAAGTTGCTCCAGAATTCATTAGACCAAAGAGCATTTTCACATACATGAAAGTACCCCAAGGTGTAGTAAATGTTGTCTTTAGTTGATCATCAGGGTGGACTAAAATCTGATTGTACCTTGAATAGCCATCAAGCAAAGAAATTATTTTTGAACCAACTACCCTTTGTAAAATATGATCCATCTTAGGTAAAGGGTAGTTTTCCTTGAGTGAAACTTTGTTTAAGTCTCTAAAGTCTATACAAAGCCTAATCTCTCCTATTTTCTTCCTGACTGACACCAAATTAGACACCCACTCAGAATATCTAATACGGACAATAATACCAGCTTCGTACATTTTCTTGATCTCCTTATCAACCAAAGGTAACTGAACAGGGTTTATTCTGCACAGTTTTTGCTTGAATGGATTTTGGTTTTCCTTGAGAGGGATTTTGTGCTGAATTATTTCAATGTCATAGGATTTCAGATCTTCGTAACTCCACGCAAAAACATCAGAGAATTATTTAAACAACTCTGTGTATTTGAGTTTAATATGAGCTGGTAAAGTCTTAGACAGTTTAATCATCATAGGTTTTTTCTCACTGCCTATATTACACTCTTCAACTTCAGTCTCTACAGGCTCCAGTTTTGGCTTTTTGGCCACATCGTTGAAATCAAATAACTCTTCTAAAGGGGACAGACCCTTAGGAAAACTTTGATTTTCATACTGCAGAGTTTCTAAGTCCTCTAATTTTGACTCTGCAATCCCTTCTATTTTGTTTTCAAGTTTGCTTGATAGTAGGTTTATATTAGCAACCTCAGGAAACTTTCCTTCTTTGCTAAGAAAATTCTCTTCACTAGGGCAGTCTGTTTCATAATCTGAATCTGAATTTGGTATTTCGAATTCATTTATGAACTGCATAAAGTTTTCTATTTGTTTGTCTCCCTCGAACACTTGCCAATATTCATCGTTATCAAGGACAGCTGGTCTGAATTTAATCTGAGTTGTGCATTCTTTGGTTTCATATGGCGTTAAACATGTTCTAGCTGCAAAAGCTAAGCTGTGGGCCATCATATTTTTTCTTCTCGGGACAAAAATTAATTGGGACTCCTCAAAATTTTTTAATAGATCCACGACATTGTTTCGGTAGGCCCTAAGTCTGGGATGATTAGCATTGTATTCCCCGTTGACTTGCCTAATGATTAATTCTGAATCCCCATGCACTCTAATTCTTTTGGCTCCTAATTTTTTCAACAAATGTAAGCCTAAGAGAAGGGATTCATATTCTGCTATGTTATTCGAGCACTAGAAGTTTAATCTATAGGAAAGGCTTCTATGTGGTTATTTTCGGTGTTTCGTATCCAAACACCTGCACCAGCATTGCTCCTAGTGTAGGACCCATCAAAATCCATACTCCACAGAGGATTAGTTTTGGGTTCTTCAGTTTGGTTACTATCTTCTGCAACTAGCATGATTTCAGATTGTTCTTGAGTATCAACACTTAGTTGCGTTTGTTCTAATTCCTCAGGATTTTCGTTAAGTTGAGGAATGCTTTCTTGATTGTCAAGGTTAAAAAGCGATGGACGCATGACTTGTAGTTCAAGACCTGTGTTTGCTTCACTAAAGTTTTCAAATGTAGAAAATTGTTCAGACACTTCTGTGTTATCTACCTCCTCTTCTCTATCTTCCATTAACTCTGTTAAAGTTACTTATTCATCCAATATTTCATCATTAAAAAGGATAAATGAATCGAGGCCTGTGTTTAGAGAATAAAGGGGAGAGTTTTGCGGTCTGTCTTGAATAGTAACCATGTACTGCATATGGGACTCCCTGTAAATCCTTGTTGATTGATTGAACACAGGGATAGTCGCATAGGTCATGTCCATCTGTATAGTTCCTTGTAACTTAGCCCCCCAAGACCTAGATAACAACATTCCATAATTTGGGGGTACATCAGCCACAACTATATTCATGACCAAACATTTTACTCTGCTAGAGTCAAAGGAGTAAAGGTCTTTATAAGGTCTGGTGATTTCTAGACCCAGGCTCTCCATTACAGCTCTTGGCATTAAATTGTGAGAGGCTCCCGAGTCATGCATAGCATTGTGCAAGATCTTGTCATGAACGTTTAAACTTACATAAAAGGGAGGAACAGGTCCCTCTTGATATCTACCTTCAATCTTTGGACCAAAAATAAGCTCAGGCTAGTCATCATTAAGATTGACTATGTTATTATTATCATCTATGTTTAGAGCCTTCAAAATTTGGGTCCTATATAAATTTTGGGCAGCTAACTCAGTTAGGCGAACAGATATTTTAATTTTGGAAATTTCCTACTCCAAAATAAAAGGCATCTGATTCTTGGAAGAACTTGTCTCAGCCTTATTAACTGCCATATTATCAACAAATTCAGCTTGCTGATTTGTTCTATTTACATTTGACAAAATTGTTTTCACAGGAGTACTAGCTGAGATGCTAGTACTACTAAGGTCTGCACTCTGTTTTGCATTGTTTTGAGTGCCTTTTTCTTTACCTTTATCAGAATTCGAAGCCACTGTTTTTTCCTTTGGTTTTACAATTTTGGGTTTACTTGCAGTGTTGTTTTGTGAAGATTTTTCAAATTTTTTGTTGTTGGGGGTTTCTAGATTTTTCTTGCTTCTAAGGTCATACTCCCTTTGAGGCTCTATGATAACATTTTCCATGTCTTGGTAATAACTTTCATCATCATCTCTTTTGTCATCATAAGGTGTGTATAAACGTTTTTTTTCTATCATAATGAACCTCAAAGTCATCATTATCTACTCCCAGCATATTGATATCATCATCCTCTATTTGATCATCCATTTCTTCAACCTCACTCACATAGTTTTGGTGAAAGGGAGGAGTGATCTGTTGATCATATTCCCTTGGTCTATTTTGGGGTTGGTTTCTTCTAAAATTCTGATTTTGGTTCTGATTTCTATTTTGAGGAGAAGTTTGGTTTTGGCTTGCTTGTGCTCTCTTAATTATGCTCATCTCTTTCATCATCTCCTCCATCATTCCCTCCATCTTTGAGTTGGATGAGGAACGTGTGGACTCCTCTCTAAAGGATACTTTCTTCTCATTCCTCATTCTTTCTCTTTTCTCCATTAAATTAACTTCCACAGCAAGAGCCCCTTTTTTGATATCTTCAAGAGTTAGAGGGTCTCTTTCTCTTAGCTGATAGGCCATTCTAGGGTCAAATCCTCTAGGAAAATTGTTTAAATCTGAGCCTTGTGGAGATTTTAAGTCTGGGGGAAGTGCATTATAAACACTATTAAACCTAGTGCAATAAGATTGTACACTTTCCCGAATGTTTTTGTGGAGATTCTTGTAATCAGAAAGTATTTGAAGAGGGTTCTTCCTGACTTCCCATTTGTTTAAGAATAGCAGATGGAAGGTTTGGAGATCATTAATATTGTGAGGGGTTAAGCCTTTAAACCATTTTCTTGCTTCTCCCCCTAAGATTTGAGAAAATAATCTAATTTTGACAGATTCATCATCATCTCATGTCTGTCAAAGTAGTTATCCAACTTATCCACATGTTGTGAAGCAGTAGTAGCACCACTGGCATCATACAATGGTATCTTGGACTGATAGTCCTGTGGAAGGTTGACTAAGGACAAAGGGAGGACTAAGGGGGCATACCATGTTGCCATGATAGGTGGTGGGGGTGGATGTGCAAGAGGTGGGTTGAAAAGAGGGAAAGTGGGCTGAAGTGGAGTGGTTTGGATAGTGGATGTTTGGTGAGTAGATGTGGATGGACCAGGAATAGATTGCTGAGCTAATCTTGGATGAGAGACACCTAAATTGGAAAGGAAATGTAAATCAGGTGGTGTGGTTTCTCTACTACCAAGATGTTCACTTTGATCCGGGGATGAAAGGGAAGACTCTGAATCTAGCTGATCTAAATAATCAAGAGACCTAGTTCTAAATGGATTTCTTAAGTCTATTTGTGATTGTTGTAGAGCTACAAGATTTTTAGGAAATGAATTAGCTCTCAAGGGTGATCTAAAAACAATTGAAAATTTTGTCTTAGGAGACTTCCTAAATATAATTTCAGGGTTATCAACTATCTTAGGTGGGTTCGGGTCAGGGTAATCTCTAGTATGAATCTTTCTAGGAGCCACTATGCTGTGTTTTTCAGACCCAAGTCGAAAGAAAAGTTCAACCAGATATGACAATCTGTAAGAGGTTAATTGATATTTAAAGAAGAAAAATTTAATCCTAAAAGTCCTCTTGCTGAGTTTAAATGATGTTATAATGATTATGGGTCTTCCCAGTGGAGTCTTAAGGTCTGTTTTAGGATTGTGGAGTCGCCAAGTGGAATTTTTACCTCCTTTGGAGGTAAACGTTTTTATGGTCCACCACCATGTTTATTGAATACCAATATAAAATATTTTTGGGTTTTCTGAGTTATTTTTTAGTCCTATGGGTTCTAAAGGTATCCTAAATCTGTTTCAAAACTTAGCTACGGTTATGAGACAAAAAAAGTCTACTCTTATGGCTAAGCTAGCTAATCCTTCAAGGTTTGATAAGATCTTATGAGAATCCTAGGGTTTGCCTAGTTTGTCACTGATTCAAACAAGTTTCATCATAATTACCATTAGCTTGGTAGTGCTTGAAGAGGCTTCTTTTACTCTCTACACAATGTTCTTGAATCAAGGGTTTCCTGAGGTCTTAAAGGTACCTAGGCAAAAAAAAACTCAAAGTTCCCTAGTGGAGTCGCTAGAAATGTTAGTTCTGGTGGCTCAACTAGCTAACAGAACAAATGTCATTAAATCAAGCGATTTCTGGTATCTTATGATTTCTTTAAACTGAAAATTACTCATAACTTCCCCAGCGGAGTCGCCAGAAATGTTAGGAATCTGTAATTTGCAAGATTGGAAAATACAAACTACAAAGAAAACATTATTTCAACCACTTTGGGATTCTAGGATCTAGCCCTCTTGAATCCAGAGAGGGATCTATCCAATAAGTGCAAAGATTGGATTTATATTTAAGGATTTTAAATGTGATATTAGGCTATTTATTAAGAGAAAGGGTTTTTTTTGTTTTTGGATGGTTGAGCATGATTATTGTTTGAATGAAAAGTCCTAAATGGAAATAATTTCAAAGGTGTGAAGTTGCAAGAAATCAGAACAAGCTTTGGCTGATTAGATAGGTATAACGCTGGTTTTTAGTTCCATTGGGCTATGGAGTCGTAGTAAGATTTAATTGAAGCAACAAGGTTCAAGAGTGGTCCATGGGGCAAGTCATCTATGTCTAAAGATCTCTTTAAAGTTGATTTTATGGAATGAAATGAAACAATAAGAAGGGGAATTGAACAAATGAAGAACATAGAGTAGCCTAAGATCAGGTAAGTACTTTGAAACTATCCTACTTTTGGCATACACTCAAGAAAGACATAAAAGTAATCTAAGATCTGGTAAGTACTTTGAAACTATCCAGCTTTTGATGCACTTTCAATAGAAAAAATTTAAAACACAGAAACACATAAGATAACAAAGAATAGTCTAAGATCAGGTAAGGACTTTGAACCTATCCTTCTTTCAACATACCCTTAGGGAAACTTTCAAACAACCATTGGAGATAAAACTAGAGGACAGGGCTCACCATAAATTCTCCCTAGTCTAACTTTAGTTGGCAAGAACTGAAAATAACATTCAAGAATAATGTTTAAAGTAAATAGTAGGACGAGGGAATGCCAGCATTCCTAACTGCTTGAACTGTATTGAATCATTCTTAAATAAAAAATTTAGAGGAAAAACATTGAGATAAAGCTTATTAGTAAGAGAAGGGTACTGTGTGACAGTAAATCCTAACTCTATAATTGTTGTTCTTTATCAGAGAAGATGGACATAATGGAAATAGAAAATAAAATAACAATTTACAATAAGAAAAACATCACCATTGACATAGACCAGGATCCCATAAATCAACTTGTATTTGATGCTTCAAACCAGTTACAATCTTCAAGTCCAGTGTTTCAGTTTAGCAATCATCTTCACTTCTCAATCTAACTTTTTTGACTAGAAACAGAGCTTCAAGAGCCTTTGAACACTATTTACAAGTAGAAGTTTCGAGCACAAGTATATTTCAATGTTCTGCAACCAACATTGTTTCATCTTCTACAGAAGTATTTATAGAAGATATGAGGAGGTGGGATGGATAAAAGATCTCCCAGGTTCAATTAATACATATTAATACTTCTTGGCCTTTGAGGGGCTCAACGCAGAAGTTTACAAATATTTTTCCTGTATTAATTGGTTTACATTAAGTATTAAGCTCGGTGGGGAGCTTTTTTTGACTTTAAGGCTCTATGTCATTGCTGTAATAACTCTTTTTGTCTTGGAATAACTGCTCGGCTATGATGAAGCAAATATCCTCTGTTCTGGTCATTATTCGGTCTCTGTTGAATGCTTTGAGGCTATAGGTGGCACAAGGTAGCTGAGAGGAATCAATTAGCCTCTGATGTGGTAGTGGAGGCATCCTCTATCTAACAGATATTTTGATTTTCTTTAAATAC
Source organism: Pinus albicaulis (assembly GCA_034641835.2). Lineage (NCBI taxonomy): Eukaryota > Viridiplantae > Streptophyta > Pinopsida > Pinales > Pinaceae > Pinus > Pinus albicaulis. Next base: position 81,087,076 of record CM076582.1, read on the forward strand.
TGTTTAATTTAATGGATTAGGCCTTTAACAATTGTTTTTTTGCCGTAATCCATTAAACTATGGAATTTAATCTTTAATTCTTCAGTTCTACTGTGGTAGGTCTTCAACACTGATACTCTTTGGCTTTTATTTAATTTTCTGTGTCTTGTTGATATGTAGGCACCGCAAAGGTCTCATATGGCATCAATGCCCATGAAGCATTGACGAAATGTGAAGTTTGAAACTAGTGAAATGATTTTCCTTTATGTAAAAAGGCGTGGGAGATCATCATCCCCGACCTTTGGTTTTCCCTTTGATATAATGGAAAAACCATTAACACCTGCAAGATAGAAAAAATATTATAAAATCCTGCGTTATTGGGTAAACTGCTTTGGAGGCTTAGGTTAAGAGCATGGTCATTGGATGAAGGCATCCAATGGCAGAAATTTCGCATTGAGTTTTAACGGAGGAAATTTGGAACAAACAGTGGATAAAATTGAGTTAGATCCGTCGATCTTGGAAAGATCAACGACGGGGAGCAACCAGGGAAGCATAATGGAGAAAGGCCGCTTTTTCGTTAAAATAGAAAAATACAAAGGAAAAAGGGTGAAAAATCCCTTTGGGCGGAAGAAATATGCATGAGGTAAATTGGGGTTTCCAAATGAATCTGGGCCATTGGATGAATTTAGCCCTCGGGGATCAATGGTTAGGATTGATCGTTGAAATCCCTTGAGGTATGGTGGAGGGCAATAGTGTATGGCCAGATTAGATCTGGGCCGTTGATTTTTAGAGATCAACAGTGAGGAGCGCACACGATACAACACAATACAAAATGAGGAAAGTGGTTTCAGAGGGAAAAACAGATGTTTTCACACGATGAAAAGGGGGGCAGGTGGTATTTCCTTTTTGAACATGATATGCGTCCCCGCCCAACATGTGGCGTTTTAAAATAGCTTATATCACGTGATTTTTGAGAATTATCCTTTGGGCACAAATCTGCGCAAAAATGCATGTTGGCCGTTAGATCTAAGGTCTTATATCGGACAGCTGAAGGAAGAGCGCGATATCAAGAAGGTGCACGGGTAGTACAAGGTGGGGCAGTTTTATTATGGACCGTCCAATCAAGAGATTGACGACAGAGATCATATCAGGAGGGAGGTAGGACCCACAAGGGTTGGTCTCGCAGGGGTTAATATGAGTCGTTGGATGTATAGGATCAACGGCCAAGATTAATATTGGGGTTAAGATGAAATAATATATAGGCAGAGAAAGGGTTAATAAGGGTCGTTGATCCACAGAGATCAACGGCTGAGATTGGCCATAAAAAATTACACAGCAGGTATATGATTTTAGACCAAAGTCGGGAGGATTGATCTGGACCATCCGATCTAGACACGTGGATGGCCCAGATGTAATCGGGGCTTTGCGATCATCGAGGGAAACAAACAAAATGGTGCCGATGTAATTAAATGTGGGTCATTGATATACAGATCAGATCAACGGCGGGAAATGAATCGGGAGATCACAATTGGAGGCGGAGTGATAAAATTTACAATGCGCCAATGTACATTTCCGATGCGATATCGCGCCGATCTTTGATCGGCTTTAGATCAACGGTTGAGAATGGGTTTAACGAATGAACGGCGGGACCCCATTTATAATATAAAAAGGGCAGAATTTAATTAAAAACTAAGGTTTAATGGCTCGGGGTGGGTTATATATATGTGATGGCGCCCGGTTGCGGGGCCTTTGGTTTATATGGAAAAAAAAAAGGCTCGGGGCTTAAATACATAAAGGGCTAATTGGTATCGGTACTTTAGAGATGGGCTTTTCAATATACCCATTGAATTTCTCCGATGTGACTAGCGCTTTGGGACTTTATCGCATCGGAACAATGATGTGGGACTTTTCAATCTACCCATTTTCATTAAAAAATATTGCTCTGGCAGGTTTTGACCAAAACATAGGGAAAGTGGGTTTTTATGTTTTTCAAAGAAAAATATGCATCGGAGATGGGTTTATTCACAAGTTTTAAGCACCAGATGCATGTTCTACATTTATATGAAATCGCAATAAGATCGGGGGTTTTAAAAACAAAGGGCTAATCGGATCGGAGGTTTCACCATAAGAAATAGACTTGCGCGCTCTATTTCCTCCGATGCGATTAGCGCCGAAAGGATTTAGCACTTGGTTCTAGTGCTAGGGAATATGTGGGGAAGTGGTTAGGACTTAGCCCAAAGGGGCTTAAGTCCATAGTCAAAAACACTTATTTTTATGAAAAGTTTCAAAGTTTTTGATGGATTTGGGGGTTTCGGTAAAGTCTAAAAATGAGTTTTAAACTTTGTAAAATGATTTTAATGAAGGGAAGAAGGGAAATCATGAAAAATAGATGAATTTCATGGGGAAAATATGGAATAAAATGATGGTTAGTTTTTGAGTGGAGGAGGGGAAAAAATGGGATTTTGCAGCAGTCTTTTCTCTATGAAAATAGCAGATTTTCAACATTTCGAAAGGGAAAGAGCAGTGAAGGTTGAACAGAGGGCATGATGTCTTCATGAGTCTTCAAGAGATAGCATTTTTTAGCAATAAAACTTGTTTCTTGAAGGCTCCAAAAAATTTTTAGCCACCTTTTGATATAATAAATTTTATAGGTAGCTAACAGGTGGAACAACCCTAGTCTTCCACCCATTTTGGTTCTCAAGTTCTCATGATGAATGGTGTTGCACCCATATCTATCGCTACCTATATCTAAGGATTATGAAAAACCACGTTAGTCAATGAGGAAATAAATCACCAATGCTCCTACTCCTTCTCCCCCACCCACTTCTATCCCTCTTCATATTGAAAGGCCTATTTATGATCCCGTTATATGGCCACCTTCTAAAGGTGTGCTCCACAAGTCCTCCTATAATCCCAACACTTGCGCCACTCAAAATTACAATATTGTTGAAGATTTGTCTCAGGTGCCATCTACAATGTCCATGCTAGAGGTAATTCTGAGCTGTCTGTCACAACGAAAGGAATTGTTATCCGCTATCAGAGGAGTTGATCCAGTCGATTCAAGCCTTATTACTTTTGATCTCAAGAATTTCGTCCCACATCTCCCTCATCAACTTTCCTTGATTATCCAAGTTGGTATTAATGGTAAGAATATCCATGGGGTTGTTGTGGATGAAGGTGCATATACCTACATTATGTATGTTTCATGTTGGAAAGCCATCAGTTCTCCAACTCTCAATCAGTCTCCAAATACTTTGGAGGCCTTCGACAGGCGAGATTGTCGTCCTTTTGGTATTCTTCCCAATTTTCCAATCATGTTGGAAGGAAAAACAGTCAACGTTGAGGTTGAAGTCATTTATGCCAAGCTCAATTACAATCTTCTCTTCAGTTGTAGTTGGACTCATGCTATGCTTTCCATGTTGTCCACTCTCTTTTGTGTTCTCTATTTATTGCATGAAGGAAATATTATCACTGTTGATCAGTTGTCATTTTTTTCTTCCACTTCTTTCGGTAGAACTATTCAATATGTAGACCATACCACCATGCCTTATGAGAGTGTGGGGGCAAGGATTTTCAAATATTCTTCCCTTATGGGTCTATTTTCTCTTTCACCACCAAACACTGCTCAGGTCAATATGATCTCCACTTCTTATAATCCCTCGATCATCCCTTCTCCTAATTAGGTCAATTCGTTTGGTGATGTGATGTCGTTAAGCCTAGTAGAAATCAATTATTGTGAAATTATCTCAGCTTCAGCTAATTATTTCGAACATGCTACTTCTAGAATGAATTTTGATGCATACTCCCAATCTCCTTGGCTCAGTTCCTCAGATTCATCTGATCCCCTGAATGAGACATTTCCATCTAACGAGAGTATTGTGGAAACTATGTCTCTCAAGGAAACCCCTTGGAACGATATCCATCATCGTTCATCATTTCTCCTGAGTCTTGGAGTAGCTCTGTCATGCCATGAAAATCTCGCTCCCCATGTTCATCGTGATCCACTCCCGACATCGATGTCAGCCAATGAGGTATTTTCTGAGGGGAACATGGGCTTTATTTCTAATACGATGCCTGTCGGCATTTCTGTGAAACTAGGAGTTGTCGAGAAAATTCATATTAGGGTGACTTTCTCTCCAGATGAGGTCAAGCTCTATACTAGTCTCTTTCAATAATTTCGATATGTTTTTGCATGGTACTATGAGGAAATGGCTGGCATCGACCTGAGTATAGTGGTGCATGCAATACCAAATTATCCTGACGTGAAGCCTATTCATCAGCGAATTCTCCCTATGCACCCTAGAAAACTCACCACCATAAAGGGAGAGCTTGAAAAACTTCTTAAGGCTGGATTCATTTATCCCATCCGATTGATAGATTGGGTCTCCAATATTGTTCTTGTCAATAAAAAGCAGGGTATCATTCGTGTTTGTGTTGGTTATCGAGATATCATTCGGGTCTACCCAAAGGATAACTATCCCACTCTGTTTATTGATCAGATCATCGATGAATGTGCTGGGAGTGAGATATTCTCCTTTATGGATGGTTTTTCTAGCTACAACCAGATTAAGATCTTTCCCGCTGATCAGCACAAGACTACCTTTATCTGTCCATGGGGAACCTTTGCTTACAAAAATATCCCTTTCAGTCTGAAGAATGTGAGTGCTACCTTATAATGTGCGATGTCCTATGATTTCCATGACATTAAGCACATCATACAACATTATCTGGATGACCTCCCTACTCATTCAGCTAAGCGTACTGACCATCCTGCACACCTTCGAGAGATTTTTCTATGCTTCCTACAATACAATATTCGTGTGAATCCACATAAGTATATTTTCTTCCTTGAATCTGACAAACTCCTTGGGTTTTTCATCTCTAAATAAGGCATTCATCACGATCCCTTGAAATTCGAGGCTAATTTTAATTTACCCCCTCCCTCCTCTTTATTGCAATTGCAGAGTCTGCAAGGAAAATACAATTTCCTACATCATTTTGTTCCCAATTATGCAGAGATTGGTAAGGGTTTTACACAATTACTGAAACAAGGGGTCCCATTTCTATGGGACGAACTTGCTCAACGCTTGTTTTATTTTTTAAATAATTTTCTCATCAATGCTCCTTTACTAGATCCCCCAAATTATCATCGTGAATATTTTTTGTACTTAACAGCTTCCTCCAGTACCATAGCCATGGTACTCATCCAGGACGACGACGATGGTACTGAAAATGTCATCTACTAACTTAGCCATAACCTTATGGATACAGAGACTTGATATGCCCATGTCGAGAAACTGGTTTTATATGTGGTACATGTTGTTCAGCACTTTCGAAATTATATTCTTTTACACACGACTACCGTGATCTGCGACTGCAATCGTATGACTTATATCTTGACCCGAAAGTTGCTGGGGGGAAAATATTCAAAATGGATTGTCATTTTACAGGAGTATGATTTAGAATTCACTGCTGCCAAATCAAATAAATAATTGGTTTTTGATTAATTTACATGCTTCCTTCCCTTTTCCTCCGCTCCATCTGATCTCGATGAGAACATTCTAGACGACACTCTCTTCATGATCAAAACTATCGATCCATGGTACGGTGATATCATTGTGTATCTCCAGACCCATAATTTACGATTTGAGTTGGTCAAGTCTGATCATCGACAGATTCGACATCATTACCAACCTTATCGTATCATTGGGGATACTTATATCGATTCAGCGTTGATTCGATTCTTCACTGCTGTCTGAATTTTGAAGAAGTTGAGAGAGTTCTCAATGACTACCACTCTAGGGCATGTGGTGGTCATACATTTTGCTATGCAATATCTCAAAAAATCCTTTGTGCTAGTTACTTTTGGCCTTCTATTTTCAAACACTACATGCTTTCCGTCCATAAATTCCATGCTTTCCAGATTTATGAGCACTAGATTCACACCCCACATGCACCCTTCCACCCAGTTGTTACCGTCGGCCCATTTTCCAAATGGGGAATTGACTTCATGACATCTAACCCTCACTCAGCCAGGGGGCATGCTTATATCATTTTCGCAGTGGACTACTTCACTAAATGGGATGAGGTGATTCCTACATATGCTACTGACAGTAAAACAATGACTCAATTTATCTTCAATCATGTTATCATGCGTTTCGGTGTTCCTTAGGCCATTGTCACCGATCATGGCTCTCATTTTAGCCATTACATGATGGTTGAGCTGACTTCTTATTTGGGATTGTGTCACGACAGCTCAACTCAATATTATCCTTAGGCCAATGGCCAATTTGAAGCAATAAATAAAGTTTTAGTTACTATGCTTCAATGCACTATTGGGATGCACAAGTTGAATTGGCATCTCATGTTGTTTTCGACTCTCTGAGCATACCGAACCTTGGCCAAGAATGCTACTATATTCACTCCATTTCATTTAGTGTATGGCCTCGAAGAAACCATGTCAATTGAATGTGAAATTCTTTCACTCAAGTTACCTGTCGAATTGCTTTCGAATACCTCACCAAAAGAGGAATGTCTCTTGTACTTGGAACTGCTTGATGAAACTCGATGCTTTGCCACTTTGGGTACTGAAGCACAAAAGAAACAGGTCAAAGCCCATTTTGATCAGACAGTTTCTCCATGTACCTTCTCTGAAGTAGACTTGGTCCTTCTATGACCAAGCACACGACAAGCTCGGGGCAGGAAAATTTGAACCTATGTGGCATGGGTCGTATATCGTAAAATGTGTTTTTCAGAAAGGGGCCTATGAGCTGATTGATTATGAAGGTTATCCTTTGGATAAACCCTGAAATGGTATTTATCTAAAGAGATATTATGCATTATTTTCTCGTGTATCTACTCTTGTACATTAGTGTGCTTTTCATTTTTGTACATTTTTGGTTTGGTGTGCGTTTGCAAGCGTTTTTCCTGCTTATCTTATTTTACCTAATTTCCAGATGTCTTTGGCTCCTTATGTCAGTTTCACTGATGGTGCCTGTCGTAGTACGCAAAATCTATCTTTTGCAGCCTAGGTTATCTATGACCCTAATGGTGAGTTAGTAGATCTGCAAGGTATATGCTCAGGTCGTACAACCAATAATATTGATGAATACAGTGCATTTATTGAGCTTCTGTCAAAAGTAATCTCTCTCAGAATTAGAGAACTCATTGTTAGCCTAAATTCATAGCTTATTATCCTACAACTCAACGGTAAATATTTCGTCAGACACCCTCAAATTATGATAATGTATTCTCATGTTCATTTATTAGAAATAAATTTTGATTATATTACATATCATCACATTCCACGACACATAAATACATTAATAGATGCATTGGCTAATCATGTCCTAGATAGACATTTTCAGAATTTATAACCATTATAACATGCATAGAATAGGAAAATAACACACACACACACACACACACACACACACACACACACATATATATCGATTGGTTTGCAAATAGTGTTCAAAAGTACATCATAATCCCCACAAAAAAAAAATGTTCTGGTACATGTATAGCGCGACTCGTAGATCTTGGAAAAACTACAAAAAATGAAAATATAATCTAATCCACATGGTGATCATGGTAGCAGCCTACTACTCTAATGACTCAAGCTAGCAGTCAATGAATACCATCAGATACCTTGACAATATGTCACTGGTACTAGCAGGGAATGTCTCCCATCTGCATGTACTTTGGAATCCCGATGGTAAGGGCATTTAGGTTTCGCACAATCTTTTCTTCAAGTTCTGCTCCCTCCACATAATGGGTACCCTCAAAGTCTCTCGCCCCCCTCTTGGAAATTGGTGACATCCCTGCCTGCCTTTGTGCTCAAAAATATGTGACAGATAAAGTTTCACATCAGTTGATATATATATATATATATATATATATATATATATATATATATATATATATATATATATATATATATATATATATATATATATATATATATATATATATATATATATATATACACACAAAATCATATAAAACATGAAAAAAAAGTGTTTTTACCTCTATCATACCAAGGCTCACCCACTGGAAGTGCAAAATCAGGGTCTCCCTGGAAATCTTCCCCAGAGTATGGTGAGTCTTCCACCATGATCATTTTATGCCTCAACCATGTAAAGAAAGCAGGTCTGAAATACATTCGTTGTCCACCTCCTCCATGAGGCATCAATGTTGCCCACCTCTCCAACCATGGATCCCGTGGTACTGGTGCCTCTATCTCCATCCCCTCGTACTGGAATAGGGGTACTCATTCTAGGAAGAAGGTTTTCATAATAGACCCTTATCCAAACTGTTTCATTTTTTTGTTATTACACCTCGTGAGTCGTTTCTTCATATTCTCCACTACAACCTCACACCAGTTGAATATGGTGGGTGCCATGCAATCCACCACCATCTGAATTTGAGCCTTGGTGGCCTCGTGTGGCGCATGCACCCCATCCATGCATGTGATAGTGTATAGCACTACCTTGAGTGCTAGATCATCCACTGTGCTTATGGCTATCTTGCCACTCAAGGATCTTGTTTCCAATGAGCATGCTCTCCCAATGAGCATGTACATACTCTCGTCCATGATTCGGGCTCCAAACAATCATGCTCTTGACCCTCTACACAAGAGGCCAATGATGAAGTAGATATCCACCACTTCAATTTCTAGTTCCTGGTCACCAAGAATGAATCGCTCTCGATCCGTGTCCCAGATACTGATCAGATATTGTAGTAGATCTGGTTGGGATCTGATGCTCGAGGTCATAAAGAATTTGAAGAGCCCACAGTTCCTCAATGCATCCATGCAAACCTTATTTTGCATAGCTGTCTGATCAAATTCATCATGATCTTTGTATTTCCACTCAATTGCCATGATTGATGGCTCTTCTTCCCTGCAAAAAACATTCAAAAAATCCCTTATCAATGTTTTGAATTAAATTTTTTTGGGTAAAATGACTTTTATTGAGTAATTTTCATGTGTTTTTCTGCCTTGGGTTTGGCACATCTATTTTAAAAATATCAACGCTGATCAACGACCTGTCAATTGTAAAAATTACGGTTGGACACAATCCTGATGTGGGATACCCACGCCGATTTAGCGCATCAACAGATTTGAAATCCTCTCCCAAAACTTCAAACATGCCATAAAACATGAAAAAATAGGTCTTCAAATGTAGAGGAAGGCAACGCCTCTTACCTGACACTGATATTTTCCTAATCGACTTCCCGGATCTCCCGCAATGTGCTCATCAAGATTTTAGGTAAAAGAGGGTAAATTTTCCTTCTCCAAAATGTGAAAGTGAAAAGTAATTTTTTTTTTTACTTTCTCCATATTTTATAAATGATCAATATCATTTTATGGTATTTTTGCTATATTTTAATGCTCTTACCTCGAAAACAGTTTATGGTTTGTTCTTGTACAGTGACGGGTTCAATTTTTTCACGGGTGACACATTTACGAGTTCTAGTTTACTACTTTTTCAGAATTGATTAAAAATAAATGAAAAATTAACCGCCCTGGAGTCATCTTTAATCTCTTTTCTGAATCTCAAAACATGAAAAGATTGTCGAGTTCTTATCGTTTGAGCTCGTTAAAGTGCATGAAACATCATTTACCCAATATACGTTTCCCCATTTTTTGGGCTGGGTTGAATTATTTACGAAAAGGGAATACCTTTGTAAATCAAAATTAAGAGGTTCTATCACACTTTGTTTTCTACCATTTCGGGTATGAGGGACTATTTTATGAAAAGGGCCATCTGTAGTTTTCTTTTCGCCTCTTTTCAGACTCTCTAAACATGAAAATATGCCGAGTTTCACGTTTGTTAGACTTGTTAAAATTTAACGACATTGGATCCATCATCATGACGACACTGAGTTCCTCATTCCTAGGGCTCATAAAATGTATTAGTGTTATGAAACCAACTCCAAATATAGAAGAAAATATAGATCAACGCCTTATAAATAAGCCACTTCAAGCGGGCAACCTCCTTTACATTACATACATGAACAATCCTTGGATGATACAAATGACCAAAACCTCCTTCTATATATAGGAGTCCATGGGATCACATTATAATCCTAGCTGACCTAAAAATAAAAATGTAAGGGCACAATGATAACAATATTGGGATTACGAGGGTACAAAAATAACAATAAGGGGGTTACACTAACAACAATAAGGGACTATATTAGTAATATAGGGACCTAACATGCCCATCTCCTTCAAAAAGGTGTTTTCCTCAATGATTGAGTATCTCTGGATGCTTCCGTATATAATTCTCATCCTCCAATGTCTCTTACATCAAAACGTCTCCCGTTGCGATGTTGATATGCCTGTTGTTTCATTCGATTTTGTGCCAAATTGAGGTTATCCTTTAAGAGTTGGAGAACTTTCTGTTGATGCTCGATGTGATGGATGGTGGATGATATCCACAAAGTGCCATAAAATGGGTCATTTTTGCTGCAGTATGGAAAGAAGTGTTATACCACCATTCAACGAGAGGTAACCATTTGACCCATTGCGTTTGCTTATCAGATACAAAATAACAAAGATATCCTTCCAAACATTTATTCATTATCTCTGTTTGACCATCAGATTGAGGATGATAAGATGAGCTATGAGCTAGTTGAGTACCCAAACAATAAAATAATTTCGTCCAAAAGTTTCCAGTAAAAATGGGATCTTTGTCACTTACAATAATCTTTGGGTTTCCATGTAGGTTTTGAATTGTTTCCATAAATGCAGTAGCAACTGTACTTGTTTTAAATGGATGAGATAATGCACAAAAGTGTGCATACTTGGTAAGTATATCAACTACTACCATGATGACACTCTTTCCTTTGGACTTAGGTAAACTTGTGATAAAATCCATTGAAATATCCTCCCAACGTTGACTTGGAATGGATAAAGGTTGTAGAAGACTCTGGGTCTTAATTGTCTCAACTTTATTTTTCTGGCAAACCAAACATTCCACCACAAACTTTTGAATATCAGATTTAAGGGCATCCCAAAAAACTTATTTCTTTACCTTGTGGTAAGTTTTTAAAAATCTTGAGTGTCCTCCTAAAGGAGAAGTGTGTAATTCCAAAATAATAATTTTTTTAGTTGGGAATTCTTGCAAATATATAAGCGATATTTGTACCATAAGGAATCATTTTTCCAACTAAATGTATCAGATGTACTAGGATCTTGATGCAACTATTGAATGAGTGTCCATGCTTCTTCTTCCTTATCCCATTCATCCCTTGCTTCGGTTATCCAATCTGGTTGGATAATAGAAATGGCACAAACCAATGCTTCCACCTCTTCATCCTTTCTTGAGAGTGCATATCCAACAACATTTAGCTTCGCTTTTTTGTATATGATTTCAAATTCATAACCCAACATCTTTGTGACCCATTTTTTCTGCTCTTATGAAGATATTCTTTGTTCCAAAAAGTGTTTAGGACTATCATGATTAGTTTTTACCTTGAAGTGTCTTCCCATTAGGTAAGGTCGCCATTTCTTTAGTGAATGTAGTATTGCCAACATTTCCTTCTCATAAATAGCTTTATGTAAATACTTTCCTTTGATTGGATGACTTTCAAAAGGAATAGGTCTTCCTTCTTGCATTAAAACAACGCCAATTCCATTTCCCGAGGAATCACTTTCCGCAATAAAGGATTTTGTGAAGTCTGGCATACCTAAGACCGATGCTAGGCACATTGACTCTTTAAGATGTTCAAAGGCCTTAGTTGCTTCAGGAGTCCATGAAAATTCATCTTTCTTCAATAATGTTGTTCAAGATGCTGCTATTCTCCCATAATTGTGAACAAACTTGTGATAATACCCTGTTAACCTGATAAATCCTCGCAACTGCTTTATGGTTGTGGGGACTTTCCATTCCTTAATGGCTTTAATTTTGTGAGGGTCTACCTTAACACCCTCTTGAAATACAATATGACCCAGATATTCCACCTCTTGTACTCCAAAGAAACATTTTTATGTTTTTGCATATAATTGTTTCTCCTCCAATAATTTGAGCACCCTGTCAACATGTTGAACATGATCCTTCCAAGACCTTCTGTAGATTAGTATGTCATCAAAAAATACTAGCACAAATTTTATAAGGAAGGGTTTGAAAATGGAATTCATCAACCCTTGAAATGTAGAAGGTGCATTGGTAAGGCCAAAAGGCGTGACCAAAAATTCATAATGACCCTCATGAGCTCGAAATGTTTTTTTTGGGATATCTTCAGTCTTCATTCTTATTTGATGATAACCTGAACGAAGATCCAAATTGGTAAAATAAATTTCTCCATGTAATTCATGGAGAAATAAGTCTATAATTCGATGTTGTAAAACCCTGGTGCTTTATAGACCATTTACAACATGAAATAATCTTATCTTGTGCTAGATACATCGAATTCCTAATTCTTGACACCTTGCATAACCATATGACATAGTATTTATTACAAAAAGATAGCTAATCTACTAAACAGTCCTATTACAAATAGGATTCCAACTCCTTATCTCTATCCATAACAACCTTATCTAAACTAAATTACATCATTTTCCAAGTGTATTCACACATGGTTGAATTTTGATGATAGGCTTCAAATCTTTATGACCATAATGCTGACCTCCATCAAAGTAGGAAAAAGTCCCCTATTTTCTGGGCATAGGGCCTTTGCACTCTTGAAACATTCTGACCACCATGAAATTCATTATTTCAAGCTCCTTGGTTGTTAGAAACTGAATTGACACATGAAAAACCTCCTCCTTAAGCTCCACCTGTCCAAAATCATCTCCAAACTGTTCAAATGGGCTGTAATAGACTGCGCTACGAAAACAACACAGTTTCGTAGCGCCTTTCATAGCACTACAATTTTACCCTTTTTTATTCAAAATATTGACCTATTTCCTCCAAAAATGACTTAATTATCTTTAAATACATCCTCCTCAGCATTTTCAGTTCTTAATTCATGTTTTTATCCCTCAAAATTTGATGAAAACGGGCAAGAAAAGCTGCTACAGCAGTTTCGTAGCACTTTTCTCCCTTTTTACACTGTCTGCGCTACGAAACTAAAACATCAAAATAAACTGATTCCATCATATAAAAAATACATATGAACTAAAAACACATTCATTTAAGCCTTCATGAGGTCCTTTCCTCAGTTTCACTTAATTTGGCTTTGAAATCTTTAATGATTATCATTTTAACACCTTTGTACTTTAATTCATCCTGAGTCAATTTCAACTGTTGCTCCAAGTCCTCCACCTAATCTTTAAGTCCCCTATTATTAGCTCTCAAGTGAGTATTTATTACTCTGACAAATTTGGCTTCCTTTATTTCTTGGTCTGTCCATGTGAAAAATTACTTTGCACTGCTTCGAGTTTTAGATATAGAACTAGTTTTACCTTCCCAAAATGCCTTCATTCTTTTGAACTCTGCTTTCTCAACACTGTACTTTCTAGCCCTCTTTATCATCACAACAATTTCTTGGTTTTCCAACCTCAATTTCTCCTCAAGATGTTGAAACTCTGTCATTTCTTCTTTTCCCTTCTTTGTTCTGCTAGCTGCATGCTTTACTGTAGGTGATGAAAGATCAACCACTTCTTCAGGGGCTTTAACTGTCTCAATAGGTTCTTGAACTTCCTTCCTTCCTTCCTTGAATTTCTTAGCCTTCCTAGTTATAGGTTTTCTTGCTTGAAAGATGAAGGTTGCATTTTCACCATCAAACTCAAGCTTCTTTGCAGACTTAGCCTTCTTTTCTTTATGCTCATCTTCTCCAATGAACTCAGCTTGAACAATGGGTGTCTCCTCTATGTCAATAGCATGCAGGATGTCATCTAAGTTTCCCTTTATCATTGGGTTGTCCTCTGTAGCTGTAACAACTATTTTTCCTTTTAATGCCACTGCTTGGCTTCTTGTTACTCTTTTGATTTCTTGCTTGCTGACATCTTGTTTCTGTTTTTCCTCTTTGACAATCTTTGACCTCTATTTTGCAGGTGATGGATTTGGTGTATCAAGCACTTGTGTCTGCTCTGTCCTTTTCTCAACTTGTTTCCTTGGCTTTAGTTTTGCAAATTCCTTTGGTTTTGCAACCACATTTTGACTAAATTCTGCTACTGGTGGTGATGGAGTTCCTTTAGTTTTAGGGTTTCTAGCAAGAGTTAGGGTTTCCAACTCAAAACCATTTATAAACAAAAAGGATAAAAAATCACTGCCTATCTTCTGAAGCTCATTCAAAATCAATAACTTAATCAAACCATGATGAAACAAATATGTTTCACAACCTTCATATTTGGATTGTACTTTATCAGCCATTTTTTCAATATTCCTATGCAAATAAAAGGGAAAATCAAGTGAAATCCTACCAGTGAAATGCAGAAGCAGCTTGAAATGGTATGTTTAAACCTTATGATATCTACCTTCACATGTAAAATACCTCTGAATGTTGAACAACAGCTTTGCATAACTATTTTTTATGCAACTTCTAGGGATAGCATTATTGAGGTCCATATCTGCATACTCAGGTTTCATAAACTATTTGCATGGCTCCATATCAAATTTGAAACCTTTACACCACGTTTCTTGACCTCTGGGTATCTCTGTCATAGCAACATTAATCTCTGGTGAAATTGACACATTTAGCATCCCAACCTTGGTAGTTGTTCCATTGAAGTTCAAGGAAAATTATTTAGACACATGTGTGTGGCAACCCTGCAACTTTTCACAAAACCGAAGAAAACCTACTCTTCTGAACGCCTCCATCACTGCTGGGTCTTAAATTATGGCCTTCATATCTTTAGGCTCATGTCTCAAGCAGTGTCCCCCTTTGTGGACTTTCTTTTCCTCTGCCATTCTTAACAAAAAACCTGTTAGCCTCGCTTGATAAATTGAATCAGCCTCGCTTGATTAGTTCATATCAGCCTCGCTTGATCAAGATGTGAAAACATTTGTATGGAACAGCTAATGTTTGGCTTGAAACTTCAGAGTTTAAACACTCAAATGGAGGCAAAGGAAACGAGAATGACTAATTAGGAAAAATTTTGAATTTGAAATGTCATCTCATAACTGAATTATGCCTCATTCATACCCTATCATGACTATGATGACTGCAACGTGGTAAGTACATTGAATCTTATCATTAACTGACTCATCATATCACTAACCTACCATTTCCCAACGGATTCTGACATATTTAAGCTCAAATGACAAGACAGTTTAGAAACTTCACTTTCATAGCGTCAACAATGTATTTTTCCCTGTTTGCGCTACGAAACTATTAGCGCTTCCGTAGCATAAATCAACTATTTTGAACTAGTGGCGCTAGGAAAATGAGGTTTCTTGGCTAATTGCACAGTTTTGACCTGAAACTTTAGGAAATGACCCAAAAATGGAAATTACAAATATTTGACAATGAATGGACCTTAAAAAATACCTTATTTGAACTTAGGGATGGGATTTTAACATATGAAAATCTAACATACACTTGATCAAATCCTAAATTTAATTCTAAACCCAATTTTGAACCATGACCAAAAACAAACTTGACACAATGATGTTTTGAATTTTTTTTTGGGTGATAAAACAATAATTAATCAATCATAGGAATGGAAAATTTATCTTCAATAGTGAGCTTATTGATCCCCCTATAATCTAGACACATGCGCCATGATCCATCCTTCTTGTGCACCAATACTACTGGAGCAGAGAAAGAACTTTGACTAGGTTGAATTATACCAGCCTCTAACATATCTGCAATCATACGTTCAATTTCGCTCTTTTGGACATAAGGATATCTGTAAGGCCTGATGTTTGGTGGAACACTTCCTGGAATCAAATGAATAGCATGGTTATGATCATGAATAGGTGGGATTTCATTTGGAGTTTCAAACACCTTGGAATGATTTCCCAAGAATTTTTGGAGATATGGAGAAATAGATGATTTTGATGTTGGAACTTCTAGTGGGCATACTTGTGCAATTACGCCTCATTTTTATTTCTTCAGAAGATTTTTCATGACATTAGAGCTTATTATCTTTCTCAGCTTCCCTGCGATACCTCATAATTCAATTTCCTTCATAAAAAAATTTCAAGAAAAGTTCTTGAAAACTAAAAGCTACTGTCCCCAAGGATTGTAACCATTCTACAATAGTCCAACATCAGCACCTCCCATTGGAATGGAAAGAATTGGAATATTCAATTCATATTCCCCCATGGTTATCTTGATATTATGGCATTTTCTAGACCAATTTATAGTTCCTCCATTTGCAACCATCACTTTACATTCTGGTGTTGGGTATAGGAAACAATCAATTCCTTGGCTACCTTACAATGGTTAAAATTATGGGTACTACCTGAATCAATCAACACTATTACCTTTTTCTTCTTGATATGTCCTTCTATCTTGATAGTTTGAGGAGTGGTAATTCTTACCAATGCATTACATGATATGGTCGGACTCATTTCTTCTTCTTCTAGGGTTGTTTCCTGGTGTATATCCTCTTCTTTTGAAGTTTCTTGTTCATTTTATTCCTTCCCTTCACAACCTATGTAAAATAATTTCTTCTCAGCACACTTATGACATTTAGTGTATTTTCTATTACAACTATAGCAAAGCCCTTTTTCTCTTTGTCCTTCCAATTATTGTGGTGTCAACCTTTTAGGTTGTGGAATTCTAGGAGTAGCAACACTTACATCCTTATAGATGTGAGTGGTAGGCTTCCTTGTTGCCATAATTTTTCATTCAATTTTTCTTGCCAACCTGAATGCCCTCTCCAATAATCAGGTTCCCAAATGTGAAGTTTATGTTGGATGTTATCCTTTAAAGTCCCTATGAAGACATAAATCCTATGTTTCTCTAGAATATCAATTACCCTTATATTCAATTTTTGGAAGTCCTCAATATGCTCCCCCATTGAACCCTTTTGTTTGAGATTTATCAATTGTCTAAATAAGGTGTTGCTCTTTGTATCCTCATAACGTGCTATCATTTCCTCTATCAAAGTTGACCAAGTGACAATTTTTTAACGGGAGAAAAGCCATCGATACCATACAAATGTATTTTGTTCTAAATGTAAAGTTGCAATGCGTACCTTTTGTGTGTTTTTCACATTATTGAGATCAAAATATTGCTCCATCTATAACATCCATGTTGTGGGATCATTGTCGTCAAACTTCCTCATATCCATCTTTGGAATATGGTGGTTCTTCCATCCAACATTAGATTTTATGGAATCACGACTAACATTTATTTTGTTCTCATCATGAGTTTCCTCTAGTATCTTTTCTCCATTAGGAAACATTTCTTGTATGAACATTTTCAAACCTTACATGTTTGCTTTTAGATCATTCTTCATGTTTTCCATGTTATCTTTCATTTTTTCTTCCATGCCATCCATCTTAGCTTCCATGCAAACTTCCATGCCATCCATCTTAGCTTCCATGCCTTTCTTCAAACCATCCATATTAGCTTCCATGCCCTTCTTCAAACCATCCATCTTAAATTCCATGCCTTTCTGCAAAACTTCCATTTCATTTTTTGTTTCTCTTTGCGAGTGCGAAATTTGGTTCACTTGCTCTTGTAATTTTGATATGTCATGTTGTGCTTCTTCATCTTCATGAGTCATAGTAGAGCCTTCTGAAGGCTTAATGGGTGTTGAATTCTTTTTAGGTGGAATTTTAGAACCCAAAACTAATATGTATGCTTCAATATGCCCTTATAATCACTTCAAATTGATTTTTCACACAATACTGATTCAATTCGAAAAAAAAATACACACCTTTTTCTTCCTTTTCAGGAGCTCTATATTGAAACTGAATTACCTCTGTGATTTTGGATCTTAAAAATGTGAAATTTGGCCCTGTAGTATCCCTCTTAATCTTCTTTCTAATGCCATAGGTCTGACGTGATTTGGATTCTTCAAGACAAAGTTATGCCCAATATCCCACAATGACCTAATTATGGACTGGTTTAGTAGAGAAAACTTGTACGACATGCCACATGTCACTTTTTCCTCCTTCGGCTCTAAAATTGATACACACGAAACTACAGTCTGTTTTATTGCAGCCAATTTTTACAGAATTAAAATCCAATGCTCAGAGAGAGAGTTATGACGATTTTCCCACGATCACCTCTTTCAGATGAAATTCGGGAGCCTGAGAAATCCATAACTTCCATAGATCATATCTTAGAAAATATTGGGAACCAAGATCTGAAATTGTTACAAGAAGTTCCTCAGGATTGTGGCTTCGCTTTGTAAAAATTTCCACTTCTGAAAC
Organism: Pinus albicaulis; assembly: GCA_034641835.2. Taxonomy (NCBI): domain Eukaryota; kingdom Viridiplantae; phylum Streptophyta; class Pinopsida; order Pinales; family Pinaceae; genus Pinus; species Pinus albicaulis. The sequence goes on from CM076582.1 coordinate 81,105,339, forward strand.
TTTGTAGAAAAAAAATTATATTGAAACTTCCACGATGACCTGTTTTAGGTGAAATTTGGGAGCGTGAAAAAAACCTAACTTCCACAGATCATATCTCCGAAAATGTTGCGAACCAAGATCTAAAATTTGTATATAACGTTTCTTAGGATTTAGCCTTCACTCTATAAAAATTTCAGCTTCTGAACCTTCATAGAAAAAAAGTTATAGATAAAATTCCATGATGACCTGTTTGGAGCAGCGAAACCCTAGAATCCAAAGCTCTGATACCAAATGTTATGAAACTAGATCCAAAATTAGAAGAAAAAGGAGATCAACGCCTTAGAAATAAGCCAGTTCGAGGGGGAAACCTGCTTTACATTACATAAATTAACAATTATTTTATTATACAAATGACAAAATATCATTCTATATAAAAGAGTCCATGGGGTCACAATATAATCCTAGCCAACCTAACAATAATAATGTAAGGGCATAATATGCTTGGCATAATGCACCTTCTAAGTTTCACATTATATCACAAGAATTTGCTATCCCCTTGAAGCTTGCATATAAAAATAATTGGGGTACTCGCCAGAAATGGTGGGGGAAGATGGAAAGCATTAATCAATTGTGTTGGAAGTATGTCACTCTTGATCATGACACATCCTCTATTTTGGGTCGTGTTGGGGATATCCTTCATTTGTCACTTTGCCTCCATGGGTTTGGGAAATATTTTTTTCCTCTTATACCATAACCATTCTTGTCAAGTATGACCTTTGATTCCATTCGAGTCAAATACTGCTGAACTCTGGAGTCGTGTCTCTGATATGTTCAAGAGAGGCTCCTTCTATGTCTCATTCATTGCGTGGTTCTCTGATCACTTTCATTATTGTATTATTTCCTTCATCTCGTGTTGATGATGTGGGATACCTTATGGCCCTCCTTCGACAGATCACTTCTTTTCGACTTCAGCACATTATCCCAGAAGTTGATCTAGAGATCCCCTTTTTAGTATGTTGGCTCAAGGGGTCCTTACCCAGGTTTGGCAACAAAACCCTATACTACTGGCCCTTTCGACAGTGACCTGCTTGCACAGGTCAAAGTCTCACCCAAAGAAGTATGGGTGGGTGTTGGAACTAGGTTTCCGTACCTTGAGAGAGGATAGGTAAGCCAAGCAGAGTTGTGTCCGACTGTATAATGACCAGATCACCTATCTCAGAACCTGATCTCGTGTGCAAGATCAACTATACTTATTGTGCTCAACAAATCATATACTTCTAAAATAGTAGTGCAACATTACATAAAACATAACAAAACATACCAAGATGTAGTAGAAACACTTAACATAGTACTTTCGTAGCTTAACACAGAATATGCATAACACAATAGCTATCAAAGATTCACATCAAAAATACACATAGATTCAGTTACTCAACAACCATTATCATTCATTAATCCTTCAATTCCTTCTTACAATACCCAAAACCGACTTGTGCACACAGCAGCAGGGTCCACACACAGCAGGACTTGGGATCTCAGTGCACACAGCCAGCAGGATTCCTTTCCCCAAAAACCCAAACAGATCTACTAAGCCATAATTTGCATCAAGATCTCATCATCTTCTTGCCTTATAATTCAAAATTTCCCTCTATTTATAATCATCTAGCCTAATCCTTCCTATGGTCTGCAAACTGTGGTTTGTGGACTCGAGGTCTACCCTTTAACCCATTACAATGCTTTTGAGGCTTTGACCCACCCAAAAACCACTGCGCTAGACTAATTATACTAAAAAATATACAAAATAGGATCAGTTTCGTAGCTTGTAGGAGACCATGTTCCAACACAATACCTTAGAGCATACATGCCCTAATGGCAGGTTGTTCACATTTGGCGACATGCTTACATCATTGGCCTTCGATCTGGTGATTCTGCGAGTGTTTGACGTAAGATCCTTATTTTTATCTCATGCATTTTACTGTTGGTGCCTTGAGAGCTATTTTTATCATTGGTGGTTTCTATCGTGCCTGTTAATGATTTACATCATTGGCCAGTAATTATGTAATATTCTAAAATTAGAATGCACCTAATTGGAATATTAAATTTTGCTGATTTCACTTAGGAGAAGAATAAATGGGTAAGGAGGCCCATACATTTCAGAAATAAGAATAAAATCCCTCATAATGTGAAAAGGGATCATAATGCTAGCTCGATTTTACACTCTCAGGTGTGAACAGGGACAAATGCATGTGGACAAGGTCAAGTTTGACCAGGTCAAGTTTGACCAAGTCAATAGCGCTGGTATGAGAGGAAGAGATCATCCATGGAGACAGCGCAATGCAAGTAGGAGGAAGATTCCTTGGTGAAGGAAACCCTAATGAGTGGGGCCCAAGGCAAGAAGGCTCACACATGTTTAAAAGGAGGGAAAGGTAGCCATAACAAGACATCTTATGAACTGAAGACTGGATTTTGGTCTGCATGACTATTCTGCTTTCTCCAACTATTTAGTTGAGATTGTTGTGCTGCTTAGCACATGGTATTCCTGTTTAGGAATCCCTTCTCATTTCTTGAGAGGCCTCTTGAAGGAGCTTGTACTGAATTTCTCCACATTTAGGCTTGAGGCCAAGAATCCTCCTTCAACTAAAACATTATTTTTGCAGCAGTATAACGTTGTGTTGCAGTTTGTTGCAATGGGGGTTCACAACACCACTTCCTGCACTTATTTTTCAAAGGAGGGAGCTTCCATTCCTTTGGGAGATCAGTAAGGAAGGTTCTGGAGCATATTTTCATATATTGGCACTTGGAAAAAGTAATCCCATCACCTACAGCGCAGTCCATTGTAGGAACTACATCATTTCTTGCAGTATTGTAGTGTGAGGGTCAAACCCCTCAACCTTGAGCTACTTTCTTAGGGAAAAGGCCAACCTTTCTCCTAGAAAGTTTGTAAGAAGGATCCTCCTTCATTCATTGTATTATTCGGTTGTATTTAAATCAGAGCTTCAATAGACTATTTTATTTCAGATCCAGATCTGTAGATCTAGCATTTTGTACTTGGGCTTTCATGAAACCCTTGCCGGGTTATCTTCATAATGTGTAAAAGGGGCTAGATCCCTATTTTTCTCTATGATTTGAGTAATAAAATCCAGATCTATGGTTATCCTTCATATTCTATCAGAAACCCTCATATAATCATGTTGTGTTTTCTTCAGAAATTTCTGTATAGCTTAAGTCATGGGATTTTAGTGTTTTTAAGTCATATCGGGACCGAGAGATCTATTTAACTCATCAAAAGGGATTTTTTTCTGATCCCCTTATGGATATGAATCCCATAATAAATAAGCTAAGGGATAAAAGCATTATTTTTTCCTGTTATAATGTAATTATTTAGAATTAACGTTTTTATTACCCATATTGCAGCATTTCCCCACTTTGGGATGACATAGTGGATCATATTTTTGCTGCTGTAACAATAATCTGTTGGCTATGTGTTATACACACATTTTATGAGTTAATTTCTCACTGCTACTCCAACATTGTGTTTATATATTGCTGCATCCCCATTTTGGGATATTACAATGGTATCAGAGCATGATCTTGGCTCAGCCTATGGATCTTAGCCATTATGCTATCAGAAGAATAAGAAGTAAAAGAGAAGAAGAAATATCAGAATGATGGGGATAATGAGCTTTATCTCATCACTTTTCAGATCCAGGAAGAACCTCTCCAAGGAGGTTAAGTAGATGAAGGAGAAGAGGTGCAGTGAAACTCCTAGAGGGTTTCAAGAAGAGGAAGGGACATGCACTTCCTATTCTCAAAGAGAAGAAGACAAGAAACATGAAAGACACTTGGAATCTGAAATTCTAATTGAATACCTTTCTGAATACAAAACTAAACCTAGAGCCTTCAAGGAGACTCTAGCTTTACCACAGTTCATTCAGCTGGAAGAAGAAAGGAGACGCTACAGCCATGGGATGATGATAGGAAATAGATTTCTATTGTCCACTTTTGATGGATCACTCACATGTGCAGAAGATTCTTGGGTGATGAATCTAGAAGCATTCTTCCTACTACATCCAGTGGTAGAAAGAGAGGTTGTAGAACTTGTAGCACTGCACCTTGAAGGTGAAGAAAATACTTGGTGGTTCAACCATTTGAGCCATGCAAGGGTGTCTAATCTTGCTAAGTTTTCTCAAAGTTTGATTAGGAAATTTGGAAAAGAGAAATAAGATGAGGAGAATCCCTCACCACCATTGGAAGAGGCATGTACCAGCGCTGACACAACTATGGAGGAGTAGCCTTCACCTTCAGTAATTTGGGAAGTCAACACATTTGAAGAGCGAACTCTTGCAGCCCCAAAAAATGCTTCCAAATTTCACCAAGGTATGCCTAATTTTCCATCTCTTATAATTTTAGCAAATATTATGGAGGGATCTACATCATTGTGTACTACTGATTTAGAGTAGCAGAATGGAATTGCACTGTACAAGAGTAGCAGTGAAGAAAAGAGGACCCGTTCCTTATGGGAGCAATCAAAGGCAGCTTCATTCATGAAGCAATGGAGGAAGAAGTGATAGATGGTAGACATCTTGAGATGAGAAATATTTTCTCCTTTCTAGATGACCCTTTCTCAATGAGCATTTCCTAGCTTAGAGAGAGACTTCTACCTGCAGCAGATCTAGAACCTTATTGGTTTTGGAAGGCCATTGATGAAAAGAAGGTCTCATGGAGAGATCTTATGGGAGGTGCACTTCAACACATCATGGAGTGCAAAGTAATTCAATAGTATGAGGGGGTTTTTCCTCCAACACACTTGGGTTCTTATGGATTCAAGATGATGATTGATATGAGATCTTTTCTAGGAGATCTCCAAGGAGATGCATTTCAATATCCCATGAAATGCAAATGAAAAAATCTAATATGGGAGGATGGTAGTCTTCTTTGGATGGGTATCGAGTTGGAGAATGATAGGAGACATCAACAAGGGGATGAATGGATGTGGACAGAGAGAAAGAAGCTGGAAAGCTACTTGCAAATATATGACACCGGGAAGCAAGAGGCTTGGTTGTGTTGGCTACTCTTGAAAGAGTTTGGCCATCATATGACATATCCTCTTTCTAAGGGTATGTGGGTGAAGAAGGTGTGGCAGGATACTTTCATCATGGGGCAGCAAGGAGCATGTAGATATTGTGTTGATATGACATTCTTCATATCAATCACTATGTTTTCACCACATGATTTTTATGATGGAGGTATGAGAAGGTAGCAAAATCCATTTTTGCTTGGGTTGTTCTTGGGAGAGCATGGGCAGATTTTTTGTCACACTTTTCATGATTTTGCAGGAGTAGGAGATGGCACTATCATGGTACAAAGGGGCTACTCCTTGGCCTTAGATGATCAAGAGGTACTTCTACATTGGAAGGAACTTCCTCTATGTAGCAGCATTTTGGGAGATGTCTTTGACAATGAGCATGTCAAAGAATGGAGCTATGAGTTGGCAGGAACCTATTTGCATAGGCCAACATCATTGTCATTTTGGAGCTTGTGCTTATTGATGGAGTATCCCCAAGATCATTTCACATTGGATGCACTTGGTGGACAAGGAGGAGGTGAGAGAGATGGAGTAGTGTGTTACACCATTTTTTTGTCATCTAACTTGTTACTATTAAATGGAACTAAGTACACTAAGACCAATTTTACCCTAAGTAAAATTTATTTCACTATGAAAAATAACTTATTAAAACACCTTTATTAAGTTTTTTATGGTCTAAACAAGAAACCCCATGAGGAAATATTAAATAAATCCACATTTTTTTAATTTTCCTCAAGGAATAATTAGTTAAACTATAGTTTAATTAATATTCCTAGTCATATTTAACCCAAAACAGGAAAATTAATTAGACAAATTATTATTTATCTTATTATTTTCTAGGAATAATTTTTTAAACCTTATTTAAATAATATTCCTTGTTAAATTTGACTAAATCACTCATAAATAGTTAAATAAATCATTATTTATTTAATTATTACTCAACTACATCCTTAAAATGATAAATAAAGCATTTATTTTTTTATTATTTACAAATAAAGGGATTTGACCCAAGTCAAATTCCTTTTCCCTCCAACAAAAATAATAAAATATTCCATAAAAGTTGGATCTTGATTTGGTTAATAATATTTTAATTATGCACCAATATCTAGACTAACTCAATATTTTGTAATAAATAGAAGGGTTTTTCCATTCATTCATCACCTTTTGTTTCCTAAAGATCACTCTGGATCTATACTTTTGGTCTGAATTTGATCCACCATCATTGTCATATTTTTCTATCTTTTTTCTTGTGAGCTCCCTTTGAATTCCATTTTTTTTCTGGGTTTTCTACACCATCAAGAGAGAGGAATTTTAGATCTGAAGTGCTGAGGACTTACAAGAACTCATCCCATTGAGGAGAACTGGTAACATCCTTCTATGTTTTCCTCCCAGGTGCCCTTAATATAACATTCATTCAACATATTCTTTTCTTGTCCATTGGATGCATGGAGTAAATCTCGTTTTTATTTACTACTTAATGTCTTTTAATGCATAGATCTAGATTTTTGCAGCATTTATCTTGATCACCTAATTACAGATCTGAAGATATTGGCAGCCATATTTGTTGTTAGGGTTGTTTGTTATGCACAACTAAAGTGGTATTTTTTCCTACACTTTCAATTAAGATTCATACTAACAACTGGTGACTCCACATCATAAAATGTGTTTAGATCCCTCTTTTTCTAAATACATTTTGGCATGACCAAAACATGCTTGGGGACACCTATGCCCCTCAACCATAAAAATCCTAGATCTCAGGAAAAAAAAACACTGAAACCCCCTTTCTCTGATAGGTCGCACTTTTCAGGTCATTTCATGGGACAGGTCGCAGTTTTCTGCCCAATACCTGCTACCTAGGTCACAGAACATACCCCAAAAAGTGTGACCTGGCTTTTTCATGAGCTTTGGGTACATAAACTGAACTTTCATTCCACTGAAATGAAAGAGTAGGGTTAGGCCTCTTACCTACAACTGACGGATCTCGATTACAATGCTCAGTTTGTCTGCTACGCTCACTGCAAGATTTAGGGCCTTCTCTCATAGCTACATTCACCACAACTCCACATGCAAATGAGTGAATTTGGAGGGAGAATGCCTTATTAAAAGAAAACTCCTTATTTTTCTTTCTCCTGCTACGGCCAAATCGTAGCTTAGTTTGAAAAACCGCCTGTACCATTAGAAAGCTCTCACCGAGCCCTCAAATGGGTATCTGTTAGTTTTTCATGATTTTATACTTCACTAGGACACATTTCGTCCAAGAAGGGTCACTTCACTACTCCCAAAAATCGATTTTTTTCACTTGCAACACTTGTCCTTGGGGCACCACTTTGCCTTCATACTTTTCCATGCTCGTGTCGATTTTTTTTGTGAGTAACCATCATGTACTCATGTTTTTATAGTCCCCATTGAACCTTTTCTGTGTGGCAGCTTCATCGAGTCGCCCTTGTTTAGAGCATATGAGTTGAGTCATCATCGCATCCATGGAGTCTATTCCGAGTCCCTTCATATCCCGCTATAGTCCTCCATCCTTCATTTTTTGATTCCTCTCTCGTGTCACACATTATGGCCTTCAGTCCTACTGTCCCCTATCCCTCATGATATTGTGTCAGTCGCTGCCAGGACATCCATGCAATTTTTTCTCTAACAAGGGAAGTCATTCGTCCGCTACTCAATATCCCCCACTTCATCATCATCCTTAGTGTTAGTCTATCAGTTTCTCTACTATTTTCTCTCGTGCCTTAGTTGACGATCCCTTATTGCCTCACCTATGGCGGACCTCCTTCTGTCGACATCAGATCATTCATTCCAGAAGACAGGTCTAGAGGGAAGTGTACCTTGGTTCCAGCTTCCACTCTTGTTCGATGCCTTAGATCAGGCAAAGGGACTCCTTACTTCCCTTTGAATTGATTTTTTCTCAGCTCCAGCTCCTTTCAGCATGATCGTGATCTGTATACTTGATGGTTCAGTGATGCAGGAGACGATACCGACAATTCTCGGGTGTGTGTGAGATGTTTCAGCCCTCATGAGGGGGTGGCCCTATAGGTAGCCCCCCACATGCCTGGATGACCTCTTCATTACAGCCATTGATGGAGCTCCATTTATTTGATGATGTCGGCCTCAGTCACTTGTAGCGCCTTTTTGTTTTCATGTATCAGTCAGATTTTCAGAGCCCTTTCCTGTTTACAGGGCCATTTGGGTTGTATTTTTATCTCATGTACTTAGATATTATTGTATAAGTCCTGGTTGTTACCCCAAGAACAATATGTATGTGGGATTCAGTATCATGTTTTGACCTGGCTCATATTTATGCCAACATGTACTATATTGTTATGTCCCTTGTTTATTGGACGCACTTTTCTTTGTACTTTGTCTCGGCGGGCATAGGTATGCCTCCCCTGCCGCCTATAGGAGAGGTATTCACACATAAAAGAGACTTGTCGTACCTATAAGTCTCACCTTCTTAGGGTATAGTCCTCTAGCGCTTTGGTTTACCTTATATTTCTCTCTCTTTGACTTCCCCTTCGGTGTCTAGTGATTGAGTTCTTACAACGTACTTTGGTCATACGATTAGCTCCTAATGCTTGCACGCTGGGGGAAATCTGTTACACCATTTTTTGGTCATCTAACCTGTTACTATTAGATGGACCTAAGTACACCATGTAAGACCAATTTTAAACTAAGTAAAATTGCTTTCACTATGAAAAATAACTTAGTAAAACACCTTTATTAAGTTGTTTATGGTCTAAACAGGAAACCCCATGAGGAAATATTAAATAAATCCACATTTTTTTTATTTTCCTCAAGGAATAATTAGTTAAAAAATAGTTTAATTAATATTCCTAGTCATATTTAACCCAAAACAAGAAAATTAATGAAATAAATTATTATTTATTTTATTATTTTCTAGGAATAATTATTTAAACCTTATTTAAATAATATTCCTTGTTAAATTTGACTAAATCACTCATAAATAGTTAAATAAATCATTATTTATTTAATTATTACTCAACTACATCCTTAAATGATAAATAAATCATTTATTTCTTTATTATTTCCAAATAAAGGGATTTGACCCAAGTCAAATTCCTTTTCCCTCCAACAAAATTAATAAAATATTCCATAAAAGTTGGATCTTGATTTGGTTAATAATATTTTAATTATGCACCAATATCTAGACTAACTCAATATTTTGTTATAAATATAAGGGTTTTTCCATTCATTCATCACCTTTTGTTGCCTAAAGATCACTCTGGATCTATACTTTTGGTCTGACTTTGATCCACCATCACTATCACATTTTTCTATCTTTTTGCTTGTGAGCTCCCTTTGAGTTCTTTTTTTGTTTGGGTTTTCTACACCATAAAGAGAGAGGAATTTTAGATCTGAAGTGTTGAGGACTTACAAGAACCCATCCCATTGAGGATAATTGGTAACATCCTTCTATTTTTTCAAATGAATAGCTAGCTTGCATGCTTGGGAGGCGCGATATGGAGATTTATTGATGAGACAACATCCCATTCCTTGGAGGAGTTTATCAGATGTGAATGCTACAATAGGAGGAGGGGAGACTTCTCAGTTCTATCCTTGTAGTTGCTTGAGTACAAGCAACATTTGGGAGGGGAGGACTGTAATATTCCAAAATTAGCATGCAGCTAATTGGAATATTAAATTTTGTTGATTTCACTTAGGAGAAGAATAAATGGGTAAGGAGGCCCATACATTTCAGAAATAAGAATAAAATCCCTCATAATGTGAAAAGGGATCATAATGCTAGCTATATTTTACACTCTCATGTGTGAACAGGGACAAATGCATGTGGACAAGGTCAAGTTTGACCAAGTCAACAGTGCTGGTATGAGAGGAAGAGATCATCCATGGAGACAACGCAATGCGAGTAGGAGGAAGATTCCTTGGTGAAGGAAACCCTAATGAGTGGGGCCCAACGCAAGAAGGCTCACACATGTTTAAAATGAGGGCAAGGCAGCCATAGCAAGACATCTTATGAATTGAAGATTGGATTTTGGTCTGCATGACTATTCTGATTTCTCCAACTGTTTAGTTGAGATTGTTGTGCTCCTTAGTACAAGGTATTCCTGTTTAGGAATCCCTTCTCCTTTCTTGAGAGGCCTATTGAAGGAGCTTGTAATAAATTTTTCCACATCTAGGCTTGAGGCTAAGCATCCTCCTTCAGCTACAACGTTATTTCTGTAGTAGTATAACGTTGTGTTGTAGGGTGTTGCAGTGGGAGTTCACAACACCACTTCCTGCACTTATTTTTCAAAGGAGGGAGCTTCCATTCCTTTGGGAGATTAGTAAGGAAGGTTCTGGAGCATATTTTCATATCTTGGCACTTGGCCAAAGTACTCCCATCACCTACAGTGCAGTCCATTGCAGGAACTGTGTCATTTCTTGCAATATTGCAGTGTGAGGGTCAAACCCCTCATTCTTGAGCTACTTTCTTAGGGAAAAGGCCAACCTTTCTCCTAGAAAGTTTGTAAGAAGGATCCTCCTTCATTCATTTTATTATTTAGCTGTATTTAAAGCATATATTTAGTATACTGTGTTATTTTAGATCCAGATCTGCAGATCTAGCATTTTTTACTTGGGCTTTCATGCAACCCTTGCTGGGTTATCTTCATAATGTGTAAAAGGGGATAGATCCCTATTTTTCTCGATGCTTTGAATAATAAAATCCAGATTTGTGGTTATCCTTCATATTTTATCAAAAACCATCATATAATCATGTTGTTTTTGCTTCAGAAATTTCTGTATAGCTTAAGTCATGGGATTTCAGTGTTTTTAAGTCATATCGGGACCAGACATGTGTTTAACTCATTAAAAGGGATTTTTTTTTTATCCCCTTCTAGACGTGAGTCCCATAATACATAAGCTAAGGGATCCAAGTGTTATTTCTTCCTATTATAATGTAATTCTTTGGAATTAACGTTTTTATGGCCCATATTGCAGCATTTCCCCACTTTGGGATGACATAGTGGATTATATTTTTTCTGTTGTAATAATAATTTTTTGGCTATGTGTTCTACACACATTTTACAAGTTAATTTCTCACTGCTAATCTAGCATTGTGTTTATGTATTGCTGACTCTTTTTTGACCATTCCTAAAGTGACTTCTTGAAAACCTAATTATCTGGAGCGACGTGCCCTCTACGTGTCTTACTCGCGCCGATGATATCTTTTTGGTCTAGGGAAGCACAAATCAACGTTGGAATGAGGATCATACTTGCATCGATCCTCTTTTGGAATGTTTTTAAAAATGGAAGTGAAGCTTTGAGATCTGGAAGCTTCGTGGTGGAGAACTGGTTGTTTGTTCCTGAGGATAGAGTCAAGCTTCTCCCTTTGAGCTCTTTTTTCCTACAAAAGTGGAACCACCCAAAGGGATAACCCATTTCTCCACCTAAAGTGGATCCATGCTCCCTCCTCCATTGTTATATAATGGACAATTTCCCATAGCTCTACTAGTTAGAACAGAGATAGAAGAACAACAGAGAGATATTTTTTTGCTATAGGTATTGAGCGAGATTTGAGACCTTTTTTCCTCCACATCAATTTGAAAGAGCACTTTGGAGACGTGCTTGGATCAAGACCCGTCGAAGGAGAGTCGCAACATCAAGACACAGGTTGTAACTCCCCGTCCCTATTTTAATATAATACAATTGGTTCGTGCTTTCCATTATCGTTTTTAATGTGTGATTGGATTCTTAGTTTTCCTTGATCATCTAATTAGGTTGTATATGAAAAATATATGTTATGCTTTCATGTTTGCTATTGTTTGATCCTTGTGTAGTTAACCAAGAGCCAGTGACGGTGAAGATCTGACCACAGAACACGGAGGATCAAAGGATTCAAACAATAATTAGCATCAGATTGAGGTAGGTGATCTATTCACAATCTGCATGTAATACTCCAAAAATTTAGACTTCATCTAAATGGAATATTATAGTTTGTGTTATCACTAGGTAGGTGAATCAGTGGGTGGGGACACTCATAAAACCCTTTTTGAAGGAATAATAACACTCCTAATGTGAAAGGAGGAAGAATAAGCAGCTGGATTAAGCACCTTTGGGTGTGAACAGGGATTGAATCATGTTAATTCAGTCAAATTTTACCAAATCAACAACGTTGTCATGGAGGAGTGGTCTTTATGATAAGACATCGCAGTTTTGGTGGAGGACGACTTGCATGAGCTTGGTGGCAAGTATGGATGGGACCCAATGTGAGGAGGCTCTCATGATATATATGGAGGGGATAGCAACCATTGTTATTCATGTTTTATTTTATCATTTTGATATTGGTCTGCTTAGACTTACTTCCTCTTGCTCTTTATCAGGGTTGTTGTGCTGTTTAGCACAAGGGTGTTCCTGGTCGGGAATCCCTACCTCATCCTCAAGGAAGGAGAGGTTCTTTGAGCTGCATTTCCTCATTCCAAAATTTTGGCCAAGCTACCCCCTTCAAATACAGTACAGTTTCTGTTTAGAGCTGGGTTGTGTTGCAGGGTGCGGCAAAGGAGGATCAAATAGAGCCAATTCTGGGCTTGTTTTTCAGTGGAGAGGTCGCCTATCCATTGGAAGATCAGCAAGGAGGTCTCCTAGGCATATTTATATAATTTTGGCATCAGGGCAACCATCTACCATCCCTCACATTGTATTTCCAGTCCGTGACTGCGTTATTTTAGTGAGTTGTTGCAATGGGTAACCCAAAAATGGCCGAAAATCCAAAGTTAAGATCTGGCCAAACCATTTCTAGTTTTTTCTGGGTGTTTGGAGTAGAATCCATGGTTAAAATTCCAGATCATTCTGAGCACGCTAGCAACCTTTTGCACATGTTTCTTTGCCTCAAAAGTAATAGTTTCCAGTAGCAGCAGCAATAGCAATACACATTTCTAGTGCTTGGTTCTTTGGTGTATTTTAGTCATCTTGTGGCTTGAGTGCATTCCTTTTGGAGCAATGTATTTTCTTATTTTCTGGGCATTTATTTTGTTTCTATTAGACATATTCCACTTACGTATGTTTATAGCAGCAACTATACTGATATAGAAAGCGCTTTCACTGCTCTCTGGCATTCTATACAGTTGCAACAACTCATGTGCTGATTGTTCTGATCATTAGAGGATTGTTCTTATACTTGAGTGGCTTGTCCCTCAAGATATTTTTGTATATTTTTGCTGATCTATTAACAAAATGATGGCTGCATATTGATCCCTCTCATGTCATGATCAGATTTGTTGTGTTTTACATTATTATGTCTTATATTGCTTCTATTTCCAATTTGGAATATTACACTGCATGCATTTAAAATCTAGGAAAGTAGGCTTCTAATTGTTCCCTATTGTTACTAGACCCATCCTAGGGCTAGAGGGATCGTCTCTGTCAACAGAGAGGATTTTCCTGCATAACACCAATATGTTTTGGGAAATTGGGAAAACATGGCACACCACTTTGCTAATGGCACCGAGTTGCTCTTGAACACCACACTCTTCCACATCATCTTTGTGGTTGTTGGGTTGGGTTATATTCTTGTATTTCGATTCATAATACCTTGTCTTTAGAATTAACATTGTTATTTTTCTATTAAAACAAATAATTATTTATTTGGATTAATATTTAGTTATTTTTATGAATAAGTAAATAATAAGTGATAAATAATTATTATTTTTAAAAAAGAATTTATAACATTTAAAGTCTCTTAATAATTACTAAGATTAATAATATTAATTATTAATATCAATAAAAAAATAAATTAATTAACTAAATAGGTTATAAAATCTTGATTAAATTAAGAAATAATTTATAATTATTCTTAATAATTTTTTACTAATATTATTAATTATTATATATTAATTATTATTATTAGGATAATTAAACAAATTATTACTTAATAATTTATGAATAATTTATTAATAATAATTTTACTAATAATAAAGAATGGTCGGCTCTTTCTTCTACCATTTATTAATGGTTTGGCCCCTCTTTCAAGCATTCTTCAAAAATTTTGTCCTGAAGATGGATCCCCGTTGGAATTCGAAATGTTGAAAAATTTATTTCAACACTGTGGATAATCTGAAATGTTCATCTTCAATTGATAACCACATAAGTTTAAAAACCATCATCATCATACCTTTTCAGAGCCTCCATCTTAGTTTTGGGTCAATTTTTCCAACTCCATTCAGTTTCTTCAGTGTGTTCAAGAGAATTCATTGAGTTGACATCCATTACAATATCGTTAAGCCCTCATTCCATGTTTTCCTTTCCTGATCCAATTCCATATCAACATCATTCTATCTCAATCATGATACCTGTTTTGTGTCATTGATGGGGGATACATCAAGGCCCTCCTACGATGGGTCACTTCTTGTCGACATCGACACATTGTCCAGGAAGTTGACTTAGAAACAACCCTTTGGTACCTTGGTGCTTTCATACATCAATGGAAAGTTTCCTCGTTCTAGATGAGAAGTTTACATCATTGGCTTTCAACCGAAAGATTTTGTATGGTGTTCAACATAAACTCATTTATTCACACCATATGGATTGTACTGTAGTACCTGTTATCACTCCGCCATATCTCTAAGGCTGAAGAAGAAATCCCAATAGAGGTAACCACAAACCAATATTTTAGCTTGGTAGCTAGCCCTACCAAATCAGAGAGGGCTTTCTCCACAAATCACAGCCAAGAGGGCTGGATGAATTAGGGTTTAAGGCTAGGTATAAGTACATGGGTTTGATTTGGTTGAAATTGGGTTGTTGTATGGGTGAATTAGGTCAAAGAGGCTAGGTCAGGGAAAATAAGATTAGGATTGCAGAGATTCAATGGGGCAAGGTAGGTAGAAAAATTAAAACTTTATGGTTTCTTGAGTGGGATGGATCAGACATGTGAGGAGCTAGAAAGAGAAATGCTAAGCACGAATTCTTTATAAACTGAATAAGATGGACAAACTATGAAGGTTTTCCAAAAACAGAGCATGAGATATGTATTATGCTTATCAACATAAAAACCATCATATCATAGAAATGAAATGGATCATGAAACAAAACATTCATACATAATGAGACATAAGAAGAACAATGCTAAACTTCCATACCACATGTATCCCAAAGAAATAGCTGCAACCTTTTCATTAAGTTCCTGCCAAAAATGATTACACTAGAGTCTCTCATCAATGCATCAACATCCAACAATTTCCATCCTCTAAAATGAGTTCAAAAGTACAATATATAGACCTCAAACAACCTCTCCCAACCTCAGGGGTCTAATTCCCAAGTTGAGGAGGTGTTCCATCGAAAACTGAGCTGAATACCTAGATTGTAGGGATGTCAAACTGACTCATCCCTTACTTTTTGAAAATTGACTCATTACATGTCATCAAAACTATTCACCTAATGTATTTACCCTAGGTAAGTGTAAAAAGATAATAATTACATTTACTTCCATCAATTACATCAGTAAAAACATGATTTCTCAAGGTGAAAATCAAAATTGCATAGAAAACTCAGAAAAATCAGAAATTGGTCAGGTGTGTAGCCCCATCTTCAAGCTAAGTTTTGAGGGGGTTTTCGATGTCCAAAATGAGCTCAGGATAGCTCATTGGAAGCTTATCCAGTCTAATTTCAAAATGTGTGCTTGATTTGTAGATTTGACTTGATTTGACCTCCCAAAAATTTATTCTCCCAATACTACTCTAGGTGTAGTGCCAAGGTGAAAAAGGAGGCAGAACTATGATTTTTTGAAGGTTTTTTTACTTTTTCACCTGCCAATTTAACCAAAAAACGCTAGAAAAGTGGTTTTCTTACATGTTTTCTCTATTATGAATCCAATGGTGGTCTTATTTTGACCAAAATATGCCTCGAACAGGTGCGTAACGCATTTTATCTATGCACAGTGCTTATCTTCCAGGTGCGCAGCGCCTTTGCTCTATGCGCAACACCTGTCCCAGGCGAGCAATGCCTTGTTCCAGGTGCGTAATGCCAACTTGAAGGTCATGTTTGGAGGCCTTCCCAATGTCAAAATTTAGCTCATGATAGCTCTTTGGAAATTTCTCTCTCTTGTCTACACAAAGGACCTACCCAACACTAAGAATAATCAAGTATAACCCCTCAATAATGAATTCTCCCAAGACTGGTCAAAAAGTGCAGAATGGGGGTGCAAAAATGCAGTGTGATATTGCAGGAAACTTTTGGAGTCCTTAATAAACTCCAAATTGATCTCATGATAGCGCATTGGAAATATCTTTGTATCTAGTTATCATTTGACATATCAAGAAAGTCATTTGGATACTCCATCAGGGAGAAAAGTTTATTTTCCCAAGGTTACTCCAGAAGCGCAACAACTCTCTTGTAGCAACTGTATAACAAAACCATGACACCTGTGTAACAACTGAAGGAGGTTTTTCTTCCTTGACGTATTATGGAAAAAAAACTTTTTCACTTTTGTAAAATTCATCTCCATTTGGTCAGAAACATACTTTGAATAAAAATTGGCCCTATGTGTGTCAAATGATTTGTCCCTTGGAATGACTTCTTGAAAAACTATGGAGACATGATGTTTATGAGTTTGAATGGCCTCATACTTGCTGATATGACCTCCCTTATGCCTCCTCTGCTCATATGTCTTTGATTCCATAACAAACCCTAGCTCAATGGGAGAGGAAATTAGGGTTTAGTGCTTATGGAAAATGATGATTTTGAGGGATAGGAGTGATGGGAAGTGTGTAGGAACACTAATGCCTTTTGGAAATTTGAATAATTTGGCTGATGGAACCTTGAGTATGCAGCTGCCTTGGAACCATGAGAACCTATTACATTTTGAATGACATAAAATTACATAATGAAAATTAAAAACTACATATTAAAACCAAAATTACATGCTAAAACAAGAATTTCTTCTTTACAAATAAACTTCATATGGTGAACATATTTTATTTGATCACCCTTTACTTGTTGGTCTTATGTAATGGAAATGAAGATTTATTGGACCCTAAAAAACATACAAGACCTAATGAGACCTTGAAAGACTGAATTTCAAGATGGCATAATTGATTTTGACTTTATGGATAGTGTACAGTCATCAAGGTATGAATGTATGCCATCAAGTAATCAATTTGAGGAAGAGTGATATTTTTGGACTAGGGCTACCATCAGTGACTAAATTTTTTCATGACCTAGTGGAATGATAAAAAAATTCTAAGTGGGACCCTTAAAATGATATGAAAAGAGGATTTTTGATCAGTGGTGGCAGGATGCAAACACTGACACTAACAATACCTTGAGATTCATTAACATCATCGATGATTTTTCTCACATCTGTTAGTGGATTACATCATCAGTCAGTAATCACATGGTGTATACCATGTTTGACCTCACTTCATTGATTCACATGGTTAGACTCGTACATTGTTTTGGTCGTGTGAATGAGATAGAAGAACCCAAATTTAGTTTCATCCATTCGGGATGTGATTTTAGGAGTTATATAGACATCACAATGTATGATGGCCATGATCATACATAAAATCATCCAGCTAGTGTCCACCATTTGATATATGTGGATGCGTCTTTTGATCATTGTACATGTAATGTTAGCATATGTGCTGAGTATGGGTATGGATCCCTCAACAAAAGTTGTCATAATATAAATGTATTGTAACAGATGAATCTCACCGATTATTATTGATCCCAAACTTTCACAAGGTAATGCAGTTCAATCATTTGTCATCATTTCCGAGTTTTCACTTTATAGGGGAATATTTTATAGGCCATTTTTACATCTAGTCAATAGGCCTCCTAATGGGATCAATCAACATGCTTTTCCCTCTTGTCATCATCATTGCATAAATCCATAAGAATGCCTCTTTCATTCCCTTTAGTTTTTCTTTAAACTGAATCATCTGAGCCAGATTTAGGACCAACTCTCCCTGGCCTCCTGTTGGACTGTGTTCAACTACATATTGCTCATCGATGGCCTGAGTCGATCACCTACAAGTTTCTCCCCTTTGCACCTGCGTTGGTTCTAGAAATTCGAGAAAAAGAGAGAGAATCCTAAAACCTCCATTTGTAGAAGATTTTGGATATGTTATAACCATTTACCTCATATAAAACATTCAGATCCTATTCTATCTTACCTTCGAGTTTCCATTTCTTATCCTTTGATCGCATACTCCCATCAAAAGTGGATCTCAATCCCTATATTGGTAAAAGGATAAGAACTCCCAATTTACCCCACTCCTCTATATATTTACAACCTTACATATGTAATATGTTGGCTTTTGGAGAGTGATTCTACCCTTATGATGTTGTTGTGAGAGACATCATTTCATGCATTTAGGGTGATTATAGATGCACTTTGTAACAAATAAAGCACAAGACTACTTGGAGGAGCTATTCTACAAGATCGAAATATATTTATGGTTGTAACTCCTTCCATTTATATTAATGCAAATAGTTCTCTATTTTCCTATATATGATGTTGTTATTTCATGTATATCAATACCATGTTTATCTATTGAATAAAGTACTTAGATTATGCTACATTGATCCCATAGTTTATTTTCTTATGTTCTCTTACTCTTCAGGTTATATTTTTTAATTTGAAGCTAGGATTAGAAAATTCAGGTTAAAGAAGGAATGAATCATGCAAAATATTCTAGGTAGGCTTCATCCTGTCATATATTTACTTTAAGGAAAAAATTGGATCCCTTGTCTCTCTGTTGTTCTAGGTTAGCCACCAGAATTAAGGGAGATACAATGTTTGTATGCAATCATAAATCCCACATAACAAGAGCGATCTGAGAAAGTGTGTGATTGAGTTTTATTTTAATATCTATTTATTCTATTTAGGTTATAATGGGAGAAGAAAATGGCACAATGTAGAAATATTTGATTAATTTTGTTTTGGCATAGTGAAGTGAGTGATCCGAACGAATAATTTATACCTTTTTGGATGTACTCATAAAGAAATAAAGAGTGCATAACAAATATTGAACATGGAGCATATACATATTTAGTGCACAAAAAATATGAAAATCATATGGTTCTAAATGTGATGAAATCACATCCCTAGTAATTGTGTAACATAAATGATGGTGGGATCTGGATTTTCAAAATCAACTTAAAACATCAATCTCATGTCCACAATAGAAGACGATAATATATGTACCATACTAAGCAAAGGATTGAATGAGTAAGTATTTATGAAATTTAACCAGTTCAAAGAGGGATTTAATGTGAGCTTAATTGGTATGTCTTTGTAATATGTCTAGTACTTAGTTCTTGAAGCAATGTACTTATTTGAGGTGAGCTAAATTGTACTCATAAATTAATTAAGACACTTGTGGTAGTGACAAGTCAAGTGAACTCTAAATATATGCATGCATGGCATGATTTGGTGGTTATATTGACAGATATTTGTTGAGTGAATAACTTGAAGCTACACATATAAATAGTGATAAAGTGTGTGGTTTGTAACTGCCAAAGTTGGTTTTAGAAAACATGACATTTAAATTAAAGGAGCAGTGTGTATGGTGCCATTGTTGAGGTGAATTCATCATAAACGAGATTTATTACCTGTAAAATATGTAGCCTGTCCTGGACTAGTGGATTGAAAATGTGAGATTGGGGCTAGTGCAATATTTAGTGTATTTGGATATATCAAAGGTTTGGTCTGTGAAAGATTGGGTGGAGTATAAAGCAGAGAAATTTGATAAAAATGTGTATAATATGTCTTTAGTTTTGTGTGTAGGTAAAAGAAAACTTTCTAATAGTTCACATCGATTAAATTATGATTGATGCAAAGCCTGTGCGATTTGGAGTTTAGAGTGTTGTTAAATTTGGTGGCATGTAGAGCATGTCTTGTATGACTTACAATATTTTATTGTTTAGGTCGAGGTTAGAAATAAGCTTGGATTAATGGTAGAGTTTTGTAGTAGTAGAGATAGTTGATTCCATGCATATATGAATGGATAACCTCTTGTAGCTTGTATGTAGTGATGTCTTGAGGGGAAATTTTTTGATTGTATTATAGAGGGAGGTTTGTTGGTTGATTTATTTTTTCTTCTATTTGTCTTGATTTTTGTATGAGAAATATTGGTGAGCAGAATGACTATTGCAAATAATTTGTATTAAGCTAAAATTTGTTATTGAGGGATAAAATCTAAGTGGGCCTATTCTGAAATTGTGAAACATGTTCTACAATATTTGAGTTCGCTGTAGGTGGATGTAATATGAAAAATTGTGAAATGAGGTCCAAAATATTTTTCGGGTTGTAGCCTTCAATGAGAGAGTGGTGGCTTCCTTCTAGTGGTATTTAGAGAACTTTTTAAGGGAGTATTTGCTTCCTTTCGGTGGTTTCCAAAGCACTTGATTAGGGAGTGGTGGCTTCCTTCTATTAGTAGTTAGATAAATTATTAGAGGTGGTGGCTTCCTTCCAGTAGTAGTTGGAGAAATTATTGGAGGTGGTGGCCTCCAACAAGTGGGAGCCTGCACACTAGTAGTGGGTTAGTGTAAGATGTAAAAGGTGAATTTTAATTTTAATGAGAGATAATAAAAAGACAACGACATCAGTGGTTTTTCCCAGTTAGGTTTTCCACATAATATCCAGTGTCTGTGTGTGCTTCATTTTTCTCACATGTTTGCTAATGATTACTTATTAATGTATCATTATGTATAATGCTTTATCTTATATATATATTTTTTACATATATTTTACTAATTAATACAATTGATTATTTGTAAAGAAAAACAAAAACTAGGCAAAGTTGATTTAGCACGAAATATTGATTCAACCCGCTCTCAGTATTTCTATCACTATTTATTTCTCATATTGATTCTTTAAATTCTATTAGAGTGTTATTCACTACTCTTACATAATTTCTTGGAACTCATCCTCCATCTGCTTCATTTGTTCCTTCAATTTATCCCGTAACAATGTAACCACCTAGGTTAATTATTCTACATCCATTAGTAAATTAAGTAATGTTTCCTCAACTGCAGTAGCAAGATCCCCCAAAACTAAGGTGATGTATATAAAAAAATTCTAATTAGTATCGCTAGCAATGCTCCATATTACTATTTGTTCAAGACCCTCTAAGATAATTTCTTCTTCAACTAATTTTTTGAATTTTCTCTTTTTAGGGAAAATTTCGAATAAAAACTTTCTTAGACTTACTATACTAATAGTCTACTAATTCAACAACTTCAACATTTTTATCCCTAAGGTTATCAACATCAGTGTTAGGACCTCACAATGTACCATTTTGACCACACATTTTGACACCACTTTACTCTTTATAGTCCATATTTAAAAGGTTACATTATCATTTCCATCCATTTTATCTAAAGGTATATGAAATCCTTCTCTTCACTATGTATTTAATTTGTTTTGCATATAATTCCACATTACTTTTATATTTAATCATTAATCGAAGATAGATAGTTGTTAAGATAAGTCTAAAAGATCGCAGATAATCTATGAAAGGATCATGTCGCTGAAACACTCGAACCCGTTACTGAAACAGTCAATAGGCACGCAAATCCCGTAGCTGAGACAGCTCGTGATTTGCGATCTTCAAAGCGTATTTAAAGAATTAGGGCAATCGAATGAAGACGAGCAAGGGAAGCTGTTACACGGACCATTTTGAAGCTAGTATTTTTTTACCTATTGTAACAGCATTCCAGGATGTAAGAACAGAAAAGACCCTGTATTAAAACAAGAGATTAGATTTGGATAAAAATAGAGTTTCTCTGATGTAACTGTAATAGATGCCTCCTCTTTAAAAAGAGGAGACATCATCATTAGGGGGGAGTTAGAGATTGCGGGAGTACATTTCTTGAAGTAGGAAAGAGCCTCTGCTCTGTTGTAATGTATTATTTCTTGACAGATGAATAAAAGTCTATTTTGAGCGCTTCAATTTAATTTCTTTCTTCGGGGAATCTTGTGAGAAGGATAGGGCCCGCCTTCATCACAAGATTCACCCAATTGCTCCTGTAGTCTGTTACTCTTTATGTTATTCGCACCTTAATTTAACCTTGTTTGCTGAAGAATTACTTATACAGTTCTGTGTTTCTTATTAAGCACTCTATTTTCTTTAACACTGCATTAGCTTTATACCATTCATTCTTAAGAAGCTGAGAGTTACTTTATTTTCAGTCATTTTTTTATCAGATGAATGTGTGATAGATTGAGAACAGGTGCTGAAGATTCCTGTTTGAAGGAATAGGGTCCTGTTCTCCATAGGTTGATCTTCTTTTTCCCATAGTGTGATTGATATTAGGAAACAGGTGCTGAAGATTCATGTTTGAAGGAATAGGGTCCTGTTCTTCGTAGGTTTATCTTCTTTTTCTGCAATGTGATTGATACTAGGAAACAGGTGCTGAAGATTCCTGTTCAAAGGAATAGGGTCCTATTTTCCGTGGATTGATCTTTTTCTATAGTGTGATTAATATCAGGCAACAGGTGCTAAAGATTCCTGTTTGGAGGAATAGGGTCTTGTTCTCTGTTATGGTTGATTGATCTCCTTTTTTGCAGGGTGATTCCCTTTCATTATCTTTCCTAGGATTCTTTTAATGAAGGTCTGCAATAGAGGGATTGTTTCTGCTGTAACACAAGTAGGCTTCAGCTTTGTTAAAATGAGGTGTGAACAGTTTGATTTGTGTGATTGATATTTGTGTCATTGATACTACAACATTTCTTTGCTTTTGGAATTGATCATATCCAGTGCGTGATTGTCTTTGGAATAAACAGACCTTCCTGGGTTGAAAATTTGTGTGGTGCTTGAATTGTTAAAACAATTAAAGCGACCAACATTTTGGCACCATTGCCGGGGAAGGAAATTGTAGATTTCAAAGGCATTGATGTTTTCTTTCTAGATGTGCAGATTGTATGAGAGGACGCGGAACCCAGAAGAAAAATAACCCTACAGGTGGCAAGGGCAAAGGAAGGGGAGGAAGAAAGACTTTTATTGACGAAATTGTATCAAAGGCTGAATCGTCGCAGAGATTAAGCTCTCGAAGACCAAAACCTCAATGCTCCCCTCAATCAGACTACAAAACAGAAGAATTTGTGAGCCCTGAAAACGTAGAGAAACCAGTAATAGATATTAAAGAACCAGTAGCCAGTGCTGAAGAAACAGAAGAGAGTGCTAAGGAATCAGCAGAGAACATTGAGGAATTAACAGAAGATATTGGATGACCAGTGGAAAACATTGAGGAGCCAGTAGAAGATTTTGAGGATCGAGCAAGTGCAGTAGGATATCAATCAATGGAAGGAAACAACGAAGAATTCTTTGGTGGAGGATGAGTAGATCCTGAAGGAGAAGGAAAGGATGAAAATTCTCTCTCTACCTTGGGATTTCCTATCAGTGATCTCCCTAGAGGAACAACCCCTATGAAGAATATTCCATTGTCAACTTTACCCAACTTCCATGGTTTATCCTCTGAAGATCCGGATGAATTTATTTTTGAATTTGATATATTATGCAGAAGTTATGATTATGTTACTAATGCTCAGAAGTTGAAACTGTTTCCAGCAACATTAAAAGGAAATGCGTTAAGATGGTTCATGAGCCTTGGAAGCCAGGTAATCACAACATGGGAACAGATGAAACAGAAATTTCTGCTTAAATATCAAGATTATTGTCGGACAAGAGAAAAGAGGGAGGAATTATTCAACATGGCACAAAAGGTGGATGAGAATTTGGAGGACTATGTGGAAAGACTGCAGTATAATCTACAAAGATCTGATCATCTGAATGTAAGTAAAGAAATTCGTAAAAAAATATTACTTAGAGGATTAAGGGACGATTGTTTAGACATGTTAAACATGTTTGGTAAAGGAGATGTATCTAAAGAATCATATGATGAGATTTTTGAACTCTGTAAAATATGTTCAAGAGGAGCTGCAAGGAACAGAGCAAGTAATAGAGATTCCACTTATTCAAGAGTTCATAAATCAGCAAGTGGGGGAGCAACAAGAGCTGAAATAGGTAATTTACTTGAAGAATTTAAAACTGAAATGTTAAGTTCTTTTGCTTCACAAAATTATACCTTACAGGTTGAAGCCGAAGCAGCTCTGGCTATCTTTTGCCCTAAATGCAGAGATAAACATCCACTAAGGGAATGCCCATTGGACAAGATACCAATTTGTACCCTTTGTGAGAAAGATCATGAAACACAACAATGTCCCTCTTTACCGGGAATAAAGGTAGCACTGTAGCCAACATAAGAAGAAGTTGAAGAAGTTTATCTATTAACACAAAGAAGACAATGACAACCAAGAGGACAAGGTATGAATTCTAGCATGCCATTTACATCTTCTAATTGTTGGAATAATTATCCTTCTTTCAGTCAGACAAATTACCCTCCCTTTAACCAAATGCAATACCCACCATTTAATCAGATGAATTACCCACCCATGCAACAAAAAAACCATCCCTTTGTTGATCCTGCAATGTGGACTCCTTGGCCCCCACAACAGCCATCTTCTTTCAATCCATGAAATTCAAATTGGAGAAGCCAACAACTCCCGTATCCAAATCAATTCCCTCAAATTCAGCAACCACTACCTCTACCATCAGGAGCTCCATCAAATAATCAAATGAGACCCCAGCTACCTGTGCAACCAAATCCTAACCCCAATAATAAAGTTGTGCAAGTCATTGATATTCAGAATCAGCCTACATTTTCTACTATGCAATGTAATGATATTCATTTGAGATCTGGGAAAATAGTAGAACCTATCATAGATGATATAACTTCTTCTGATTCTGATAAAGATGAAACTGAGAAACATAAAAAATCACAACCACCCTCTAACAAGGGTGTTGAAATAACAAAGCCACCATTCCCCGAGCGTTTAGTTTTAACTAAAACGCCTGAAACACCTGCTTTTAATCTTTTAGGGGAATTGCAAAACTTGTATGTTAAAATTCCATTTTTATAGGCACTAAGAGATGTACCAATATATGCCAGAACCATGAGGGATATTTGTGTTAAGAAACCTGGTAGGAAGACTAAAGACCCCCTTATAGTTCATGTTATGGGGGATCTATCTGCATTAATTTCTGGGAAAATACCTCCTGTGAAATATGGTGACCCTGGCCATCCTACTATGACAGTTCAAATTGGTAAAACAATAATTCCTCAAGTTCTGGTAGATTTAGGTGCTGCAATAAAAATTATGACTCTCGAAACTTTACAGTTGTTACAGCTGAATAACACAATTAGAGATACACCAACCATCCTAGAGTTAGCTGACCGTTCTACAATTAAACCAGAAGGAGTTGTTGAAGATCTAGTTATCTCGGTTGAATCCAGGAATTACCCAGCTGATTTCATGGTATTAAAAACTAAAACAAAGCTGGGGGAACACCCTTTAATTCTAGGAAGGCCATGGCTAGCCATAGCCGATGCCTTTATCAGCTGCAGATCCGGTTCAATGACAATTTCTAATGGTTATGAAACTAAACAACTTACTCTTTATCCTCATGCTACTCCCATAATTAATAATGAAAATTCTGTGTGGATGGATTATGATGATAATGCTATTCAGCCTATTTCAACTATCGGACAAGCCTTAACTCTTAAAGACAACACAGAGGATGAAATAATTAATAATTTTATTTGCGAACCTTCCTCTGTAATTGCTGAAACACACAATCAATTGACTGCACTTTTCGAAACGGATACCCAGGAAATGATTGAATCTGAAGATTTATCTCAGACACTAACCACCATCTCCTATAGAAGCATAATAGTGGAAATCGAACCTGGCAAAAAATTAAATATAAATCCTGATCTAACAGTTGCTGAAACACAGTAGTTTATGAAGCTATTACTTGAAAATAAAGAAGCATTTGCATGGGATTACACAGATATGAAGGGAATCTCTCCTGAATTATGTAATCACCGAATTTATATTAAAGAAGGTTGTTGACCAGTCTATCAACCCCAAAGACGAATGAACCCTAATTTAAGAGAGATTTTTAAAGAAGAACTTTAGAAATTTCTTAATGCAGGATTTATATACCCCATATCTGACAGTGAATGGGTTTCCCCATTAGTAATTTTCCCTAAGAAAAATGGGAAATGGAGAGTGTGTGTTGATTACAGAGCCTTAAACAAAGCTACTCAAAAGGACCACTTTCCTTTACCTTTCATTGATCAGGTGTTGGATAGTCTGTCAGGAAAGAAATTCTTTTCTTTTTTAGATGGATTCAGTGGGTATAACCAAATTAGAATTGCACCCCAAGACCAAGACAAGACCACTTTTACTAGTCCTTGGGGAACTTTTGCCTATAGAGTTCTTCCATTTGGACTATGTAATGCACCAGCAACTTTTCAAAGGGCTGTTATAGGAATCTTTTCTGATATGTTGAATGACTCTATGGAAATATTTATGGATGATTTTACTCCTTATGGTGTGTCTTTTGAAGATGCATTACAAAATCTTGAGAAAGTACTTAAACGATGTATACAAGCTCACCTCTCCCTAAGTACTAAAAAATGTCATATGATGATGAGTGAAGGAGTAGTGCTTGGACATTTTATTTCATCTCAAGGTATTCAGGTAGACCCATCTAAAATATTGGTCATTCAGAATCTTCCTGTTCCTAAAACACAAACCGATGTGAGAAGTTTTCTAGGACATGCTGGATACTACAGAAGATTTATTAAAGATTTTTCTAAGATAGCTTCTCCATTATTTGTGTTGCTTATGAAAAATGTTGAATTTAAGTGGACTAATCTTTGTCAGAAAGCCTTTGTAGAACTCAAGCATCAGTTATCTATCGCTCCTATTTTGAGGGGACCTGATTGGGCCCTTCCCTTTCATATATCTTCTGATGCTTCAGACACTGCAATTGGAGCTGTCTTGGGACAAGAAGAAAATCATCTTCCTTATGCTATCTATTTTATCAGTAAGAACATGACCCCTGCTGAGCTTAATTATACAGTTACCGAAAAGGAATTTCTTGCAGTAATTTATGCCATTAATAAATTTCGACATTACATCACTGGTTATCCTACTTTTGTCCACACTGATCACTCAGCTATTAAGTATTTAATAAAAAAATCTGTCACAAATGCATGAGTTACCAGATGGTTATTGTTACTGCAGGAATTTGATATTACAATTGTAGATCAGCCAGGTAAGGAAAATGTTGTGGCTTATTTCCTTTCACGGTTAAAAACTGATAATAATATTCCAGTAGATGATTCCTTTCTTGATGATTATTTATTTGCAGTATCTGCTCACTCTCCTTGGTATGCAGACATTGCCAATTATTTGGTTGCAGGAAATTTACCATCACACCTGTCATATAGGAAAAAAAGAAGAATTGTTCAACAAAGTGCCAAGTATAGCTGGATAAGTGGGTGTCTTTTCTACACAGGGCTTGATCAGGAAATTTGAAGATGCATCAGAGAGGATGATGTGTACGACATATTAAAATCTTGTCATGATGGCCCCTGCGGAGGGAATTTTGCTGATAAAAGAGCAACACACAAAATTTTTAGGATGGGTTACTATTGGCCCTCATTGTTTAAAGATGCAAAGAAATATGTGCGGGCTTGTGATAGCTATCAGCGAATGGGTCAACCCAATCATAGATATCAAATTCCATTAAACCCCTAGACAGTACTCAAACCATTTGAAAGATGGGCCTTAGATTTCATAGGACCCATTAATCCTCCATCCAATCAAAGGACCTATATATTAGTTTCTACAGATTATATGACTAAATGGGTGGAGGCCAAAGCACTTATTAGAGTCAATGAAGAAGTTGTCCAAGCTTTCTTATTTGAGGAGATCTTTGTTAGATTTGGAACTCCTAGAGAACTAGTTACAGATGGAGGACCTCTCTTCAATTCTCATGGCTTTAAATCTACCCTTCAGAAATATCATATTCATCATAGAATGACTACACCATACCATCCCCAGGCCAATGGGTAGGTGGAAAGAAAAAATACAGTAATAGAAGCCATTCTAACTAAAACAGTGAACGATAACCGGAAGGATTGGTCTCAAAGGCTCCCTGAAGCACTATGGGCTTATAGAACTACCTGGAGAAATACTACCGGATTTTCTCCCTATGAATTGGTTTATGGTAAAAGTGTTGTTTTTCCTACGGAATTTGAAATCAAAACTTTAAGAACTGCTTTAGCTGTTAACCTTGATTTGACTGATGTGCAGACAGCTAGGTTGCAGCAGCTTCTTGAATTGGATGAAAAGAGATTAGATGCCATTCAATAGACAACCATGATTCAACAACAAAGAATGAAGTGGCATGATAAAATTATCAAGCACAAGCAGTTCCAAAAAGGTAATTGGGCCTTATTGTATGATTCTCGGTTTGAAAACTTTCAAGGTAAGCTACGAACAAGATGGCTTGGACCATATGAAGTAGATGTTGTTTTTCCCAATGGAACTGTAAGACTTGTAACAATTGATGATTCTAAAACACCTCTACTAGTAAATGGTCATAGGCTTTGCTTGTACCAGCGCCCTGTTTCTAAAGAATATTTTAAGGCTGCTTGCATGACTGATACACATTATCTTTTTCTAGGGGAGTCCTCTGCTCCTCACAGCATTTAATTTTCTGCACTATATTTCTAGCATTAGATTAGATTTAAAACTAATAATCCCTGTCAAGGGTTGGCATGTTACAATTGTATTTTGCAGATTAAGGAAGAACTCACTAAGGAGGACAGTTTCATCACAAGAAGATCTAAAGCTTCAATCAGAGAAGCTTTGTTTCCCTCATCTCAATTCATTTCCTCATTTCCCAGCAATGTCTCTTTTATCACTTATCCCCTTACTCCATCTTTCCCTTCTTCCTATTTTTCCTATCGTACCCATTCCTGAAACACCATATTTCAGCCAACATTTCCCGTTCCCTACTGCTGAAATCATTTCTCAGCAAGTATTTCCCCCAGTTTTCTTAATTCCATATCATTATATTCCATTTTCCTTATTTTTCCATTGCTGAAACACCATTTTCAGCAACATGTCATTCATTTTTCCGTTGCTGAAATACCACTTTCAGCAACCTGTCATCTATCTTTCCATTGCTAAAACACAATTCCTTTCCTTTGCTACACAAGTTTTCCAGTACCCCACTTTTATTCTTCAGATCCCTTGGGTGAATATTATCCAGTATTGAGCAGACTCCAATATGCTCCTGTTTCTACATTTTAGGGAAATCTAAAGATTCTTCCATCAGTATTAAGCCACTATGAACAAGCACTCTATACTTCGAATTATAAAAACAAAGGTAAAAATATAAGGTATGCAGATTTTTTATGTGATAAAGTTAAATAAAAGTTTAAAGAGAGGATCTTTCCCATTATGATTACAATCCCTGCACACTTAAACATCATTTCATCACACGTAGGGGGGGAATTTCGAAAATTAAATCATCATTCCACACCATCCAATCCATTGTCACTCTTCATATCCATTATTTCCGCCATCATTGATACTCCACATCCTCAGTCGCAACGATTAGTCTGATCGAGTCTGCTGTTTCTGCTCTCTGCGCCTCTGCATTTTGACTCAAGTTAGTAGCTATGGGAGGCCTGGCTATCAGACATGAACCTGGCTCGATGGATCTTCTCGAATTATTTTCGGACGCTTACCAAATTTTTCAGTAGGCAGGATGGATTACATATTTTGAGAGGCTAGGAGAATTTGATCCTCAACAAGTTTTGGAGTTTGCGCAGAATTTTCAGGAGAATCACTCTATAGTCCAAGGGGCCCGAATTTCGGTCACAGAAGAAGATATAGAACAATTTTCGGGATTACCGGTCACAGGTGCTCACTAGTTTAGTAGGAAACAATTCATCCTAAACGCACAACAGGACTTCCTTCTTCCAGATGAACAGGTTGAGATTAAAGGCCGTGGCATAGGTCTGCATTCAAGACCTCCCCCATGGCCAAAGGTAGCTAAATTTTTCAAGCACTATTTAACTTGCGAGGGGAGCTACCAGGTAATTCATTACCTCCCCCATGGCCAAAGGTAGCTAAATTTGTCAAGCACTATTTAACTTGCGAGGGGCGCTACCAGGTAGTTTATCAACACGATTTTGTTTTAATGAGTCATTTGCGGCATGGTCAATTAGTCAACATTCCTTATTATCTACTTGGATGTATTAAAAATATTTCATAATATTGTAGATGGGTAAAATACCCCTTACTGTCCCTTACCCATCATCGCCTGTGTCAATTATTAATTTAGAGGGGTTTTGCCCAGCAAAACCCCCCTCTAAATAACCCACCCCTACTTCTCCAACAAGCCCCTGAAATTCCCCAAGAAACCCCCGAAAGCTCTTATGAATGACAACTGGAAGATATTCCTGATCCTCCATTGATTCCATATTCAGAACCAGTTGACCCATCCCCAAGTTCATCCCATTTAGCAGAGTCATCCCATCCCACTATCCACATCTCTAGCGATGAATCTCAAGCTGAAACACCCCCATCACCCCCTACTCATAAAAGAAAGAGACGAATTGCAGCAGTCTCTATCTCAAAAAGACAAACAAGGGCCACATCCCAATCTATCGCCTCTTCTGACAGCCCTTCTCCTAGAAAATAATCTTCTCATAAACAGAAAAAGAAAGTCACTGCTTTTTCTGCTTTCCTACCTAGGAGAAAAATGAAAACGACTATTGAATCTCAAGTCATTCCCATTTCCCCTGACCCTGCAGCTATCTTTCTAAACCTTCATTCGTCATCACCATTCCAAATTCCTGAATCATTACCCGTCTCGTCCTATGGCACTGCTCCACAAGAACCAGATGCCCAGGGTAATATGACATCATTTTCTACTCAAAAAGTAACTGCTCCACAAGAACCAGTTACTCACTCAGCAGTTGAAACAAAAGAAACAGCTGCTGAAGTGCAAAAACCAAACATCCATCATGATAATATAAGGAAACCAGCTGTAGCTGAAACAAAAGAACCAGCTATAGCTGCGGAACAGCAATCAACTCCAGCAAAAGCAACCAACACATAGAGCTCACTCACCATGGCATCTTTATTAGAGGAAAAGGAATTTTTGAAGTCAGAGTTAGAGGCCTACAAAAGAGAGTTGGTAACGGAAAGGGAAGCCTTTGATAAAGAACTAAACCTCTACATGTTGGCACATACAGCATCAGCACAAAGAATGACCCATGTAAAGAATATATGTGCCATGAATGTGGAAATATTTACCAACAGGCTAGATACAAAATAGTTAAAGTCCCGGTGCCTAAGGCATCCACATCAGTCGCAGTCAAAGAAGAACGCCCTACTGTCACACAAGAACTAGTAGGGCCCTCAAAAATTCTGGAGAAAGAAACCAAGCCACAGATATCTTGCCCTGTATTAGTTAACTCAGCTACTCAGACTATGCCTTCGCCCAGTACTTGTAATGCCGGAACATAAACTCTACCATGGAAAGAGTTGGAAATAATGAATAAGTGGAAGCAACAGTATGCTATTGATCAAGATAAAATGTTACAACAACATAAGTTGGCATGGTAGAATCAGATGTATTCCGACTGGGATAGCTGGGAGCAGACACTTCAGCAACTTAAGGATTCCAAGAAAGAAACCAAGGAGTTAAAAGACAAACTGGTCCTGATGTTTTCATTAGTGCAAAAAAATTTAGCCACTAGGAAACCTTCTTTGAATTATTCTTTGTTTCTCTTTGAACACCTTGTTTATTTTCAGTTGAAAGAAATTAAGGACGGGAGACCTTATGAGTTGCTCACAGTGGAAAAATTTGTCAAAACATTTGCTGAGGCCTCCGCTAGTGATCAACATCTGTTATGTGAACTTTATCTTCATAATGAAGCTATGCCTAAAAATAGACTAGTCAACCTGAATCCGATTGTTGGTGATATACAAATTAGGGAATTTGTTTCCTTTCTTGCCAATCAAATCACCTGGAAAACCACTTTTATCGTGGGTAGGCACAATGAGGATAATCGCCTCCTCTGGATAAGGCCAAAACCTTCAAACCCGGCCATTTTTGTAGAAAAATATCGTCAGTTTTTGCAGAATCCAGGAATGAGTAGGTACATACAAAAATTGCAATCCTCAGTACTCCAAGAGTGTCATGAGTTAATCAGGGTCAAAGAGACTGTTGCTTTGAAGGCAAACACCATGTTCTGGCAACAGTCCTATAAAGAAAGACAAGAGTATAATCCCTTTAGCCCTGATAATCTTCAAAATGCACTATCCAGACTACCAAACTATGTCAGATGCATTCAACAATGCACCGAGAATTGGATTGGTTATCATTTTCACTTCCCTGTCTTATGGATGCCAGCAGAACGATATCAGCCTCATTATAGATTGGCTAACAAAGACGAGGCAGCAGCATGGCAGAAACTGCAGAGTAACCAGGGATTCAGATCTTCAACAGAGGCCACCTTCCATAGTTATTGCTTGATTAACTTGCATGCAAAGAGTCAGTACTCAGACTCTGACTCAGAGTAAAGGTTGCCTGAGGACATGCAACCCTTTGAGCTGGGGGGGATGTTAGGACCTCACAATGTACCATTTTGACCACACATTTTGACACCACTTTACTCTTTATAGTCCATATTTAAAAGGTTACATTATCATTTCCATCCATTTTATCCAAAGGTATATGAAATCCTCCTCTTTACTATGTATTTAATTTGTTTTGCATATAATTCCACATTACTTTTATATTTAATCATTAATCTAAGATAGATAGTTGCTAAGACAAGTCTAAAGGATCGCAGATAATTCATGATAAGGATCGTGTTGCTGAAACAACCGAACCTGTTGCTGAAACAGTCAACAGACACGCAAATCCCGTAGCTGAGATAGCTTGTGATTTGCAATTTTCAAGTGTATTTTAAGAATGATGATAGCAGGACGAAGACGAGCAAGGGAAGCTGTTACACAGACCATTTTGAAGCTAGTATTTTTGTACTTATTTGTAACAGCATTCCATGATGGAAGAACAGAAAAGATCCTGTATTAAAACAAGAGATTAGATTTGGATAAAAATAGGATTTCTCTGATGTAACTGTAATAGATGTTTCCTCTTTAAAAAGAGGAGACATCATCATTAGAAGGGGGGTTAGAAACTACGGGAGTACATTTATTGAAGCAAGAAAGAGCCTTTGCTCTATTGTAATGTATCATTTCTTGATAGATGAATAAAATTCCATTTTGAGTGCTTCAATTTAATTTCTTTCCTCGGGGAATCTTGTGAGAAGGACGGGGCCCACCTTCATCACAAGATTCACCCAATTGCTCCTGTATTTTTTTACCTTTTTATGTTATTCGCACCTTAACTTAACCTTGTTTGCTGAAGAATCTATACAGTTCTGTGTTTCTTATTAAATACTCTGTTTTCTTTAACACTGCGTTGGCTTTATACCATTCATTCTTAAGAAGCTGAAAGTTGCTTTATTTCCAATTATCCGTTTGAATGTGTGATTGATTGATATCGGGAAACAGGTGCTGAAGGTTCCTCTTTGGAGGAATAGGGTCCTGTTCCCCGTAGGTTGATCTTCTTTTTCTGCAGTGTGATTGACATCAGGAATAGGTGCTGAAGATTCCTATTCAAGGGAATAGGGTCCTATTTTCTGTGGATTGATATTTTTCTACAGTGTGATTAATATCAGGCAACAGGTGCTGAAGATTCCTGGTTGGAGGAATAGGGTCCTGTTCTCTGTTATGGTTGATTGATCTCCTTTCCTGCAGGGTGATTTCCTTTCATTATGTTTTTTTCCCAGGATTCTTTTAATGAAGGTCTGCAATAGAGAGATTTTTTCTGTTATAACACAAGTAGGCTTCAGCTTTGTTAAAGTGAGGTGTGAACAATCTGATTTGTATGATTGATATTTGTGTGATTGATACTACAACATTTCTTTGCTTTTGGCGTTGAGCATATCCAGTGCGTGATTGTCTTTGGAATAAACAAACCTTCCCGGGTTCACAATTTATGTGGTGCTTGAATGTTAAAACAATTAAAGCGACCAACATTTTGGTGCCATTGCCAGGGAGGGCAATTATAGATTTCAAAAGCATTGATGTTTTCTTTCTAGATGTACAAATTATATGAGAGGACGTGGAACCCAGAAGAAAACTAACCCTACAGGTGGCAAGGGAAAAGGAAGGGGAGGAAGAAAAACTTTTATTGATGAAATTGTATCAAATGCTGAATCATCACATAGATTAAACTCTCGAAGACCAAAGCCTCAACGCTCCCCTCAATCAGAATACAAAACAGAAGAAGTTGTGAGCCCTGAAAATGTAGAGGAACCAACATCAGATATTAAAGAACCAGTAGTCAGAACTGAAGAATCAGAAGAAAGTGCTAAGGAAACAGTGGAAAACATTGAGGAGCCGGTAGAATATTTTGAGGATCGAGCAAGTGTAGTAGGAGATCAACCAATGGAAGGAAACAACGAAGAATTATTTGGTGGAGGATGTTTAGATCCTGAAGGAGAAGGAAGAGATGAAAATTCTCTCTCTACCTTGGGATTTCCTATCAGTGATCTCCCTAGAGGAACAACCCCTTTGAAGAATATTCCATTGTCAGCTTTACCCAACTTCCATGGGTTATTCTCTGAAGATCCGGATGAATTTATTTTTGAATTTGATATATTATGCAGAAGTTATGATTATGTTACTAATGCTCAGAATTTGAAACTATTTCCAACAACATTAAAGGGAAATGTGTTAAGATGGTTCATGAGCCTCGGAAGCTAGGTAATTACAACATGGGAGCAGATGAAACAGAAATTTCTGCTTAAATAACAAGATTATTGTTGGACAAGAGAAAAGAGGGAGAAATTATTCAACATTGCACAAAAGGTGGATGAGAATTTGGAGGACTATGTGGAAAGACTGCAGTATAATCTACAAAGATCTGATCATCTGAATGTAAGTAAAGAAATTCGTAAAAAAATATTACTTAGAGGATTAAGGGACGATTGTTTAGACATGTTAAACATGTTTGGTAAAGGAGATGTATGTAAAGAATCATATGATGATATTTTTGAACTCTGTAAAATATGTTCAAGAGGAGCTGCAAGGAACAGAGCAAGTAATAGAGATTCCACTTATTCAAGAGTTCATAAATCAGAAAGCGGGGGAGCAACAAGAGCTGAAATAGGTAATTTACTTGAAGAATTTAAAACTGAAATGTTAAGTTCTTTTGCTTCACAAAATTATACCTTGCAGGTTGAAGCCGAAGCATCTCTGGCTATCTTTTGCCCTAAATGCAGAGATAAACATCCACTAAGGGAATGCCCATTGGACAAGATACCAATTTGTACCCTTTGTGAGAAAGATCATGAAACACAACAATGTCCCTCTTTACCGGGAATAAAGGCAACATTGTAGCCCACATAAGAAGAAGTTGAAGAAGTTTATCTATTAACACAAAGAAGACAATGGCAACCAAGAGGACAAGGTATGAATTCTAGCATGCCATTTACATCTTCTAATTGTTGGAATAATTATCTTGACAGATGAATAAAATTCTATTTTGAGTGCTTCAATTTAATATCTTTCCTAGGGGAATCTTGTGAGAAGGACAGGGCCCTCCTTCATCACAAGATTCACCCAATTTCTCCTGTAGTTTGTTACCTTTTTATGTTATTCGCACCTTAACTTAACCTTGTTTGCTGAAGAATTTATACAGATTCTGTGTTTCTTATTAAATACTACGTTTTCTTTAACATGACGTTGGCTTTATACCATTCATTCTTAAGAAGTCTGAAAGTTGCTTTATTTCCGATTATCCGTTTGAATGTGTGATCGATTAATATCGGAAACAAGTGTCGAAGGTTCCCTGTTTGGAGGAATAGGGTCCCGTTCCCCGTAGGTTGATCTTCTTTTTCTGCAGGTGTTATTGACATCGAGAACAGTCGTCGAAGATTCCTTTTCAAGGGAATATGGTCCCCGTTTTCTATGGATTGATATTTTTTCTACGAGTGTGATTAATATTAGGCAACGAGTCTTGAAGATTCCTCGGTTGGAGGAATAGGGTTCATGTTCTCTATTATGGTTGATTGATCTCCTTTCATGCAGGGGTGATTTCCTTTCATTATGTTTTTTTTCCTAGGATTCTTTTAATGAAGGTCTGCAATAGAGAGATTGTTTCTGCTATAACACAAGTAGGCTTCAGCTTTGTTAAAGGGAGGTGTGAATAGTCCGATTTGTATGATTGATATTTGTGTGATTGATACTACAACATTTCTTTGCTTTTGGAGTTGAGCATATCCAGTGCGTGATTGTATTTGGAATAAACAGACCTTCCCGGGTTCACAATTTATGTGGTGCTTGAATTGTTAAAAACAATTAAAGCGACCAACAATCAGGAACATTACTTGGTAGTCTGGGAATTAGAGGAGTAATAGAAAGGGTATTTTATTAATGATTGAGATTTGTACTGGGTTAATTTCTAGATTAGTTTCCTGAATAATATATATTTTTTGGGAGGATTTAGGGAAAGGATCGGGCTCTTGTCCCTTCCCTCCTCTTTTGATTTTCTCATCTCTTCTTCTCTCTTTCATATTTATTGTATTTGTCCCCAGCTTCACCTTCATCATGAGCCTTCCTTTCTGGTTCCCTTCAAGCTTCAGCACCAAGCAGCCTCTTTTCTAAGGATTCCACTTTTATCCTCTCCTCTTCCTCTCTAACTTTTTGGATTGCATCAAATTCTGAACAAAACTTTCATTTTATTTTTCTCTCTACTCTTCAAATGGATTTTTTCTTATCTCTTTCCTCCATTCTCTTTCTTTCCTCCTCATATTTTAAAACATCATTAAAAATCGAGTTATCAAGAAGGAATTCATGCTCATATACCTTTGAAAATTTTACTTATTTATAATGTTATTTTATCATGCCATCATTATCATGTCTTTTGAAAACACTAGTTAGCAATTTTAGGACCTTGATATTGTCTGCTTTAGTTTTTTGGTTGTGGGAAATTAATTAAGGCACAATGACCAATTTTTAAGGGGAATCCTAGCCATTACCTTTTGGAATTAATTGACAAAACCAAGGCTATTCACATTCGAACATTTTGAAAATAAATTTCTCTAATCATTAATCAGATAGGGACTAACTAAAACATCAAATGTGGAGCTAATTAACATCCATAGATATGAATATAGGTGTAATTATCTTCAAAATACTAATTCAAAACCTATTTATTTCTTTCCTAGCTTCTTCATACACTCTAGGAGTTGGATGAAACAAGATAACTTGATATGCCAGTGCTAGGAAATGGTCACAAGTTTCATAAAAGAACTTGGGATAATGGTTGGTCCATAACCCTTGATAGTAAATACGAATTGGTGACACTCTCTGTGTCCTCCTCTTATTCATGTGAGGTAACTTAGTGACCATACTAAATGAATATATAAGATAGTTGTAATATAGAAAATGGTTCCTTGATTTTTTGGGGCTTCCTTTATCTTCTAAAGATCATTTATCATGTTTACTGACAACGTGTTTGAAAAATAAAAAATGTGACCAATAGATACATCTCTGCAGCAAAAGGTAACCATTAAAATTTGAAATGCAATGCGTTAAACTCACCATAGAATTTGCTAATTTGTAATATCCCAAAATGGGACTACTGAGCAATGTATGCATAAAAAACACATTTTCAGAAATATATGCTACAAAAAATAAAATTAACACTTGGATCCCTTATATCTGATAATATACCATCTAAATCCAAGAATTTATCATAAACAAATCAAACTAGGTGAGGTAAACAGACCTCCCACACCTAGTATGGCTCAAAATTGCCAAAACCCCAAAACTACTGCAACATGAAATTACTGCTTAAAGAGAAAACGCAGTATAATGAGATTTTATGCATAGAAATATCTGAGATGAATATATCTGATATTATATTAAACAATATGTCTCAAGAACTGATATCTAGTCTCCTTTATACAAAATCTAGAGAACCCAGGAAGGGTTTCTAGGAATACACCCAAATAGAAATGGTGATCTTCAACAATAAGACTGAATAATCACTGCAAACTAAAGCACAGGAGTATATAAGGCTGAAATAATATATATCTGATGTAGATATTATCAAAGGTCTTCCCCCATGGAAATATCAACCATCCAATCACAGGAAAACTCCCAAAAAGAGCCACAAGATCCACTACAGAAACTACCCTCCAGAAATAACGCAATTATTGACTAGAATAATGCTATAGGTGATGGAAATATATTGGCCTACTAAAAAATATCTGAAATTAGACTCAGAACCCTCCAAAATGATTTCCCAGTAGAAGGAATCTTTCCTCCTATAAAAAACCAACTCAAAAAGTGGGTTTCTCAACCCTCCACTGCAACACCAAGCAACTCAACACAACCTCCTTAGAAACTGCATTGAAATTGAAGACTGAATCTTGGCACCAATGTTATATGTTTGGAATGATATATCAGGCCTCTCCCAAGAGCTACTCAAAGGGAAGAGATGGAATTCCTAAACAGGAATTCCCAAGTTGAGGAGGTGTTCCACCGAAAACTGAGCTGAATACCTAGATTGTAGGGATGCCAAACTGACTCATCCCTTACTTTTTGAAAATCGACTCATTACATGTCATCAAAAATATTCACCTAATGTATTTACCCTAGGTAAGTGTAAAAATATAATAATTACATTTACTTCCATCAATTACATCAGTAAAAACATGATTTCTCAAGGTGAAAATCAAAATTGCATAGAAAACTCAGAAAAATCAGAAATTGGTCAGGTGTGTAGCCCCATCTTCAAGCTAAGTTTTGAGGGGGTTTTCGATGTCCAAAATGAGCTCAGGATAGCTCATTGGAAGCTTATCCAGTCTAATTTCAAAATGTGTGCTTGATTTGTAGATTTGACTTGATTTGACCTCCCAAAAATTTATTCTCCCAATACTACTCTAGGTGTAGTGCCAAGGTGAAAAAGGAGGCAGAACTATGATTTTTTGAAGGTTTTTTTACTTTTTCACCTGCCAATTTAACCAAAAAACGCTAGAAAAGTGGTTTTCTTACATGTTTTCTCTATTATGAATCCAATGGTGGTCTTATTTTGACCAAAATATGCCTCGAACAGGTGCGTAACGCATTTTATCTATGCACAGTGCTTATCTTCCAGGTGCGCAGCGCCTTTGCTCTATGCGCAACACCTGTCCCAGGCGAGCAATGCCTTGTTCCAGGTGCGTAATGCCAACTTGAAGGTCATGTTTGGAGGCCTTCCCAATGTCAAAATTTAGCTCATGATAGCTCTTTGGAAATTTCTCTCTCTTGTCTACACAAAGGACCTACCCAACACTAAGAATAATCAAGTATAACCCCTCAATAATGAATTCTCCCAAGACTGGTCAAAAAGTGCAGAATGGGGGTGCAAAAATGCAGTGTGATATTGCAGGAAACTTTTGGAGTCCTTAATAAACTCCAAATTGATCTCATGATAGCGCATTGGAAATATCTTTGTATCTAGTTATCATTTGACATATCAAGAAAGTCATTTGGATACTCCATCAGGGAGAAAAGTTTATTTTCCCAAGGTTACTCCAGAAGCGCAACAACTCTCTTGTAGCAACTGTATAACAAAACCATGACACCTGTGTAACAACTGAAGGAGGTTTTTCTTCCTTGACGTATTATGGAAAAAAAACTTTTTCACTTTTGTAAAATTCATCTCCATTTGGTCAGAAACATACTTTGAATAAAAATTGGCCCTATGTGTGTCAAATGATTTGTCCCTTGGAATGACTTCTTGAAAAACTATGGAGACATGATGTTTATGAGTTTGAATGGCCTCATACTTGCTGATATGACCTCCCTTATGCCTCCTCTGCTCATATGTCTTTGATTCCATAACAAACCCTAGCTCAATGGGAGAGGAAATTAGGGTTTAGTGCTTATGGAAAATGATGATTTTGAGGGATAGGAGTGATGGGAAGTGTGTAGGAACACTAATGCCTTTTGGAAATTTGAATAATTTGGCTGATGGAACCTTGAGTATGCAGCTGCCTTGGAACCATGAGAACCTATTACATTTTGAATGACATAAAATTACATAATGAAAATTAAAAACTACATATTAAAACCAAAATTACATGCTAAAACAAGAATTTCTTCTTTACAAATAAACTTCATATGGTGAACATATTTTATTTGATCACCCTTTACTTGTTGGTCTTATGTAATGGAAATGAAGATTTATTGGACCCTAAAAAACATACAAGACCTAATGAGACCTTGAAAGACTGAATTTCAAGATGGCATAATTGATTTTGACTTTATGGATAGTGTACAGTCATCAAGGTATGAATGTATGCCATCAAGTAATCAATTTGAGGAAGAGTGATATTTTTGGACTAGGGCTACCATCAGTGACTAAATTTTTTCATGACCTAGTGGAATGATAAAAAAATTCTAAGTGGGACCCTTAAAATGATATGAAAAGAGGATTTTTGATCAGTGGTGGCAGGATGCAAACACTGACACTAACAATACCTTGAGATTCATTAACATCATCGATGATTTTTCTCACATCTGTTAGTGGATTACATCATCAGTCAGTAATCACATGGTGTATACCATGTTTGACCTCACTTCATTGATTCACATGGTTAGACTCGTACATTGTTTTGGTCGTGTGAATGAGATAGAAGAACCCAAATTTAGTTTCATCCATTCGGGATGTGATTTTAGGAGTTATATAGACATCACAATGTATGATGG
The DNA here is from genome assembly GCA_034641835.2 of Pinus albicaulis. Taxonomy (NCBI): domain Eukaryota; kingdom Viridiplantae; phylum Streptophyta; class Pinopsida; order Pinales; family Pinaceae; genus Pinus; species Pinus albicaulis. The sequence continues at coordinate 81,146,144 of CM076582.1, forward strand.
CCATGATCATACATAAAATCATCCAGCTAGTGTCCACCATTTGATATATGTGGATGCGTCTTTTGATCATTGTACATGTAATGTTAGCATATGTGCTGAGTATGGGTATGGATCCCTCAACAAAAGTTGTCATAATATAAATGTATTGTAACAGATGAATCTCACCGATTATTATTGATCCCAAACTTTCACAAGGTAATGCAGTTCAATCATTTGTCATCATTTCCGAGTTTTCACTTTATAGGGGAATATTTTATAGGCCATTTTTACATCTAGTCAATAGGCCTCCTAATGGGATCAATCAACATGCTTTTCCCTCTTGTCATCATCATTGCATAAATCCATAAGAATGCCTCTTTCATTCCCTTTAGTTTTTCTTTAAACTGAATCATCTGAGCCAGATTTAGGACCAACTCTCCCTGGCCTCCTGTTGGACTGTGTTCAACTACATATTGCTCATCGATGGCCTGAGTCGATCACCTACAAGTTTCTCCCCTTTGCACCTGCGTTGGTTCTAGAAATTCGAGAAAAAGAGAGAGAATCCTAAAACCTCCATTTGTAGAAGATTTTGGATATGTTATAACCATTTACCTCATATAAAACATTCAGATCCTATTCTATCTTACCTTCGAGTTTCCATTTCTTATCCTTTGATCGCATACTCCCATCAAAAGTGGATCTCAATCCCTATATTGGTAAAAGGATAAGAACTCCCAATTTACCCCACTCCTCTATATATTTACAACCTTACATATGTAATATGTTGGCTTTTGGAGAGTGATTCTACCCTTATGATGTTGTTGTGAGAGACATCATTTCATGCATTTAGGGTGATTATAGATGCACTTTGTAACAAATAAAGCACAAGACTACTTGGAGGAGCTATTCTACAAGATCGAAATATATTTATGGTTGTAACTCCTTCCATTTATATTAATGCAAATAGTTCTCTATTTTCCTATATATGATGTTGTTATTTCATGTATATCAATACCATGTTTATCTATTGAATAAAGTACTTAGATTATGCTACATTGATCCCATAGTTTATTTTCTTATGTTCTCTTACTCTTCAGGTTATATTTTTTAATTTGAAGCTAGGATTAGAAAATTCAGGTTAAAGAAGGAATGAATCATGCAAAATATTCTAGGTAGGCTTCATCCTGTCATCTATTTACTTTAAGGAAAAAATTGGATCCCTTGTCTCTCTGTTGTTCTAGGTTAGCCACCAGAACTAAGGGAGATACAATGTTTGTATGCAATCATAAATCCCACATAACAAGAGCGATCTGAGAAAGTGTGTGATTGAGTTTTATTTTAATATCTATTTATTCTATTTAGGTTATAATGGGAGAAGAAAATGGCACAATGTAGAAATATTTGATTAATTTTGTTTTGGCATAGTGAAGTGAGTGATCCGAACGAATAATTTATACCTTTTTGGATGTACTCATAAAGAAATAAAGAGTGCATAACAAATATTGAACATGGAGCATATACATATTTAGTGCACAAAAAATATGAAAATCATATGGTTCTAAATGTGATGAAATCACATCCCTAGTAATTGTGTAACATAAATGATGGTGGGATCTGGATTTTCAAAATCAACTTAAAACATCAATCTCATGTCCACAATAGAAGACGATAATATATGTACCATACTAAGCAAAGGATTGAATGAGTAAGTATTTATGAAATTTAACCAGTTCAAAGAGGGATTTAATGTGAGCTTAATTGGTATGTCTTTGTAATATGTCTAGTACTTAGTTCTTGAAGCAATGTACTTATTTGAGGTGAGCTAAATTGTACTCATAAATTAATTAAGACACTTGTGGTAGTGACAAGTCAAGTGAACTCTAAATATATGCATGCATGGCATGATTTGGTGGTTATATTGACAGATATTTGTTGAGTGAATAACTTGAAGCTACACATATAAATAGTGATAAAGTGTGTGGTTTGTAACTGCCAAAGTTGGTTTTAGAAAACATGACATTTAAATTAAAGGAGCAGTGTGTATGGTGCCATTGTTGAGGTGAATTCATCATAAACGAGATTTATTACCTGTAAAATATGTAGCCTGTCCTGGACTAGTGGATTGAAAATGTGAGATTGGGGCTAGTGCAATATTTAGTGTATTTGGATATATCAAAGGTTTGGTCTGTGAAAGATTGGGTGGAGTATAAAGCAGAGAAATTTGATAAACATGTGTATAATATGAATTTAGTTTTGTGTGTAGGTAAAAGAAAACTTTCTAATAGTTCACATCGATTAAATTATGATTGATGCAAAGCCTGTGCGATTTGGAGTTTAGAGTGTTGTTAAATTTGGTGGCATGTAGAGCATGTCTTGTATGACTTACAATATTTTATTGTTTAGGTCGAGGTTAGAAATAAGCTTGGATTAATGGTAGAGTTTTGTAGTAGTAGAGATAGTTGATGCCATGCATATATGAATGGATGACCTCTTGTAGCTTGTATGTAGTGATGTCTTGAGGGGAAATTTTTTTATTGTATTATAGAGGGAGGTTTGTTGGTTGATTTATTTTTTCTTCTATTTGTCTTGATTTTTGTATGAGAAATATTGGTGAGCAGAATGACTATTGCAAATAATTTGTATTAAGCTAAAATTTGTTATTGAGGGATAAAATCTAAGTGGGCCTATTCTGAAATTGTGAAACATGTTCTACAATATTTGAGTTCGCTGTAGGTGGATGTAATATGAAAAATTGTGAAATGAGGTCCAAAATATTTTTCGGGTTGTAGCCTTCAATGAGAGAGTGGTGGCTTCCTTCTAGTGGTATTTAGAGAACTTTTTAAGGGAGTATTAGCTTCCTTTCGGTGGTTTCCAAAGCACTTGATTAGGGAGTGGTGGCTTCCTTCTATTAGTAGTTAGATAAATTATTAGAGGTGGTGGCTTCCTTCCAGTAGTAGTTGGAGAAATTATTGGAGGTGGTGGCCTCCAACAAGTGGGAGCCTGCACACTAGTAGTGGGTTAGTGTAAGATGTAAAAGGTGAATTTTAATTTTAATGAGAGATAATAAAAAGACAACGACATCAGTGGTTTTTCCCAGTTAGGTTTTCCACCTAATATCCAGTGTCTGTGTGTGCTTCATTTTTCTCACATGTTTGCTAATGATTACTTATTAATGTATCATTATGTATAATGATTTATCTTATATATATATTTTTTACATATATTTTACTAATTAATACAATTGATTATTTGTAAAGAAAAACAAAAACTAGGCAAAGTTGATTTAGCACGAAATATTGATTCAACCCGCTCTCAGTATTTCTAGCACTATTTATTTCTCATATTGATTCTTTAAATTCTATTAGAGTGTTATTCACTACTCTTACATAATTTCTTGGAACTCATCCTCCATCTGCTTCATTTGTTCCTTCAATTTATCCCGTAACAATGTAACCACCTAGGTTAATTATTCTACATCCATTAGTAAATTAAGTAATGTTTCCTCAACTGCAGTAGCAAGATCCCCCAAAACTAAGGTGATGTATATAAAAAAATTCTAATTAGTATCGCTAGCAATGCTCCATATTACTCTTTGTTCAAGACCCTCTAAGATAATTTCTTCTTCAACTAATTTTTTGAATTTTCTCTTTTTAGGGAAAATTTCGAATAACAACTTTCTTAGACTTACTATACTAATAGTCTACTAATTCAACAACTTCAACATTTTTATCCCTAAGGTTATCAACATCAGTGTTAGGACCTCACAATGTACCATTTTGACCACACATTTTGACACCACTTTACTCTTTATAGTCCATATTTAAAAGGTTACATTATCATTTCCATCCATTTTATCTAAAGGTATATGAAATCCTTCTCTTCACTATGTATTTAATTTGTTTTGCATATAATTCCACATTACTTTTATATTTAATCATTAATCGAAGATAGATAGTTGCTAAGACAAGTCTAAAGGATTGCAGATAATTCATGATAAGGATCGCGTTGCTGAAATAGCCGAACCCATTGCTGAAACAGTCAACAGACACACAAATCCCGTAGCTGAGACAGCTCGTGATTTGCGATCTTCAAGTGTATTTTAAGAATAATGACAGCAGGATGAAGACGAGCAAGGGAAGCTGTTACACGGACCATTTTGAAGCTAGTATATTTGTACTTATTTGTAACAGCATTCCAGAATGGAAGAACATAAAATACCCTGTATTAAAACAAGAGATTAGATTTGGATAAAAATAGGATTTCTCTGATGTAACTGTAATAGATGTCTCCTCTTTAAAAAGAGGAGACATCATCATTAGAAGGGGGGGTTAGAAACTGCGGGAGTACATTTTCTGAAGCAAGAAAGAGCCTTTGCTCTGTTGTAATGTATCATTTCTTGACAGATGAATAAAATTCTGTTTTGAGCGCTTCAATTTAATTTCTTTCCTCGGGGAATCTTGTGAGAAGGACGGGGCCCACCTTCATCACAAGATTCACCCAATTGCTCCTGTATTTTTTTACCTTTTTATGTTATTCGCACCTTAACTTAAACTTGTTTGCTGAAGAATTTATACAGTTCTGTGTTTCTTATTAAATACTCTGTTTTCTTTAACACTGCGTTGGCTTTATACCATTCATTCTTAAGAAGCTGAAAGTTGCTTTATTTCCAATTATCCATTTGAATGTGTGATTGATTGATATCGGGAAACAGGTGCTGAAGGTTCCTCTTTGGAGGAATAGGGTCCTGTTCCCCGTAGGTTGATCTTCTTTTTCTGCAGTGTGATTGACATCAGGAATAGGTGCTGAAGATTCCTATTCAAGGGAATAGGGTCCTATTTTCTGTGGATTGATCTTTTTCTACAGTGTGATTAATATCAGGCAACAGGTGCTGAAGATTCCTGGTTGGAGGAATAGGGTCCTGTTCTCTGTTATGGTTGATTGATCTCCTTTCCTGCAGGGTGATTTCCTTTCATTATGTTTTTTTCCCAGGATTCTTTTAATGAAGGTCTGCAATAGAGAGATTGTTTCTGTTATAACACAAGTAGGCTTCAGCTTTGTTAAAGTGAGGTGTGAACAGTCTGATTTGTATGATTGATATTTGTGTGATTGATACTACAACATTTCTTTGCTTTTGGCGTTGAGCATATCCAGTGCGTGATTGTCTTTGGAATAAACAAACCTTCCCGGGTTCACAATTTATGTGGTGCTTGAATTGTTAAAACAATTAAAGCGACCAACATTTTGGTGCCATTGCCAGGGAGGGCAATTATAGATTTCAAAAGCATTGATGTTTTCTTTCTAGATGTACAAATTATATGAGAGGACGTGGAACCCAGAAGAAAACTAACCCTACAGGTGGCAAGGGAAAAGAAAGGGGAGGAAGAAAAACTTTTATTGATGAAATTGTATCAAATGTTGAATCATCACAGAGATTAAGCTCTCGAAGACCAAAGCCTCAACGCTCCCCTCAATCAAAATACAAAACAGAAGAAGTTGTGAGCCCTGAAAATGTAGAGGAACCAGCATCCGATATTAAAGAACCAGTAGTCAGAACTGAAGAATCAGAAGAAAGTGCTAAGGAAACAGTGGAAAACATTGAGGAGCCAGTAGAATATTTTGAGGATCGAGCAAGTGTAGTAGGAGATCAACCAATGGAAGGAAACAACGAAGAATGATTTGGTGGAGGACGTTTAGATCCTGAAGGAGAAGGAAGACATGAAAATTCTCTCTCTACCTTGGGATTTCCTATCAGTGATCTCCCTAGAGGAACAACCCCTTTGAAGAATATTCCATTGTCAGCTTTACCCAACTTCCATGGGTTATCCTCTGAAGATCCGGATGAATTTATTTTTGAATTTGATATATTATGCAGAAGTTATGATTATGTTACTAATGCTCAGAATTTGAAACTGTTTCCAACAACATTAAAGGGAAATGTGTTAAGATGGTTCATGAGCCTCGGAAGCTAGGTAATTACAACATGGGAGCAGATGAAACAGAAATTTCTGCTTAAATATCAAGATTATTGTCGGACAAGAGAAAAGAGGGAGGAATTATTCAACATGGCACAAAAGGTGGATGAGAATTTGGAGGACTATGTGGAAAGACTGCAGTATAATCTACAAAGATCTGATCATCTGAATGTAAGTAAAGAAATTCGTAAAAAAATATTACTTAGAGGATTAAGGGACGATTGTTTAGACATGTTAAACATGTTTGGTAAAGGAGATGTATCTAAAGAATCATATGATGAGATTTTTGAACTCTGTAAAATATGTTCAAGAGGAGCTGCAAGGAACAGAGCAAGTAATAGAGATTCCACTTATTCAAGAGTTCATAAATCAGCAAGTGGGGGAGCAACAAGAGCTGAAATAGGTAATTTACTTGAAGAATTTAAAACTGAAATGTTAAGTTCTTTTGCTTCACAAAATTATACCTTACAGGTTGAAGCCGAAGCAGCTCTGGCTATCTTTTGCCCTAAATGCAGAGATAAACATCCACTAAGGGAATGCCCATTGGACAAGATACCAATTTGTACCCTTTGTGAGAAAGATCATGAAACACAACAATGTCCCTCTTTACCGGGAATAAAGGTAGCACTGTAGCCAACATAAGAAGAAGTTGAAGAAGTTTATCTATTAACACAAAGAAGACAATGACAACCAAGAGGACAAGGTATGAATTCTAGCATGCCATTTACATCTTCTAATTGTTGGAATAATTATCCTTCTTTCAGTCAGACAAATTACCCTCCCTTTAACCAAATGCAATACCCACCATTTAATCAGATGAATTACCCACCCATGCAACAAAAAAACCATCCCTTTGTTGATCCTGCAATGTGGACTCCTTGGCCCCCACAACAGCCATCTTCTTTCAATCCATGAAATTCAAATTGGAGAAGCCAACAACTCCCGTATCCAAATCAATTCCCTCAAATTCAGCAACCACTACCTCTACCATCAGGAGCTCCATCAAATAATCAAATGAGACCCCAGCTACCTGTGCAACCAAATCCTAACCCCAATAATAAAGTTGTGCAAGTCATTGATATTCAGAATCAGCCTACATTTTCTACTATGCAATGTAATGATATTCATTTGAGATCTGGGAAAATAGTAGAACCTATCATAGATGATATAACTTCTTCTGATTCTGATAAAGATGAAACTGAGAAACATAAAAAATCACAACCACCCTCTAACAAGGGTGTTGAACTAACAAAGCCACCATTCCCCGAGCGTTTAGTTTTAACTAAAACGCCTGAAACACCTGCTTTTAATCTTTTAGGGGAATTGCAAAACTTGTATGTTAAAATTCCATTTTTATAGGCACTAAGAGATGTACCAATATATGCCAGAACCATGAGGGATATTTGTGTTAAGAAACCTGGTAGGAAGACTAAAGACCCCCTTATAGTTCATGTTATGGGGGATCTATCTACATTAATTTCCGGGAAAATACCTCCTGTGAAATATGGTGACCCCGGCCATCCTACTATGACAGTTCAAATTGGTAAAACAATAATTCCTCAAGTTCTGGTAGATTTAGGTGCTGCAATAAAAATTATGACTCTCGAAACTTTACAGTTGTTACAGCTGAATAACACAATTTGAGATACACCAACCATCCTAGAGTTAGCTGACCGTTCTACAGTTAAACCAGAAGGAGTTGTTAAAGATCTAGTTATCTCGGTTGAATCCTGGAATTACCCAGCTGATTTCATGGTATTACAAACTAAAACAAAGCTGGGGGGACACCCTTTAATTCTAGGAAGGCCATGGCTAGCCATAGCCGATGCCTTTATCAGCTGCAGATCCGGTTCAATGACAATTTCTAATGGTTATGAAACTAAACAACTTACTCTTTATCCTCATGCTACTCCCATAATTAATAATGAAAATTCTGTGTGGATGGATTATGATGATAATGCTATTCAGCCTATTTTAACTATCGGACAAGCCTTAACTCTTAAAGACAACACAGAGGATGAAATAATTAATAATTTTATTTGCGAACCTTCCTCTGTAATTGCTGAAACACACAATCAATTGACTGCACTTTTCGAAACGGATACCCAGGAAATGATTGAATCTGAAGATTTATCTCAGACACTAACCACCATCTCCTATAGAAGCATAATAGTGGAAATCGAACCTGGCAAAAAATTAAATATAAATCCTGATCTAACAGTTGCTGAAACACAGTAGTTTATGAAGCTATTACTTGAAAATAAAGAAGCATTTGCATGGGATTACACAGATATGAAGGGAATCTCTCCTGAATTATGTAATCACCGAATTTATATTAAAGAAGGTTGTTGACCAGTCTATCAACCCCAAAGACGAATGAACCCTAATTTAAGAGAGATTTTTAAAGAAGAACTTTAGAAATTTCTTAATGCAGGATTTATATACCCCATATCTGACAGTGAATGGGTTTCCCCATTAGTAATTTTCCCTAAGAAAAATGGGAAATGGAGAGTGTGTGTTGATTACAGAGCCTTAAACAAAGCTACTCAAAAGGACCACTTTCCTTTACCTTTCATTGATCAGGTGTTGGATAGTCTGTCAGGAAAGAAATTCTTTTCCTTTTTAGATGGATTCAGTGGGTATAACCAAATTAAAATTCCACCCCAAGACCAAGACAAGACCACTTTTACTAGTCCTTGGGGAACTTTTGCCTATAGAGTTCTTCCATTTGGACTATGTAACGCACCAGCAACTTTTGAGAGGGCTGTTATAAGAATCTTTTTTGATATGCTGAATGAATCTATGGAAATATTTATGGATGATTTTACTCCTTATGGTGTGTCTTTTGAAGATGCATTACAAAATCTTGAGAAGGTACTTAAACGTTGTATACAAGCTCACCTCTCCCTAAGTACTAAAAAATGTCATATGATGATGAGTGAAGGAGTAGTGCTTGGACATTTTATTTCATCTCAAGGCATTCAGGTAGACCCATCCAAAATACAGGTCATTCAGAATCTTTCTGTTCCTAAAACACAAACTGATGTGAGAAGTTTTCTAGGACATGCTGGATATTACAGGAGATTTATTAAAAAAATTTCTAAGATAGCTTCTCCTTTATTTGTGTTGCTCATGAAAAATGTTGAATTTAAGTGGACTAATCTTTGTCAGAAAGCCTTTGTAGAACTCAAGCATCAGTTATCTATTGCTCCTATTTTAAGAGGACCTGATTGGACACTCCCCTTTCATATATCTTCTGATGCTTCAGACACTGCAATTGGAGCTGTCTTGGGACAAGAAGAAAATCATCTTCCTTATGCTATCTATTTTATCAGTAAGAACATGACCCCTACTGAGCTTAATTATACAGTTACCGAAAAGGAATTTCTTGCAGTAATTTATGCCATTAATAAATTTCGACATTACATCACTGGTTATCCTACTTTTGTCCACACTGATCACTCAGCTATTAAGTATTTAATAAAAAAATCTGTCACAAATGCATGAGTTACCAGATGGTTATTGTTACTGCAGGAATTTGATATTACAATTGTAGATCAGCCAGGTAAGGAAAATGTTGTGGCTTATTTCCTTTCACGGTTAAAAACTGATAATAATATTCCAGTAGATGATTCCTTTCTTGATGATTATTTATTTGCAGTATCTGCTCACTCTCCTTGGTATGCAGACATTGCCAATTATTTGGTTGCAGGAAATTTACCATCACACCTGTCATATAGGAAAAAAAGAAGAATTGTTCAACAAAGTGCCAAGTATAGCTGGATAAGTGGGTGTCTTTTCTACACAGGGCTTGATCAGGAAATTTGAAGATGCATCAGAGAGGATGATGTGTACGACATATTAAAATCTTGTCATGATGGCCCCTGCGGAGGGAATTTTGCTGATAAAAGAGCAACACACAAAATTTTTAGGATGGGTTACTATTGGCCCTCATTGTTTAAAGATGCAAAGAAATATGTGCGGGCTTGTGATAGCTATCAGCGAATGGGTCAACCCAATCATAGATATCAAATTCCATTAAACCCCTAGACAGTACTCAAACCATTTGAAAGATGGGCCTTAGATTTCATAGGACCCATTAATCCTCCATCCAATCAAAGGACCTATATATTAGTTTCTACAGATTATATGACTAAATGGGTGGAGGCCAAAGCACTTATTAGAGTCAATGAAGAAGTTGTCCAAGCTTTCTTATTTGAGGAGATCTTTGTTAGATTTGGAACTCCTAGAGAACTAGTTACAGATGGAGGACCTCTCTTCAATTCTCATGGCTTTAAATCTACCCTTCAGAAATATCATATTCATCATAGAATGACTACACCATACCATCCCCAGGCCAATGGGTAGGTGGAAAGAAAAAATACAGTAATAGAAGCCATTCTAACTAAAACAGTGAACGATAACCGGAAGGATTGGTCTCAAAGGCTCCCTGAAGCACTATGGGCTTATAGAACTACCTGGAGAAATACTACCGGATTTTCTCCCTATGAATTGGTTTATGGTAAAAGTGTTGTTTTTCCTACGGAATTTGAAATCAAAACTTTAAGAACTGCTTTAGCTGTTAACCTTGATTTGACTGATGTGCAGACAGCTAGGTTGCAGCAGCTTCTTGAATTGGATGAAAAGAGATTAGATGCCATTCAATAGACAACCATGATTCAACAACAAAGAATGAAGTGGCATGATAAAATTATCAAGCACAAGCAGTTCCAAAAAGGTAATTGGGCCTTATTGTATGATTCTCGGTTTGAAAACTTTCAAGGTAAGCTACGAACAAGATGGCTTGGACCATATGAAGTAGATGTTGTTTTTCCCAATGGAACTGTAAGACTTGTAACAATTGATGATTCTAAAACACCTCTACTAGTAAATGGTCATAGGCTTTGCTTGTACCAGCGCCCTGTTTCTAAAGAAGATTTTAAGGCTGCTTGCATGACTGATACACATTATCTTTTTCTAGGGGAGTCCTCTGCTCCTCACAGCATTTAATTTTCTGCACTATATTTCTAGTATTAGATTAGATTTAAAACTAATAATCTCTGTCAAGGGTTGGCATGTTACAATTGTATTTTGCAGATTAAGGAAGAACTCACTAAGGAGGACAATTTCATCACAAGAAGATCTAAAGCTTCAATCAGAGAAGCTTTGTTTCCCTCATCTCAATTCATTTCCTCATTTCCCAGCAATGTCTCTTTTATCATTTGTCCCCTTACTCCATATTTCCCTTTTTCCTATTTTTCCTATCATACCCACTCCTGAAACACCATCTTTCAGCCAGCATTTCCAGTTGCCTACTGCTGAAATCATTCCTCAGCAAGTACTTCCCCAATTTTCTTAGTACCAAATCATTACATTCCATTTTTCTTATTTTTCCATTGCTGAAACACCACTTTCAGCAACATGTCATTCATTTTTCCATTGTTGAAACACCACTTTCAGCAACTTGTCATCTATCTTTCCATTTCTAAAATACCATTCCTTTCCTCTGCTACACAAGTCTTCCAGTACCTTACTTTTATTCTTCAGATCCCTTCGATGAATATTATCCATTATTGAGCAGACTCCAATATGCTCCTGTTTCTACATTTTAGAGAAATCTAAAGATTCTTCCATCAGCATTAAGCCACTATGAACGAGCACTCTATACTTCAAATTATAAAATAGAGGTAAATATAAGGTAAGTGGATTTTTTATGTAATACAGTTAAATTGTAGTATAAAGGGAAGATATTTTCCATCATGATTATATCCCCCATACATTCAAGACTATCATTTCACCGCACGTAGGCGGGGGATTTCGAAAATAAAAATCATCATTTCACCCCATGCAAATCACCGCCATTCTTTATACCCATTATTTCAACCGATACACCATGTTCTTAGACGTAAACAATTACTCTGATCAAGTCTGGTGTTTCTGCTCTCTGCACCTCTGCATTTGACTCAAGTTAGTAGCTATGGGAGGCCCGACTATCAGACATGAACCTGGCTCGATGGCTCTTCTCGAATTATTTCCGGATTCTTACCAAATATTTCAACAGGAAGGATGGATTACATATTTCGAGAGGCTCGGAGAATTTGATCCTTAGCAAGTTTTGGAGTTTGCGCATAATTTTCAGGAGAATCACTCCATAGTCCAAGGGGTCTGAATTTCGGTCACAGAAGAAGATATAGCACAATTTTCGGGATTTCCGGTCACAGGTGCTCGGTGGTTTAGCAGGAAACAAGTCATCCTAGATGCACAGCAGGACTTCCTTCTGCCAGATGAACAGGTTGAGATTAAAGGCCGTGGCATAGGTTTGCATTCATTACCTCCCCCATGGCCAAAGGTAGCTGAATTTGTCAAGCACTATTTAACTTGCGAGGGGCGCTACCAGGTATTTTATCAACATGATTTTGTTTTAATGAGTCATTTGCGACATGGTCGACTTGTCAACATTCCTTATTATCTGCTTGGATGTATTAAAAATATGTCATATTACTGTAGACGGGTAAAATTCCCATTATTGTCCCTTACCCATCATCTCCTATGTCAATTATTAATTCAGAGGGGTTTTTCCAAGCAAAACCCCCTTTTAAATAACCCACCCTTACTTCTCGAACAGGCCCCTGAACTTCCCCAAGAAGATGAAATTCCCCAAGAAATCCCCGAAATCTCTTATGAACGGCAACTGGAAGATATTCCTGATCCTCCATTGATTCCATATTCAGAACCAGTTGACCCGTCCCCAAGTCCATCCCATTTAGAAGAGTCATCCCATCCCACTGTCCACATCCCTAGCGATGACTCTCAAGCTGAAACACCCCCATCACCCCCTACTCATAAAAGAAAGAGACGAATTGCAACAGTCTCTTTCTCTAAAAGGAAAACAAGGGCTACATCTCAAGCTGTCACCTCATCTGATAGCCCTTCTCCTAGAAAAGAATCTTCTCATAAAAATAAAAAGAAAGTCACTGCTTTTTCTGCTTTCCTACCTAGGAGAAAAATGAAAATGACTGTTGAATCTGAAGTCATTCCCATTTCCCCTGACCCTGCAGCTATCTTGCTAAAAATTTAGTCGTCATCACCATTCCAAATTCCCGAATCATTACCCATCTCGTCCTGTGGCACTGCTCCACAAGAACCAGATGCCCAGGGTAATATTACATCATTTTCTACTAAAAAAGTAACTGCTCCACAAGAACCAGTTACTCACTCAGTAGCTGAAACACAAGAACCAGCTACTGAAGTGAAAAAATCAAACATCCAGCATAATAATATAAGGAAACCAGCTGTAGCTGAAACACAAGAACTAGCTACAACTGTGGAACAGCAATCAACTCCAGCAAAAGCAACCAACACACAGAGTTCACTCACCATGGCATCTTTATTAGAAGAAAATGAATTTTTAAAGTCAGAATTAGAGGCCTACAAAAGAGAGTTGGTAACGGCAAGAGAAGCCTTTGATAAAGAACTAAATCTCTACATGTTGGCACATACAGCATCAGCACAAAAGAATGACCCATGTAAAGAATATATGTGCCATGAATGTTGAAACATCTACCAACAGGCCGGTTACAAAATAATTAAAGTCCCAGTGCCTGAGGAATCCACATCAGTTGCAGTCAAAGAAGAACGCCCTAATGCCACACAAGAACCAGTAGGGCCCTCAAAAATTCTGGAGAAAGAAACCAAGCCACAGATATCCTGCCCTATATTAGTTAACTTAGCTACTCAGACTATGCCTCAGCCCAGTACTTATAATGGCGAAACACAAACTCCACCATGGAAAGAGTGGGAAATAATGAATGAGTGGAAGAACTTGTATGCTATCGATCAAGATAAAATGTTACAACAACATAAGTTGGCCTGGCAGAATCAGATGTATTCCAACTGGGATAACTGGGAGCAGACACTTCAGCAACTTAAGGATTCTAAGAAAGAAACTAAGGAGTTAAAAGACAAACTGGTCCTGATATTTTCATTAGTAAAAAAATTGTTAGCCACCAGGAAACCTTCTTTGAATTATTCTCTGTTTCTTTCTGAACGCCTTGTTTATTTTCATTTGAAAGAAATTAAGGACGGGAGACCTCATGAGTTGCTCATAGCGGAACAATTTGTCAAAACATTTGCTGAGGCCTCCGCTAGTGATCAACATCTATTATGTGAACTTTATCTTCATAATGAGGCTATGCCTGAAAACAGACAAGTCAACCTAAATCCGACTGTGGGTGATATAAAGATTAGGGCATTTGTTTCCTTTCTTGCCAATCAAATCACATGGAAAAATGCTTTTATCGCGAGTAGGCACAATGAGGATAATCTCCTCCTATGGATAAGGCCGGAACCTTCAATCCTGGCCATTTTTGTAGAAAAATATCATCAGTTTTTGTAGAAGCCAGGAATGATCAGGTACATACAGAAATTGCAATCCTCGGTACTCCGAGATTGTCATCAGTTAATTAGGGTCAAAGATATTGCTGCTTTGAAGGCAAACACCATGTTCTGGCAACAGTCCTGTAAAGAAAGACAAGAGTATAATCCCTTTAGCCCTGATAACCTTCAAACTGCACTATCCAGAATACCGAACTATATCAGATGCATTCAGCAATGCGCCGAGAATTGGATTGGTTATCATTTTCACTTCCCTGTCTTATGGATGCCAGCAGAATGATATCATCCTCATTACAGATTGGCTAACAGAGACGAGGCAACAACATGGCAGAAACTGCAAAGTAAGTAGGGATTCAGATCTTCGACAGAGGCCACCTTCCATAGTTATTACTGGAGTAACTTGCATGCAAAGAGTCAGTACTCAGAATTTGATTCAGAGTAACAGTTGCCTGAGGACATGCAACCCTTTCAGCTGGGGGGGATGTTAGGACCTCACAATGTACCATTTTGACCACACATTTTGACACCACTTTACTCTTTATAGTCCATATTTAAAAGGTTACATTATCATTTCCATCCATTTTATCCAAAGGTATATGAAATCCTTCTCTTCATTATGTATTTAATTTGTTTTGCATATAGTTCCACATTACTTTTATATTTAATCATTAATCAAAAATAGATAGTTTCTAAGACAAGTCTAAAGGATCGTAGATAATTCATGATAAGGATCGCGTTGCTGAAACAGACGAACCCGTTGCCGAGATAGCTCGTGATTTGCGATCTTCAAGTGTATTTTAAGAATAATGACAACAGGATGAAGACGAGCAAGGGAAGTTGTTACACGGACCGTTTTGAAGCTAGTATTTTTGTACTTATTTGTAACAACATTCCAGGATGGAAGAATAGAAAATACCCTGTATTAAAACAAGAGATTAGATTTGGATAAAAATATGATTTCTCTGATGTAACTATAATAGATGTCTCCTCTTTAAAAAGAGGAGACATCATCATTAGAAGGGGGGGGTTAGAAACTGCGGGAGTACATTTTCTGAAGCAATAAAGAGCCTTTGCTCTGTTGTAATGTATCATTTCTTGACAGATGAATAAAATTCTATTTTGAGTGCTTCAATTTAATATCTTTCCTCAGGGAATCTTGTGAGAAGGACAGGGCCCGCCTTCATCACAAGATTCACCCAATTTCTCCTGTAGTTTGTTACCTTTTTATGTTATTCGCACCTTAACTTAACCTTGTTTGCTGAAGAATTTATACAGTTCTGTGTTTCTTATTAAATACTTTGTTTTCTTTAACACGACGTTGGCTTTATACCATTCATTCTTAAGAAGCTGAAAGTTGCTTTATTTCCAGTTATCCGTTTGAATGTGTGATCGATTAATATCGGGAAACAAGTGCTGAAGGTTCTTGTTTGGAGGAATAGGGTCCTGTTCCCCGTAGGTTGATCTTCTTTTTCTGCAGTGTTATTGACATCAGGAACAGGTGCTGAAGATTCCTTTTCAAGGGAATATGGTCCTGTTTTCTATGGATTGATATTTTTCTACAGTGTGATTAATATTAGGCAACAGGTGCTGAAGATTCCTGGTTGGAGGAATAGGGTTCTGTTCTCTATTATGGTTGATTGATCTCCTTTCATGCAGGGTGATTTCCTTTCATTATGTTTTTTTCCTAGGATTCTTTTAATGAAGGTCTGCAATAGAGAGATTGTTTCTGCTATAACACAAGTAGGCTTCAGCTTTGTTAAAGGGAGGTGTGAATAGTCTGATTTGTATGATTGATATTTGTGTGATTGATACTACAACATTTCTTTGCTTTTGGAGTTGAGCATATCCAGTGCGTGATTGTATTTGGAATAAACAGACCTTCCCGGGTTCACAATTTATGTGGTGCTTGAATTGTTAAAACAATTAAAGCGACCAACAATCAGGAACATTACTTGGTAGTCTGGGAATTAGAGGAGTAATAGAAAGGGTATTTTATTAATGATTGAGATTTGTACTGGGTTAATTTCTAGATTAGTTTCCTGAATAATATATATTTTTTGGGAGGATTTAGGGAAAGGATCGGGCTCTTGTCCCTTCCCTCCTCTTTTGATTTTCTCATCTCTTCTTCTCTCTTTCATATTTATTGTATTTGTCCCCAGCTTCACCTTCATCATGAGCCTTCCTTTCTGGTTCCCTTCAAGCTTCAGCACCAAGCAGCCTCTTTTCTAAGGATTCCACTTTTATCCTCTCCTCTTCCTCTCTAACTTTTTGGATTGCATCAAATTCTGAACAAAACTTTCATTTTATTTTTCTCTCTACTCTTCAAATGGATTTTTCCTTATCTCTTTCCTCCATTCTCTTTCTTTCCTCCTCATATTTTAAAACATCATTAAAAATCGAGTTATCAAGAAGGAATTCATGCTCATATACCTTTGAAAATTTTACTTATTTATAATGTTATTTTATCATGCCATCATTATCATGTCTTTTGAAAACACTAGTTAGCAATTTTAGGACCTTGATATTGTCTGCTTTAGTTTTTTGGTTGTGGGAAATTAATTAAGGCACAATGACCAATTTTTAAGGGGAATCCTAGCCATTACCTTTTGGAATTAATTGACAAAACCAAGGCTATTCACATTCGAACATTTTGAAAATAAATTTCTCTAATCATTAATCAGATAGGGACTAACTAAAACATCAAATGTGGAGCTAATTAACATCCATAGATATGAATATAGGTGTAATTATCTTCAAAATACTAATTCAAAACCTATTTATTTCTTTCCTAGCTTCTTCATACACTCTAGGAGTTGGATGAAACAAGATAACTTGATATGCCAGTGCTAGGAAATGGTCACAAGTTTCATAAAAGAACTTGGGATAATGGTTGGTCCATAACCCTTGATAGTAAATACGAATTGGTGACACTCTCTGTGTCCTCCTCTTATTCATGTGAGGTAACTTAGTGACCATACTAAATGAATATATAAGATAGTTGTAATATAGAAAATGGTTCCTTGATTTTTTGGGGCTTCCTTTATCTTCTAAAGATCATTTATCATGTTTACTGACAACGTGTTTGAAAAATAAAAAATGTGACCAATAGATACATCTCTGCAGCAAAAGGTAACCATTAAAATTTGAAATGCAATGCGTTAAACTCACCATAGAATTTGCTAATTTGTAATATCCCAAAATGGGACTACTGAGCAATGTATGCATAAAAAACACATTTTCAGAAATATATGCTACAAAAAATAAAATTAACACTTGGATCCCTTATATCTGATAATATACCATCTAAATCCAAGAATTTATCATAAACAAATCAAACTAGGTGAGGTAAACAGACCTCCCACACCTAGTATGGCTCAAAATTGCCAAAACCCCAAAACTACTGCAACATGAAATTACTGCTTAAAGAGAAAACGCAGTATAATGAGATTTTATGCATAGAAATATATGAGATGAATATATCTGATATTATATTAAACAATATGTCTCAAGAACTGATATCTAGTCTCCTTTATACAAAATCTAGAGAACCCAGGAAGGGTTTCTAGGAATACACCCAAATAGAAATGGTGATCTTCAACAATAAGACTGAATAATCACTGCAAACTAAAGCACAGGAGTATATAAGGCTGAAATAATATATATCTGATGTAGATATTATCAAAGGTCTTCCCCCATGGAAATATCAACCATCCAATCACAGGAAAACTCCCAAAAAGAGCCACAAGATCCACTACAGAAACTACCCTCCAGAAATAACGCAATTATTGACTAGAATAATGCTATAGGTGATGGAAATATATTGGCCTACTAAAAAATATCTGAAATTAGACTCAAAACCCTCCAAAATGATTTCCCAGTAGAAGGAATCTTTCCTCCTATAAAAAACCAACTCAAAAAGTGGGTTTCTCAACCCTCCACTGCAACACCAAGCAACTCAACACAACCTCCTTAGAAACTGCATTGAAATTGAAGACTGAATCTTGGCACCAATGTTATATGTTTGGAATGATATATCAGGCCTCTCCCAAGAGCTACTCAAAGGGAAGAGATGGAATTCCTAAACAGGAATACCTGAGTGCTAAACAACACCAACAATCTTAGCTAAACAATTGAAGAGAGCAAAAGTCTAAGCAGACATATCAAAATATCATTCATAAGCTAACCCCAAATGGCTACCATCCTCTTCCTTACAAACTAAGTGAGCCTTCTCACCTTGGGTCCCACTCATTAGGGTTTCCACCATCACACAATCAATCTCCCTCCAAAACTGTGTTGTACCTTCATCAAGGCCACTCCTCCATGACAACGTTGTTTGATTTGGTCAAGGTTGACCTCTTCAACCTGCTTCAGCCCTTTTCACACTTAAGGGTCCTCAATCCAGTTCACATATAGTTGTATAGACTGATCCTCATTCATATTGAGCTATTTTTATTGATGATCCACTCCTCCTACATTTATGATGTTGACTTGGTCAAACTTGACTTTGTCCTCAAGAAAATGTCCCTTTTCACACATGAGGGTGTGAAATCCATCCATGATAATGATCCATTTTCACATCATAAGGGATTTTATTCCTATTTCTGAAATGAATGGGCCTCCTTACCCATTTATTCATCTCCTAATTTAAATCAACAAAAAACAATATTCCAATTAGTTGCATGCTAATTTTGGAATATTACAGTCCTCCCCTCCCAAATGTTGTTTTCCCTGAAGAAAATACAAGGATGGAACTGAAAAGCCCCCTCTTCTTCCCATGAAGCATCCTCATATGATAAAATCCTCCAAGGATCAAGATGTTGTCTCATCCATACATCTCCAAGTTGTCCCTCCCAAGTATGCAAGCTAGCCTTTGGTGAGCATCCCAAATAGCTATCATCACGTAAAATTGAAACATCCATGGAGGAAAAAATGGGTTGTTGAAAGGCCTTCTCGAGGCATGATTTATGATATAGATTGGGATCTACCATCCCCATATAAATCTCCCATCCCCAAGCTTTCATCCATACAAAATGAGTTACCTCTCAACATAGCAACTCCTGAAGATCCTCCTCCACCTTTGGCTCCTGCAAAGTAGGTGGGCTGAAAATATGAACATGGTAGACAAAATAGCCTACCCCACGCTGTCCTCCTATCCACTTATGATAATTTTATATTATCTACTAATCTTGGGCTACAAATAGGTTTCCCTCAAGTGGAAATAAGAAGACTAGATCTCCAAAAATCTCCTCTCCAACGTTGTGAATAAAGTTGGCCCAAACCATCCCATATATGATGAATAGGACATGATCACCGCATGGCATCCAAATGAGAAGAATAATGAAGGTGATATATAGTGCCGGAAAGTACCAACAGTCTCCCAAGTGGTCACAACACAGTCTTCCCCACTGCAGCTTCAGAAAACAGCATGGCAAGTTGTTTCTTGACAAATGGCTAGTTGTGTAAGTCATCACATCTACTAGTAAATAGTAAATGGCTGATTGTATCAACTGAGAATACAATAAGTAGCCAAATAATTGCCCAAATTCATACAAAATATGGTTGTCTCCATCATAATAGTTGGCCAAAAATTGTCCATGGAGTTCACTAATAAGATTTCCCTCTTGTGGAGCAATGCATTGTATGAAAATGGTAAGAAGATGTAAATACTATGTTATATAATCAATAGATGCAAAAAAAATATTCATACCATGTAACGAAAGTAAGATGATGCATGGATCCATGAATAAGTCCTCCATAGTGGTTTGGCATACTCCCATGAAGAGGAATGAACCATGTGCTGCATGAAGACCCTCATTCTTATGCTTGGAAATCCAAGTCAAGAGGAATGTATCACAGTAATAGATGTCTCCATCCACTACTCCATCATTCTCACCTCCTCATTTTCCACCATTTGCATCAAATGTGAAGTGATCTTGGGGAAACTCCATCAGTAAGTCCAAGCTCTAAAGTGACAGCGTTGTTGGCCTATGCAAATAGGCTCCTGCCAACCCATAACTCCATTCTTTGACATGCTCATTGTCAAATACATCTCCCATAATGATGCTATATAAAAGAAGCTTATTCCAAAGTGGAAGTACTTCCTAATCATCCAAGGCTAAGGAGTAGCCCCTTTGCACCATGATAGTGCTATCTCCTACTCCTGCAACATCATGCAAAGCATGAGAGAAAATAATCCCATGCTCTCTCAAGAACAACCAAAGAAAAAATAGCTTTTGTTGCCTCCTCAAACCTCCATCATACAAATCATGTGGTGAAGACATAATGATTGACATGAAGGGTGTTATATAAACACAATGCATCCACACTCCTTGCTGCCGTATGATGCAAGTATCCTGCCAAACTTCCTCCACCCACATACCCTTTCAAAGAGGATATGTCACATGATGGCCAAACTCTTTCAAGAGTATCCGACATAGCTAAGCCTCCTTCTGCCTAGTCATGTCATATATTTTCAAGTAGCTTTCCAGCTTCTTGCTCATCATCCACACCCATTCATCCAAATGGGGGTGCCTCCCCTCATGGTTCATCTTGGTATTCTTCCAATGAAGACTACTCTCCTCCCAAAACAGATTTCTCCTTTTTCATTTCATGGGATTTTGAAATGAAACTCCTTGGGGATATTCTAGAGAAGATATATTATCAATGACCATCTTGAATCCATGAGGATCCAAGTGTTCTGAAGGTAAAACCTCCTCATAGGCCTGCACAATGCTCATCCCAATAGATCCATCACAATGATGAAAGGAAAAGTGTCTCTCATTGATCAATTGATCATCTAATATCATACAATTGTAATGGTAATTAGAATTATCTAATGATATTGGGGCCCCCAACTCCTCATTTCTGCTTAATGACAACACTTTTAATCTTCTCCAAGGTGTTTTGGCTGTCTCATGTTCCAACTCAAGGATGGACATATGGTTTTGTATGAGTTTGTTTGGAACAAGGTTCATCCTATCCCCCAAAAGTTCACATCCCAACCCCAAGTGTGGTATGCAACTCAATAATGGCACATGAGGATGGTGGTGCATCCCTTCCTTGAACCATTCAATTTTTCACAACACAGTGCAATTCTCTTGTTCTACATAAGCAGTGTGCAATGGTATACAACCCTCCATATGATTTGCTGAAATAATAGGAGATGGAAACTTAGGCATACGTTGGTAAAATTTGGGAGTATCTTGTATGGCTGTAAGGTATTCTTCCTCTGATGTGTTGGCTCCTCCAACTGATGATGTTGAGGGCTGCTCCTCCATGGTTGTGATAGCGCTGATACAAGTCTCCTCCAATGGTGGTGAGGGCTTCCTCTCCTCTGATTTTTCTTTGCCAAATTTCCAATCAACCTTTTGAGTAAACTCAACAAAAGTATTCACTCTTGCATGAATCAAGTGGCTGAACCACCAAAATTTGGCTACACCCTCAAGGTGCAGTGTTGTAATTTCTACAGCCTCTCTCTCTACCACTGGATGTAGTAGGAAGAATGCATCAAGTTTTCTTGCCCAATATTTTGTTGTATATGACCCATCAAAGGTAGAAAATAGAAACATATTGCCCTTGATTCCCCCCTTACCATAAGGTCTTATTTATTCCTTCAAATGAATGAATTTTGGGAAAGCTAGAGTCTCCTTGAAGGCTCTAGGTTGAGATTTGTACTGAACAAGGTAACCACTTAGAATTTTGTGATCTAAATGTCCTCTATTCCCTTGCTTCTTGTCTTCTTCAAAAGAAAGGGGCTTATTGAAATGCTTTGGAGTTATTTGAAACACTGGTTTTATTCTCTAATCATAGGAAGTGCATGGGCCTTCACCCTCTTGAAACCTTCTAGAGGTCTCACTGCAGCTTTCCTCTTTCATTTGCTTATCCTCCTTGGAGAGGTTCTTCATGGATCTGAAAAATGATGAGACAAAGCTCATTTTCTACATCATTCTGATATTTCCTTCTTCTTGTAGCATCTTGTCTTGAAGTCCACAGGTTGAGCCAAAGATCTTGCTCTGATACCACTGTAATATCCCAAAATGGGACTGCTCAGTAATGTATGCATAAAAAATGCATTTTCAGAAATATATGCTACAAAAAATGAAATTAACACTTGGATCCCTTATATCTAAAAATATACCATCTAAATCCAATAATTTATCAGAAACAAATCAAACTAGGTGAGGTAAACAAACATCCCACACCTAGTATGGCTCAAAATTGCCAAAACCCCAAAACTACTGCAACATGAAATTACTTCTTAAAGATACAACACAATATAATGAGAGATTATGCACAAAAATAGCTGATAAAAATATACCTGATATTTTATTAAACAATATGGCTCAAGAACTGAGATCTAGTCTCCTTTATACAAAATCTAGAGAACCCAGGAAGGGTTTCTAGGAATACACCCAAATAGAAATGGTGATCTTCAGCAATAATACTAAATAATCACTGAAAACTGAAGCACATGAGTATATAAGGCTTAAATAATATATATATGATGTAGATCTGATCAAAGTTCTTCCCCCATGTAAACATCAACCATCCAATTACAGGAAAACTTCCAAGAAGAGCCACAAGATCCACTCCAGAAACTGCCCTCCAGAAATAACGTAATTCCTAACTAGAATAATGCTATAGGTGATGGAAATATATTTTCCTACTTCCAAAGATATGAATCAGCCCATGAACCATCCAAGCTTATATCCCAATAGAAGGAATCCTTCCTCCTATGCAAAACCAACTCAGAAAGTGGGTTTCTCAACCCTCCACTGCAACACCCTGCAACTCAACACAACCTCCTACAGAAACTATACTAAAAATGAAGACTGAATCTTGGCACCAATTCCAGATGTGTGGAATGATAGATCAGTTCTCTCCCATGAGCTACTCAAAGGGAAGAGATGGAATTCCTAAACAGGAATACTCTAGTGCCAAACAACACTAGAAATCTTAGCTAAATAGCTGAAGAGAGAAAAAATCTAAGCAGACATATCAAAATATCATTCATAAGCTAACCCCAAATGGCTGCCATCCTCTTCCTGATAAACTAAGTTAGCCTTCTCACCTTGGGTCCCACTCATTAGGGTTTCCACCATCACATAATCAATCTCCCTCCAAAATTGTGTTGTACCTTCATCAAGGCCACTCCTCCATTACAACATTGTTTGATTTGGTCAAGGTTGAACTCTTCAACTTGCTTCAACCCTTTTCACACTTAAGGGTCTTCAATCCAGCTCACATATAGTTGTCTAGACTAATCCTCATTCATATTGAGCTATTTTTATTGATGATCCACTCCTCTTACATTTATGTTGTTGACTTAGTCAAACTTGATTTTGTCCTCAAGCAAATGTCCCTTTTCACACATGAGGGTGTGAAATCCATCGATGATAATGATCCCTTTCCACATCATAAGGGATTTTATTCCTATTTCTGAAATGAATGGGCCTCCTTACCCATTTATTCATCTCCTAAGTGAAATCAACAAAAATCAATATTCCAATTAGCTGCATGCTAATTTTGGAATATTACATAATTATGGTTGTCAAATGGTAAAATGGTGGTTGAAGGTGATGGGTAGGATATCGCTTGTCAGTGCACTCCTTAAAAAAATCATTGTACCACCACCATCCCTTCATATTTTTGATGAAATTTGGATTTTCCAAAAATATTTTGTTTAATATTTGCTTATTTATCTTGATTTCTAGAGGCTTTAGGTGATAAATTTGTAATGTTCCTTTTTCAGAAACATTGTCAATCGAAAAATCAAATCTATTCCAGAGATAGACTGTAGGGGAATTTACTGGATTTTTCACCTTCATAAAGAAGGATGAGCTCCAGAGGCTACCTGGCCCACAAGCAGACTTTGTCTGTAGAGTGTTCTCAAGGGACAATATTCCCAAGAGGGAAAACAACAAGATTGGGAATCTCCCAATATTGCAGCTACAGCAATAACAAATACATCAAATGGAAATAGCAGTGACTCATGAACACATAAAATTTCAGATAATCCAATGGAAAATATATTAATACATAGCAGCATAAAATATACATCTCCTTGGGGGAATAATCTCTCAGGCAAGGGACAACAAGCCTCAAGAAATATGTACATACAAATATGAAGAACACTGCTGTATATATCAAGCCCTAGGCCATTACTGTGCATTTATAGGAGGAACTACTACATAAAATATTGAAATACAAAGATATAGCAATGATAGGATCAAATAAAGTGGGGGAGCAAGCTCTCAATGCCTGAAAATACAATACATCAATCCTTTAAAAGGATTAGCTGAAATCTATACAAAAATGGCATTTTGCAGAAATGTCGGAGTTGCTGGGCAGTAGAAACTCAAGAGTTTGAAATGGATGGAGAAGGATGAAATAGTTTCTATATATGAAGATCCCTTCTCCAATGAAAATATGAAGTGAAATTCTAATCCTTTCACCCAAGACTTCCCCTCCAAAATATGCTAATCCCTCACAGCAAATATCCACCCATGAAAACACTATCTAAGAGAGGGATTGCACTGCCTCTAATGGAAATTGGTTGGACTAATGCCAAAGATGATGGGATATGGTCAATAACCTCCTTTTCTGATCTCCCATTGGATGGAACCTCTCTCCACTGAAAAACTAGCTCCGGATGGTGTGTGGAAACCTCCCTGGCAACACCCAGCAACACTGCACAATATCTGCTGCAGAAACTACGCCGATGTAGATGACTGAAGCTATGGCCTAAATGCTTTAATATGGGGAATGGAGTGCCATCCTTCGTGAGATACTCAAGAAGGAGAGGAAATCCTCAATAGGACTCCCTCGTGTCGGAAGGCACTACAGCTCTGCTGAACAGCAAGAGGCAACAACAAGTCTCCAAGACTTGGATGTAAAAATGACCAAAAGATTCTCTCAATGGCTACCTTTCTACTCTTTTAAACAATTAGCCTTCCCTCCATGGGCCCTACTTTTAATTATGGTTTCCTCCCTCTATAATCTTCCCTCCTACGTTGTCCCACATAGTGCTTTCCAACTCATGCCAACGCAATTTGACTTGGTCAACCTTGGCCAAGCATGTATGAAAAAACCTCCTTTCACACATGGAGGTGTGAAATCCAGCTCCAATATGATCCTCTTTCATAATTAGAGGATTTTTATTCTCTAATTAAGCAAATAATGGGTCTTCTACCCATTTTATTCATCTCTTATCAAAATTTAATGTTCCATAAAAATTTGGAACATTAGAGTCCTCCCCTCTCAAAATATTGCTTGCCCTCAATAAATTGCAAGGATGAACTGATTTTATTTCTGCCCTTCCTCCTGCAGCATCCTTATGTAATGATCTCCTCAAGAAAATGGATTCCATATCAGCAATCAAGTCTCCAACTGTCCCTCCAACATATGCAATCTAGCCTTTGGGTGAGCACTCCCAAAACAACTATCTGTAGAAACAAGTATCCACGAAGGAAAAAGAGCTATCTAAGGGCCTCCTTGAGGCATGAGATCTGATATATAATGGGACTGATCATCCCTCATAAGAAACTCTCATCCCCATGCCATCAATCATGAAAATAAGATGCCTTCCAACAAGACAACTCATGGAAAAATCACCCTCCACCTTGAGCTCCAGAAATGAAGGTGGGCTGAAATTTGATCATGGCAAGCACTATAACTTTCCCCATGCTGTCCTCTCCCCCACTTATGACAAGTGTGGAGTGTATGCTGATCCTGGGCTGCAAATATATTGCCCTCAAATGGAAAAATGAAGAGTAGTTCCCTAAGAATCTCCCCTCCATCAATGAAAAATCAGCTGGCCCAAGACAGGTCATCTATGATGAATAGGACAAGATCATCATAGAATGCCTCCCATGAAATGTTTTCTATAGGTTATACCATGTGCAGAAAGTGCAAACAATGCCTCATAGGGTTATAATGCAACCTCATCCACTGCAGCTGTAGAAAATAACATGGCAAGTATTGCACAACAAATATTACATCTACTACTAAATAGTAAATAGATGAGTGAATCAGCAACATAAGGTCAATCACCTGCCCATTTACATAAAATTGATGGATAAAATTTCCAAGCCCATGGCTCTCCCCAAAAGTGAGCAAATATGTGGCTGTAGCCATGCCTCCTCTCATGTTCCCCTTAGAGCATGTACTGCAGAAAATATGGGAGTCTTCCCTCATCAAGGACACATTCATCCCATGTGTCTCTCCTCTAATCATGTCCTTCACTGAGATAAAAAAAATATCAGCCAAGGAGACCATACTCAGCAATAAAATGAGGTAAGTACTGAAGGTTTCATGTTGTGCAAAGTTGTATCAACATTCTCCCAAGTGGTCACAGCGCAGTTTCCCAAACTACTACTTTGAGAAATGATGTGGCAAGTTGTTTCAGCTCATGAATAATAATGTATGTTCTGATAATGCATGGTAAGTGGTTGAACATAAATGTTGAACATACATGGAAGGTAACACTTTCCCAAGGCCATATAAAATATGGCTGTCTCCATCATACAAATTGGCCCAATTTTGATCCATGGAGCAATCTGAAAAGCTTGCCCTCTTGTAGAGCCATGCACTGCAAAATAATGGTAAGAGTATACAAATCAGCCATTGTAAGAATAGATTTCTTACCATATACCGGGAGTAATATTATATATGGATCCATGAATGAACCCTCCATAGTTGTTTGGCATGATCCCATGAAGAGGAATGAACTAGTTGCAGCAAGAAGACCCTTATTCTCATGCTTGGAAATCCAAGTCAAGAAGAATGTATCATAGATGACTTCTTCCACTACCTCATCCATCTCACCTCCTCCTTGTCTATCAAGTGAAAAAAATATGAAATTTTGCTGGGACTTGTGGGTTATGGATCCACCACACTTCTGCTGGGCACACTTCATCCATTGGTTACTGCTCCAAAGAGAGAACATTGTTGGCCTATACACATAGGCTCTCATTAATATCCAACTCCGTTATTTGACATGTTCTTTGTCAAAGATATCTCTCATAATGCTGCAATGTATAAGATGTCCCTTCCAAGGTGGAATTACCTCCCTATCATCCAAGTTCAAGGAGAGAATGCCATCTCCTCCTCCTGCAACATCATGAGTCATGTGAGAGCAAATATGCTTGTGCTCTCCATCAATGCCAAGCAACTCAAGTGCTTGCTGCCCCATTATGCTCACATCATATGAATCATGTGATGAATGTATAATGACTGATATATGTGTCATATCAGCAATATGTATCCCTTCTCCTTGCTGCCCAATGATGTAAACACCCTGCCACTTCTCCTCTTCTTTGGTACTCCTCCCATGAGGGCTACCATTCTGCCAAACCAATTCCTGCTTTTTTCATTTCATGAGAGTTTGAAATGCAGCTCTTTGGAGACCCCTTAAGAAAGGCCTCTCTCCCATGACTATGTTGGACCTATGAATATCCATATGTGATGGAGGTGATGTCTCCTCTCCACCCTTGATCAACATCACTGCTGATTCTGCCAATGATGTAGTAGTTGTCTCTTCCTCCGATATACAATTTGCTTCATGATTCTCCATGCAGGTGTCATGGTTTACTTCATCCTTGAAAAGTTTTCACTCCCACCTTGAAGGCTGAATGCACATCATCAAAGATGTATGAGGATGAGGGTTCTTCTACTCCTTGAACCCTTTGCACAGTGCAGTGCAAACATGAGGCCCTACAGTGGCCATGTGATTTGATCCTTGGACCTCTTCATATGAAATTCCATCATCCTTAAGATTATTTGCTGAAATAAAAAGTGGAACTTTACTCATACCTCGGTGGATTTTGGGACCTTATTGTGTGGCTACAATGACTTTTTATTCTAATGCAATGGATGCCTCATTTATAGATGTAGAAGGTTGCTCCTCCAAAGCTACAACAACATTGGTGCAATTCTCCTCCCATGGTGGAATGGCTTCCTCTCTTTTTTTCTCTCTCCATCAAAAGTTTGGATCAACTTTTGAGAAAAGACTGCAAAATAACTTACCCTTGAATGGACCAAGGGTTTGAATCACCAAACAGAGGTTTCCTTCTCCATGTGCAGCGGTGCCATCTCCAATGGTTCTTTTTTCTGCCACTGGATGCAACAATAAAAATGCCTCCAGCTTCTTCTCCCAAGCTCTAGCTGAAGTAACCCCATCAAATGTAGAAAATAGAAACCTATTGCCTCTTATTTCTCTTCTTCCACAAGGTATTCTCTCCTCCATCTACTGAATATACTATGGGAACGTTGTAGCTCCCATGAATGCTGTAGAATGGGGTTTATAGTCACCTAGGTACTTGCATAAGATCTGGAAATCCAAGCATCTCCCATGCTGGTCTTCAAGAGAATGGGAATTGCATGGACCTTCCTCTTCTCCTTTTTTATGCTCCTTCTCCTCAAGGAGGCTCTTATTTATTTCAAAATTAGATGAGTTCAGTCTCATCTTCTTCATCATTCTCCTCTGAAATTGAACTCACAGGCTGTGCCAGTTCGATGCTCTGATACCACTGTAATGTTCCTTTTTCAGAAACATTGTCAATCGACAAATAAAATCTATTCCAGAGATAGACTGTAGGGGAATTTTCTGGACTTTTCACCTTCATAAAGAAGGATGAGCTCCATAGGCTACCTGGCCCACTAGCAGACTCTGTCTATAGAGTGTTGTCAAGGGACAATATTCCCAAGAGGGAAAAGAAAAAGATTGGGAATCTCCCAATATTGCAGCTACAACAATAACAAATACATCAAATGGAAATAACAGTGACTCATGAAAACATAAAATGATAGAGAATCCAATGGCCAATATATTAATACATAACAGCATAAAATATACATCTCCTTGGGGAAATAATCTCTCAGGCAAGGCACAACAAGCCTCAAGAAATTTGTACATACAAATATGAAGAACATTGTTGTATATATCAAGCCCTAGGCCATGACTGCACAGTTATAGGAGGAAATACTGCATAAAATATGGAAATACAAATATATAGCAATGATAGGCTCAAATAAAATGGGGGAGCAAGCTCTCAACCCCTGAAAATACAATACATCAATCCTCTAAAAGGATTGGCTGAAATCTATACAAAAATGGCATTTTACAGAAATGTCGGAGTTGCTGGGCAGCAGTAACTCAAGAGCTAGAAATGGATGGAGAAGGATGAAATAGTTGCTATATATGAATAGCCCTTATCCAATGAAAATCTGAAGTGAAAGGCTGATCCTTTCACCCAAGACTTCCCCTCCAAAATCTGCTAATCCTTCACAGCAAATATCCACCCATGAAAACGTTGTCTAAGAGAGGGACTGTGCTGCCTCTGATAGAAAGTGGTTGGCCTGATGCTAAAGATGATGGGATATGGTCAAGAACCTCCTTTTCTAATCTCCCAATGGATGGAACCTCTCTCCACTGTAAAAATAGCTCCGGATGGTGTGTGGAAACCTCCCCGGCAACACCCAGCAACACTGCACAATATCTGCTACAGAAACTGCGTTGATGTAGATGACTGAAGCTATGGAATGAATGCCTGAATATTGGGAATGGATTGAAATCCTTCATGAAAAACTCAAGAAGGAGAGGAAATCCTCAACAGGACTCCCTCGTGCTTGAAGGCACTGCAGCTCTGCTGAACAGCAAGAGGCAGCAACAAGTCTCCAAGACTTGGATGTAAAAATGATCAAAAGATTCTCTCAATGGCTACCTTGCTCCTCTTTTAAAAAATGAGCCTTCCCTCCATGGGGCCTACTTCGAATTAGGGTTTCCTCCCTCTAGAATCTTCCCTCCTATGTTGTCCCACATAGTGCTCTCCAACTCATGCTAACGCAGTTTGACTTGGTCAACCTTGGCCAAGCATGTATGAAAAAACCTCCTTTCACACATGGAGGTGTGAAATCTAGCTCCAATATGATCCTATTTCATACTTAGAGGATTTTTTTTCTCTAATTAAGAAAATAATGGGTCCCCTACCCATTTTATTCATCTCCTATCAAAATTTAATGTTCCATAAAAATTTGGAACATTACAAAATTTCACTGAATACCTCATGCTTCAAAGAGGCTATGATTTCTCCAATGCTATTGACTATAGCCTCTTTCTCCAAATCCACATGAGTGATTTTCCACCTTGTCATATCATTGTATGTCATAATCACTAGTCTCATCACCACATGCTAAATCTCAAACTACTTTATATTATACATTGCACTGAATTCTTTATCTCCTTCAATGAACTATGTGTTGGAATAAGTTCTATAAATCTCCTTAGTATGGGTCATGGGAGCTTCACTGGAGGAGCAATATGATACCATGTGGATTCATATTGGGGGATATATATTGAGGAAGAAATGACATAATATTGAGCATATAATAGGGGGTTAATGGTTTTTATATTGAAATTTATAAAAAAAGGAGCTCAAAGTTAATGAAAAAATATAAAGGGGAATAAAAAATGTTGATGAAAAAATAGATATTTACAATATCTAGTGAAATTAGGGGATTTTTAAATTTGGATGGAGTATTGGGTACGTATTGGTATGGGGTTAAATAATGTGATTTTTAGAGGTATTTTCCAATATTTATTCAAATTAAGGGTATTATTTAGTATTCCATCAATGCACATGATATGTCATAGGTTCATTGAGTGAAGTCCCCATAGTATGGATATACATTAGCTCCATCAAAAAATCCAATATCCATGAAGTGGGTTTCATGCTTTTATGGATCTTACATAGTAGGCTATGTGAGACTCAAAATTTTCCCTTTACATTTTTGTGTTTTCAAAATATTATGATGCCTTATGCCTTCAACAACTACATGCAATAAAAAAATATGAGCTCCAAAATGTGTGTTCCATTCTAGATTAGAATAATATTACATAGGTAAATATTCTTATGCTTACATAATTTCAAATAATAAAAATAAAATTATCAAGTGGGAGGATATATATTCTACCAAAGAGAGCCATGGCTGAGAGATATCAAGTTAAAAACCCTCATTTATAATATTTAATGGAAATTGTGTGAAATCTTTGATGCATTCCAGGTAAGTCGGGGAATTAATTTGTAGCATAAATGTTGGTTCATGTGAGAATAGGAAAAAAATTATTGGAGGGTTCACTTTTTAGAGAAGTGAATTCACATCGATGACTTTTTTCTCATGGTGATACATTGGAGGAAATGCATTGGAGGGGATCAAAGAAAATGAAAGGATAATAGTATAATGGGATATATCAGATAGCGATAATAACATGTGAGAGCATTCAGGTTGGAGATTTAGGAGGTAAGAGGTTATGCCTTTTACATATTTTCTTGATGTGAAATATTTAATAAATGGAAAGTTTGAGCTTTGATCAACAATCAAGAATTATTTCTAATAAGGCTTATCAATCAGTGTCAAGAACAATTGATAAAGAAGGTAAAAGAACAAAATACTATATACAAAACTAGAAGACCACCCATGTGGTCAGGTGAAATAAGGCTTTAATATTTGACCATTTTCATGGAGCTCATTTAACCTCTTATTGAATTATTTAAGTCTAAAAGTATTGGACCAAGCTTGTGCTTAATATGAAATGGTCCAAACTGGAGCCTTTAAAATTTTGTTTTTTTTCCTTCTGGCTCTCTGGCTTTGTCGCAACATTTCAAGACCAAGTATCCCACTTGAAAATCTTTTTTTCTTGCAAATATATTATCAAACCAACAATTTACAATGCATTGATATTTTTTGATATTATATTTAGCTTTTTGATGTTCCTATGCTAACTTGAGCAAGGTATCTAGGCATTGTTGCATGGAAGAGAATTTTATTTCTTGAATAAATTGAGATAGTTGTCATTATGAAAAGAATATGTTTAAATTAAAGATGAATTATTAACCATAGATAAGGAAGAATGGGGAGTTATTGATGGAAGCTTTGGGGGTGATTCTAACTTCCTAGAGGGAATAATGAAGCATATTGTATCATTTTATTTCATGATGTGCCACAATATTCTTAAGGATATTAATCAAATTCTTATTTTATTGCTCAACCAAAACATTACCTTGTGGGTAATAATTTGTTGAGTATTTAATTTTTATTCCATTTACTAGCGAACATTTATTTAACTTCAAAGAAGTGAAGTAAGTGAAGTTATCAAAAAATAAAAATTTAGGAACCCTAAAACTGATGATGATATTTTGAATGAGGAAGGACATCATCTTATTTTCATTTAATTGCTTGAGGGGCACAAAGTTAGTCGATATTTTCAAGTAGTCCAGTATGGTTAAGATGTACTTATGTTGTTGTGATTAATTTGGTCTAATCTCATTAATTATATTGAGTCCCCGCTATCATTGAAGGGGTCTTTCTAGGTTGGAATATCATATTTACCACTATAGTCATGTTTGATTATTTTTGTTTTAGATCTGTAAGAGAATCCATCATTACATGAAACCCTGAGGGGAAAAGTGTCAAGAGAACTGTATAAATAAAATATATTTAGTATAATGGAATTAAATGAGTAGAAAGTGTCGGAACTAAAACCTAAAACAAAAAACCATAAAGGTGGAATAAAATTGTAAGTAATATATAAAATTATAATGGATTATTAATATGATAATATTTAAAATAATATTATTGTAAATTGCTATTAATTAATATTAATAATATTAATATCTTAATCACTGGATGCAGGTGTTTTATTGAATTAAGGATGTGGTGTCTCTACAGCATGGCATCTGGCCTAGCCACATGGCCATGCATGGTGCCCATACTTCTAATTTTAATACCTACAGCTGCTGGCCTCATGCCACAAATAATGCCTCTTCCCTCCAGATTGATGTATGTCTGGTCTATGAGCTTGCGTGGTATTTCATGGCACCCTTCACCTCTTCATTTTCATTCACCTCTTGCAATCTCTCAGCTCTCTCTGCCTATTGCAACTTCAAGCTCCTCTACAACCATCAAGCTCTGCTTGCCTCGCCACCTCTAGCCTCTAGTCTCCTTTCTCCCTCTCCCCATGCATCAACTCCCTCCTACTCAGTTATGCTACGAAGGCACAGGATGAGATGTCATCGGGGTCATCGCAGAGGACAATCCTCTCGCCCGCCCATTTCCATCCATGAGGACTATCATCCCCCTCCTCTTGAGGATAATTCAACCTCATACTAGTTTCAGTATGACTACATCTTGGACCACCCTCTGGTCACTGCCACCCTCACCATGCGCTTTCAGGAAGCTCCATCCAGCTCTGCTGGCTCTGGTTCGAGAAAGCGTCTTAGGAAATCTACCATTTCAACTTCTCCCCTTAACGTTCCCGGAAATCTGAGGCGTTACTTGTCAAAATAGGAGTGCATTCTTCCAGTAGCGAAGGAAGCAACAGTGGCAATCCAGAGCATTTAGCAGATGACAAGGGGGAAGGCACCGACAGCCCTATGCATTCAACCAATAGGTCGGAGCCCAATGTGCAACAGTGGAGGAAGGATGAGGATACATTGGCGACTACATGTGTCTCATCATCGAAGAGCCTCCGCCTCAGCCTCATGACAAGTAGCATGCCATGCAGCCTCAAAATCGAGAGGTTTCATCTCTTTGTGTTGTTTCTCCTTTTTGATATCATGATTTTTCTGAACTTTACGATAATCTACAAGTTAGTTTTTGTTAATGATGGTTTCCCTATCTAGGCAAAAAAATTTGGACCGATTTCCCCAACTGGGGCAGTCATATTTTTTCTTTTCTGAACTCTGCTCCCTCCTAAATTGGCTAGCATAGCAACTCTGAAGGACAACTTCAAAATTTATATTACGTTAAAAATTAATAAAATAGTCTTATTTAGAAAAAAAGATATTAATATCTTAATATATTATAATGTCATAAATAATACTATTATCATAGTTTATTATTATAGTGCAGTATTATTATTACTATCATTATTATTGTTTTTACCTATTTAATGATTTTCGAAATTGGGTTACTCTCTAGCCTCCTGTAACTCCCACTATAGTCTAGGTGTTCATTCATCTTGTTGATGTAATCGCTCTTGTTCATAACAACGATATCCCACTACAAGGAAAAAACCTTCTAGCGGAGGTTATAATGAAGGTTTTTAGTGTTATAAAAATGGAAAACATTGTAAAAAAAAAATCCACCAAAACATCTGTTTGTGATAGAAGATGTTTTAGAAGAGATTATAATGAAAATTCATCACAACTAAAAAAATCTAGGCAGCTGGAGGTTTTAACAGATGTTTTTTTACGGTGTGCTTCATGGAACAAGTAGTACCGATGTACCACATTTATAAATGCAATGGGATGCATACATAACTAAAAGGACTGAAGTGCTGAATTCGAAGAAAATTGTTGCATAATATATATCACATCAGTGCTAATGCATAAAAAATGCCTTGGGGCATTCTTGTAAGAAATGGCACTGGAGCACGCAAAAAATAATTGCAGTCCTGGTGCTTTTGTTTAAACTTGCAGTGCTAATGTTTATTGTTTGTATAAACACACCATTGTGCTAGTTATATAAAAGGACTGGTGTTGTTAGTTTTAATAATGCACTAGGGATGGAAATAATATTTTGTAGGACCAGTGTGTTAGTTCTATGAAAGCATTGTTGCGTTAAGAATTATAATACACTGAGGCATTAAAATAATACTGATGCTTGACTAAATAAGCGCCTCGGTGTTTTCTTTTTCAGAAAAGGCACCGATCATGCAAAAATATATCTTCACACTTCTTTTATATAATATAATGCACCAGTGTGTTTTTATTTTATGAATAAAATGGTTTTTTGTATGAGATTTTCTCTTTTTTGGAAACATCGATTTGTGATAGTGCAATTATTGTAATTTTCTAAATTTTTTATTCATCAAAAAATTTTCATATATCTTATAATAGTATTCATATAAATTAAAAATTTGTTAGTACATTTTATATGATTTTTGGATTAATTTTTTATGTTATAAGATTTCACATCTCTTCATTATAATATTTAATCACCCATATATTTAATTAGTGGTGTAACATTTCATAGTGACATTGGATAACATAATAGAATAAATTAAAGTGTATTTTAATATCTATCAATAAGAGCCTATTTTTCATACAAAATGGGAGTGTTATTGGTAACCCCTTATCTTTCAATTAGGACATTATGTCCATTACATTAAACAAAATGCTTGATTTTTGCAGACAATTATTTCAAAAAATACAAGAAGTTGTATTGATATCCAAATTGATCATCATTCTTCATTAGAAATATTGTGAGTGCTCGAGCTACTACTATGACTTGGCTTATTTGGAGGAATTTTTTGTTATTGCATCAATTGTTTT
Source organism: Pinus albicaulis (assembly GCA_034641835.2). Classification (NCBI taxonomy): domain Eukaryota; kingdom Viridiplantae; phylum Streptophyta; class Pinopsida; order Pinales; family Pinaceae; genus Pinus; species Pinus albicaulis. The sequence goes on from CM076582.1 coordinate 81,181,821, forward strand.
CATATTCTTGATCTTATTCCATTTGCAAACATAAAAATAAATTGTAATGTGTGTATCTACATTGGTGAGAATAATGAAAATTGAAATAAATAATATACATCAATGTAAATTGAAAAATAATGTACCATAGCAAGGAGTGACACATAAATTGTGCACATGGTTTCAAAACCAAGTCTCATGCCTTGTTGCAACAAGTCTTCTGCTAGTGTAGTTCCATACTTTGTTTACTTCATGTTTTAAACTTGATTATAAATCATATATTTAATATAGATATTTTTTTTGTTCTATTAATTATACACTTAGAAAAGTGAAACAACATATATAATTACAAATTCCACATTTAATTTTTGATATACCAACATATACTCACAACCCATATTCAATCCAATCTCAACCAATTCTAATTATGTCTCTTCTTTGTATGTTAGCACCTATTTGAAGACATTCAAGGATGGTTGATGTAAAACCACTCAAAATACACAAAAAAGAAACCTTGAGTTGTTATAAGGAAATATTAATAATTACTCACAAACTTTGAAATCAACCCTTTTCTTCCTTGTCGTCATGTTTTATGTGCTGAATGAGTTCCATTTTGTTTTATTTTCTGCAAGAAAATACTTGAAAGTTAATATTTAATGCTATTGTTTTCTTACATGTTCAAAGTCATTCATGATTACATTCATTTGAGGCGTGTTGTTGTTGAGATGGCTCCTCCTATGACGCAGTTGTTTCCGTTTATTTTACCATATCCTTGTACACTTTTTTGGACATTCCTACTGGCATGTTTCGCATATTAACTCGTTCATCTGGGATTTTCATAATCTTCCTGAATAAAGTTGTTGGGAAAAATACTGAGAGGGGTGAATCGATATTACTCCATATTCAAAACTTTCACTTTTTCCCCGTTCTAAATGCATACGCTACTTTCCAACTACTGCGTATATACGTGGATACCCTTTACGCAACTCGCGTATACGTATATCTAATTATGTCATTAATTCTTCACTTAAATTATTCCTTCATTTATTCATCAGATATTCAATAATCAGTAAACATGTGCAGTAAGAACAGAATAAACCATCACACAAAGCATCACACATGAACACCAGGATTTTTAGGTGGAAACCCAAGTCGGGAGAAAACCACCGCTGTAGTTGCTCAGCCTTCAATATTTTATTATAGAGAAAACATCTTACAACATATGTGTCCGGCGCAGAATTGACCAAGACGCAGTGCACCGACTCGCCGTTTACCCAGCCTCTCCCGGAAGGAGCTACAACCCCCGACTCGTTTACCAAATTTCTTCCTTGAGGGAGCTACGACCCCCTGATCTCGTTTACCAGCCTCTCCTGGAAGGGAGCTACAACCCCCTGACTGAAAGCTACAACCCTCAGCACCACCTAGGACCACGTTTCATCAATTTTCACACTGGATCCAACAACTTCAATAGCACAACACTTGCAGGCCACAATTCATCATATTTCCGGACTAAACCCTTTTCATAATTTTAAGCACAAACATACATCATCAACAGATACATACCGATTCAGAAAACCCAGATCAGATAGCAGTAATACAGCAGAACAGATCAGATGTTTCATACCCCTTGCTTCAGCAAACCCTAGTTTTCATACGCGCTTTCCCTTCACTGATGTCGCGTATATATGCGCTTCTGTTCACACAAACCAGCGTATACCTCTGTACATATTTCATTGCGCATACGTTATCACTGCCAGGCTCGTACATACGCGTTCTCCGCGCAGAAAGCAGCGTATAGATCTTCAATCATTACAGAGCAACATACTTCTTCGCATCGTATTCATCCTAGATTTACCCTTTGTTTCCCCTGCATGATAAGCCCAGATGTTCGCCTCAATTCAGATCTAAACCTTCCATAAGCAGATCTAGTAGATACAAGTACATTTCAGATCTAGATCTCCTTCTTCATTATTGGTGCATCATACATTCAGATTTATCATTCAAGTGTAACCCTTTCCATTCAGATCTTATGTTATACTTCGTAGAGAATTATTCATTCAAGCCTATATCTTAACCACACCATGATTTGAACAATGAAATTCTTCTCCTTATATATGTTTATCCTTTTTCAATACCATGGGCCAAAACAAAACCATGAGCCCAAAACTACCTGGACGGGGTCAATTAGGTGGATCATTACCCAATACAATGGGTCAATACCATGGTGGTTACCCTTGGTTTTGTACTTTTTGAGCGCTTTTGCCCATACGCTACTTGGCACGTTATTTTCCGCGTGCATACGCGACTTCCCTTAGGCAAATCCGCGTATACAAAGAGACATACTCTTTTCATCATATTTGAGCACATTCTGAATTCATTGCCTTCTGTACACACTGTAGAAACATCATATTTTGACTTCATCAGGTGGATTGCCATCAAGGACAACACATGTCAACAGTCATCTTCATTTAGTGGGTTGTCATCAAGGACAACACTCTGCATCATATTTCCAACAATCTCCCCCTTTGGACTTGATGGCAACCACGATGGTGTTTGGTTACCATAACAGATAGGTACCATGTCACTATCCCAAATATGTCACTCTCCCAAATATTTGACATCATTATCTTCTCTTCATTCAAACACCATGTCAACCATGTCACTATCCCAAATATGTCACTCTCCCAAATATTTGACATCATTATCTTCTCTTCATTCAAACACCATGTCACTCTCCCCCTTTGACATCAAGGGCAAAGGGCGGATCAAAACCAACACTCTCCCCCTTTTCTCCTCATGTGGAAGAAACATTCTGCAGATCCGATATGTGCTGAAGTGGCCAAGCTCCCCCTGAGTTCATGCTGAATCTTCAAACATATTTGTCAATGAAGTACATGACTCTATGAACTTCCTATCACCAAAGATTCATACTTACATCCAATATCCAACCAAGTGGATTTACATATAAGACTCAAGTACCCAACCAAGTGGGTTTACAAAATTTGACTTAGCTACCCAACCAAGTGGGTTTGCAAAAAGACAAGTCCTTACATGACTGAATATTACAATTTTTACATCATGGGTCTCAACAAGACCTTTTCACCAAAATATAAATATGACCATTTATGACCAACACCAGAAATTCCTCAAGAAAGAGAACATATTTCAGAACCATAATAATGCCAACACTGCATTATACTCAGCAACGCTAATGCTCCCCCTGAATCTGTGCAACCAAGCAATCTTTCCAAATGACTAAGGCTCCCCCTTAGTTTGTGCATCCTGAAAACTTCCACCATCAAATCATCAAAACATTAGAAACAGAATTATGAGAACTGAAACACCACCAGAGATGTCAAACAGTATCAGAGATACCAAACAGCACTGCAGCTGTGCTGAAGAGAGCTGATTTCAACCAAAAATTGTCAGCAATCATACATACGCGGTTTGCTGTGCAGGAACTTGCGTATATACGCGACTGTGTTTCAGGAAACCCGCGTATCCCAAGCCATCTTTTAAAATTTATGCAGATTTTTTCTTTTGACTGGCAGAGAACACTCCCAGCTTCTGTCTTAAATACTCAAATGCTTCCCTGGGCAGAGGTTTGGTAAAGATATCAGCAGCTTGTTCTTTGGAGGTAACATACTCCAACTTCACTTTTTGCTCAAGTACTTGTTCACGTAGAAAATGATATTTGATGGGAATGTGCTTGGTTTTCGAATGCATAACAGGATTCTTTGAGATACTGATGGCACTTGTATTATCACACATAATGGAGATAGGAGTTGCACATTTGATTTGAAAATCTTGCAAGGTTTGCATCATCCATAGGAGTTGAGTGCAACAAGATGCGGCATCTACATACTCTGCTTCAGCTGTTGATAAGGCAATAGAATTTTGCTTCTTGCTGAACCAAGATACTAACCGGGGCCCCATGTAAAATGCACCACCACTAGTGCTTTTCCGATCATCAACACTTCCAGCCCAATCTGCATCAGTGTAAGCATGAAGAGTAAGACCAGCATCCTTCGGATACCATAGACCAAAGTCTTGAGTTCCTTGTAGATATTTGAATATCCTTTTGACAGCCTGAAGGTGAGACTCTTTTGGATTAGCTTGGAATCGTCCAACAATCCCAACAGCATGCATAATGTCTGGTCTGGTCCCAGGGAGATAAAGTAGACTTCCAATCATCGATCTGTATTCTGGTTGATTCACAGTGGGAGAATCATCATTAGAACTGAGACTGCATCCGGTTATCATTGGTGTACTTACAAGTTTGCATTCTTCCATGCCATACTTCTTCAGAATTTGCTTAAGCTATTTTGCTTGTGATAGAAATATACCATCTGCAGATTGATGCACTTGCAAGCCAAGAAAGAATGTTAGTTCCCCAAGTAAAGACATTTCAAATTCTTGCTGCATGACAGAAGCAAATTTTCGACTCATAGATTCTTCGTTACTTCCAAAAATGATATCATCAACATATACAACTACAATCAATAGTTTATCATTTTCAACTTTTGTGTATAAGTTGCTATCAGCAGACCCCTTTGAAAATCCTCGTTGATGAAGATATTTGTCAAGACGATAATACCAAGCCCTTGGAGCTTGTTTGAGTCCATACAGAGCCTTTTTAAGTCTACAAACAAGATTTGCATCATTTCCCAAAATGAATCCTTCCGGTTGTTCTATATATACTTCTTCTTCTAGATCACCATTAAGAAAAGCAGACTTAACATCCATTTGATAAACTTTGATTCGTTGATAGCTTGAGAAAGCAAGAAACATTCTTATTGCTTCAAGTCTAGCTATAGGAGCAAAAGTTTCTTCAAAGTCTATACCTTCTTGTTGAGTATACCCTTTGCAAACCAGTCTAGCTTTGTTTCTTACAACATCCCCATTCTCATTTAACTTGTTCTTGAAGATCCATTTAGTTCCAATGACATTTTTATCATGAGGTCTTGGTACCAAATCCCAAGTGTCATTCTTTTCAATTTGCTCAATTTCTTCATCCATGGCATTATTCCAACATTTATATTTGCTAGCTTCATTGACATTGTGTGGTTCAATTGTGGATAGAAGTGCCAAATTACTAGAAGATCCCGCAAGAGTTCTCCTTGTTCGTACACCTGATTCCTTGTCTCCCAAAATTTGAGATTCAGGATGATTCTTTTGAACATATCTGGATGGATCTTTTTCAGATAGATCATTTTCAGGTTCTTCATTGGATTCACTGCCTATATCATTTCCATCTGATGTAGAAGGCCATATGTCGCTATCATCTTCTTTTGTTGTTTGTTTTTCTTCTTTAGGAGCTGCAGGAGACTCATCAATAACAACATCAATACATTCAACAACCTTTTGAAACCTCTTATTGTAACATGTGAATGCTTTGCTTGAAGATGAGTAACCAAGAAGTATCCCTTCATCTGATCTAGGTTCAAACTTGCCAAGCTTCTCATCATTATTTTTGATAAAGCATCTACTTCCAAAAACTTTAAAATGCTTCACAGTGGGAGAATTACCATACCAGAGTTCATATGGAGTTTTGTCACTATTTACCCGAACATGAGCTTTGTTGAGAATGTTAACTGCTGTACGTGCTGCTTCACTCCAGAACATGTCAGGAACATTAGAGTCAGCCATCATAGCTCTAGCCATTTGAACAATTGTTCTATTCATTCTTTCTGCTACACCATTTTGTTGTGGAGTGCCTGCTACCGAGAATTGTCTTTTAATGCCATGTTGTTCACAAAATTCAAAGAATTCATTTGATGAATATTCTCCACCTCGATCAGATCTAAGACACTTGATTTTTGAATCCAATTCATTTTCTACCAGAGCTTTGAACTTCTGAAATTTTTCAAAAGCTTCATCTTTGTGTTTAATAAATGCGATCTCACACATTCTGGAGTAGTCATCGATAAATAGGATATAGTATTCTTCCCCACGTAATGACCTTTTCCTAATAGGTCCACAGATGTCAGTATGAATGAGTTCAAGTGGCTTACTTGATGATCCTTCTTTGGCATTAAATCGAACTCTGGTCTGCTTACCAAATTGACAAGATTTGCATATGGTATTTTCCGGAAGATTGACCTTGGGAAGATCACGAACAGCTTGAAGTCTGTTTGCTTTGTTGATTTGAGAGAAACTCAGATGCCCCAGCCTTCTATGCCATAGCCAATTTTCTGAAGACTTGCTCAAGTAACATTGATCTATGCCGTTTAGTACATACAAGTTGCTTGGATTTCTTTTTCCTTTTATAATGATTTTACCTGTATCAAGATCACGAACCATACATTCTTTGGAACTGAAGACCACTTCTGCTCCTTGATCACACATTTGACTAACACTTAACAGGTTATGCCTTAATCCATCCACATACATGACATATTTAGCCTTCACCTTTTCTTTTAGAAATACTGACCCTTTTCCTTTAATTACAGCAGGAGTATCATTTCCAAATGTAACTTTCTTTTCCTTTTCTAGAGAATTATAAGTATGAAGTTTGCTTTTGTCACCTGTCATGTGTCTTGAGCACCCACTATCGATGTACCATTGATTTTCTTCACCTTCTGCAAATAATGCTATCCCAAAATTTTCAACCGGCGGTTCTTTCTTCTTCCACACTTTGGAGCTTGAGGGAACATGTTCTTTAGGCTGGATCTTGTTCCTGCATTCAGATTCTTCATGGCCAAAGTTATTGCAATAAGTACATTCGACTTCACTTTGAAGAGGAGAAAAATTGTTATAGGTATTCTTCTTTGGTTCAATATCCAACATTTTCTTTCTTGCTTCTCTTGTCATGATGGTTTTATATGCCACACATTGAATAGCTTTATGACCAAAATTGTGACAAGTGAAACATTGCCCATTGAAGTAGAAATTTCTGCGATCATGGAATCTTCTATTTGAGTTTACCTGTTGGTTGTAGAGTCTTTGAAAGCTATCCCCGTTAGTGTTCCTTGAATTGAGATGGTCCTTCTTTCCCTGTAGAGATCCTCTATTCCCTTGCTGAGTGGCTGAATGTAGTAAACCACCTGTAAATGCTTTTAGATAGTTTGGTGCTGAAGTTTGAGAAGATTCTCCGGTATATCCCAGACCTGTCTTTATAAGAGGAGAACGTTGTACCTTGATAATCTCATCTAAGGTTTCAGATCCTTTAGCAAATCTAAGATTCAAGGTCTTTGCTTTCTCTACTTATTTTCTTTGAATTACCACTTCACATTCTAGCTTTTCAATATGTTTCTTTGCTTCTTCAAGCTGCTTTTCAACAGTCTCTCTGATCACCTTTTGTTCTTCTAAGAGAATTTTGCAATCTTCTAAGCGAAGTTTGAGTTGATTATTTTCTTCAAGAAAATCATTATCCTCTAGAGCATCCATAAACATATCCTTTTCTTCCTTTTGTTCAAAGGCCATGAGAAGTCTAAGATCTTCTTCACAATCTTCCTCACTATTAGATGACCCATCACTATCTTCATTAGTATAGTAACTTTTCTTAGAGCTAGATCTGTTCTTATTCCTTCTAACAACTTCTTTTCCTTTATAAGGACATTTTGCGGCATAATGACCAACTTTTCCACACTCAAAGCATTTGAAGGGAAGCTTACCTTTGAATCTTCCAGTTCCTAGTTGGAGTTTTCTTACGAAATTTGCTTCTTCTTCATCGGAAATATAGCTGGATTCTTTGACAACTTCCTTTTCCTTTCCTTTTGTAGAAGCCTTAAACGCAGCTTCTCTTACTTGAGAAGGACCTCCTTGTCTCATTTCAAAAGCGGTCAGAGTCCCATGTAATTGAACAATAGTAAGAGTTTGCAAGTCTTGCCTTTCTTCAATAGCGGAGACTTTAGAGTCAAATTTTGGAGTCAAGGATCTTAAGACTTTTTCAACCAGAGTAGTATCAGTTTTAGTTTCACCCAAATTTCTCATTCGATTGACAACATCATCTAGACGAAGGAAGAAACTGGCAACACTTTCATCACTATGCATCTTCAAACTTTCATATTCAATTCTAAGAGTTTGGAGTTTTGCATTTTTTTACCTTTGTATCTCCTTCATAGCTCAGAATGATTTTGTCCCATATATCTTTTGCTGAATGTAGCTGCATCACTTTAGCAAATTCTGATTCAGACATGCTTCCCAGCAAAACATTTACTGCTTTGGCATTGGTTTCATACTTCTTTCTTTCTGCTGCATCAGTAGGAATACTTGCCGGGTATTGATAACCTTCTTCCACGATTGCCCATACATCTGCACCAAGACTTTGCAGACATGCTTTTGTACGTACCTTCCAGAATATCAGATTGCTTCCATTGAATATAGGTGGCTTTATAGACATTATTCCTTCTTGACTTCCCATTGCGACGGATCTCCTTTAAGCGATCAAGCTTCTCCACAAGGACCTGCTCTGATACCAATTGTTGGGAAAAATACTGAGAGGGGGGGGGGGGTGAATCAGTATTTACTGCATTTTCAAAAATTTCACTTTTTCCTGCTTCTAGAATGCATACGCGACTTTCCTGAACCAGACTTGCGTATATACGTGGATACCCTTTACGCAACTCGCGTATACACAGATATCTATTTATGTCATTAATTCTTCTCTTAAATTATTCCTTCATTTATTCATCAGATATTCAATAAGAAGTAAACATGTGCAGTAAGAACAGAATAAATCATCACACAAAGCATCACACATGAACACCAGGATTTTTAGGTGGAAACCCAAGTCGGGAGAAAACCACCGCTGCAGTTGCTCAGCCTTCAATATTTTATTATAGAGAAAAACATCTTACAACATATGTGCTGGCGCAGACTTGACCAGCACGCAGGCACCCACCTGCGCTCGTTTACCAGCCTCTCCTGGAAGGGAGCTCCAACCCCCTGACTCGTTTACCAGCCTCTCCTGGAAGGGAGCTACGACCCCCCGATCTCGCTTACCAGCCTCACCTGGAAGGGAGCTACAACCCCCTGACTGAAGGCTACAACCTTCAGCACCACCTTGGACCACGTTTCATCAATTTTCACACTGGATCCAACAACTTCAATAGAACACAACTTGCGGGCCACAATTCATCATATTTCCAGACTGAACCCTTTTCATACTTTTAAGCACAAACATACATCATCAACAGATACATACCAATTCAGACAACCCAGATCAGATAGCAGTCATACAGCAGAACAGATCAGATGTTTCATACCCCTTGCTTCAGCAAACCCTAGTTTTCATACGCGCTTTCCCTTCACTGATGTCGCGTATATACGCGCTTTCGTCCACACAAACCAGCGTATACCTCAGTGTATATTTCATTGCGCATACGCGCTTTCACTTCAGCGAAGCCGCGTACATACGCGCTTCCTCCGCGGCGAAGTAGCGTATAGATCTTCAATCATTACAGAGTAGCATACTTCATCAGATCAGATATTCAGTTCAGATCTACCCTTTTGCTTCAGACAGATGTTCGCCTAGATGCTCGCCTCATCACAGATCTAAGCCTTCCATAATCAGATCTAGCAAATACAAGAGCAATTCAGATCTAGATCCCCTTCTTCATTATTGGTGCATCATACATTCAGATTTATCATTCAAGTGTAACCCTTTCCATTCAGATATACTTCAGAGAGAAGTATTCATTCAAGCTCAGACATCTTGCACCCACACACATGATTTGCACAATGAAATTCTTCTCCTTATATATGTTTATCCTTTTTCAATACCATGAGCCAAAATAATACCATGAGCCCAAAACAACCTGGACGGGGTCAATTAGGCGGATCATTACCTAATACCATGGGTCAATACCATGTTGGTTACCCTTGGTTTTTCACTTTTTGAGCGCTTTAGCCCATACGTTTACGTTATACGTTATTTGGGTGACATACGTCGACTTCAGGCCAATACGCCATACAAAGAGACATACTTTTTTCATCATATTTTGAGCACATTCTGAATTCTTTTCTTCATTGCCTTCTGTACACACTGTAGAAACATCATATTTTCTTCATCAGGTGGTTTGCCATCAAGGACAACACATGTCAACAGTCGCATGTCTTCATCTTCATTTAGTGGGTTGTCATCAAGGACAACACTCTGCATCATATTTCCAACAAAAGTAATACATTATTTTTTATATTGATATATGAAAACTAAATATAACAAAATTGATATTAATAAATGAATGGTTTGTAGTAATATATACATGTAATTCTAGAAAATCATTTCAATTAGGAATATTTCATTTTGAATGATTCTTTTTGTTGTTTTATGTTTTTTTTATTGCAATTTTGACATATCTCATTGACCATTCCTTGTGAAACGCTTCCTATAATTTAGATATGATCTGGTTCTGAGAATCATTAGATTGATTTTTATATTGTAAGTGGAAATTACGTCTATACATTTTTTCCACTAGATCCCTCATAGTTTTGTAAAAGAATGCCCCCTTTCATTAACCTCTAGCACCACTCCAGATGAGCTAAGGACTAATTCATCATCGTTTACATGTTCTTTAATTTTTCTTTTCTTAAAACAACATTGATATTTTACTTAGTTGTTTCTCCCTATATAAAATTAAACATATATGAATTAATAGATTGTTTGAAACATTTTATTTAATATTATTAAGTATATTATTATTGAAAATTCAAAAAAATGAAAAAACTCATATTGAATTGTATTTTTTCATTCACTTGATTCATCCTTCTGCAATTTTTCTATCAGGATTTTATGCTCTTCTGCACTTAGATTAGAAATAATATTATCGGCCTTCTTCATTTTGTGGCTCTAAATGACACACATTAACCAATACATATTAGTTAAACTTGCATATAGTTCAAACATATTAATTTTGTAAAGAATTTACAAATAATTTTCCTTCTCTGCTTTTTTTGATGTGTTATCATTGTGTCGAACAATATTTTTGTTGCTTGACACCTTCTCAAAAAATTTTATCAATATACAACCTGTAACATTCAATATAGAAGCCATTAAATATATTTTATAAATAAAATAAATAATTGATATATAAGAAGAGCTCTCGTAACTAGTGTGTTTCTATGAATAAACACGTTGATGCATTTATGCCATTAAATGTACTAGGTATTTAACTGTTCAACATCCTTAGAGAAAACTAAAATTTTAAATATTTTTAAATTATTACAGTGTGATTTTTAATGTTAAACAAACCACAATGATTTAACGGTGCTATTTGGAAGAGGCGCACATGTGCGTTATATTACATCAGGAGCAACGATGAACAAACTGGACATAACTGATAGTGTTATAATATACCATTGCATTGTATTATGTAGGATGCACTAGTGCATTATATTACACATGGCACACTGTTAGTCATCAGTATTTTTTACTTGTTGGTGATGACTAATTCTAACAGCCAAGTTTTCCAACAGCTGATCTAAAAATTTGTCAAATTGCCAGCTGGGAAAAACACCTATAAATTTTTTTTCCCTTTTACCTTTCAGTCCGCCCATGACGAGATGAAACCTCATTATCAAATCCTACCTAGCCTTAGCCATACTAGTCTGCCCATCAGCTCTAAAAGGACAATCCAAATCTATTCAAACAGTCTCCCTTAAGTTAGGAAGTGGCGCTTTAAGGCATTTATCCCTTGGAAAACTATCAAAGAGCCAAAAACCTCCATTTGCTATAGACTAGTCATAACAGACCTTCCTACTCTACTAATGAAGTTGGTTACAGCCCTAGGTCGCGCCACTACTACACCCCTAAGTCTCAGCAATCCATAGACCATAAGTCAAGCTGATTTTAGGAGTTTTTACAGTGTTTGATGGCTCTTTCAAAGATAGAAACATACCAACATCTCAGAAGACAATTTTGAGCTCTACATGAGAAGACAACAGCTTCTTAGTATGATCTTGAGCCTGAGATACAGCTACAGAGAAGAGAGTTCTTCATCAAGCTCTTGCGACCTCATTCAAAGCCTGAAAGGATAGTTAAAGAAAAAAAATAGCACTATCAAGGGGCTAACGATATGAAGTGGCTAAGAACCTCCTTAATTTATAAGCAGAGGGTTTAAAGGCCTAAGAACCTCCTTCACCTATAAGCAGAGGGTTTTGAGAGCACCTCCTTCATCCGTAAGCAGAGGGAAATGGCCAATTTTTGGCTTCGAGAGTTGCAACTAACTGTAAGACATATTTTTTTGTAATAAATAGTGAGACAGTGACTAAGGTTTTCTGAAGTAAAGTGATGATTGAAGGCAAGGTTTTTCAAAGTTTGTTTTCCTGCTATCATGTACAAGAGAAACCCTTGTCAAGCATGCTCATCAAACATTCTTCAGTAGATTAAGACAGAGGATTGAAAGCACCTCCTTCATTCATAAGCAGAAGGCCATGGCATTGACTGTTTTCAAGGTTTGATTGATCAAAGATGAGTGGTAAGAACAGTGAAGAATAGCTGAAACAGAGAAACAAGGTAAGAGACCAAGAAGGAAAGCAAGGGTACCACTGCAATCCAATGGGTCAAAACTTGTCTCTTAACAAGGTCTCCGACAAAAGAAATCTGAGCTCAGTTCCCCAAGAGGTATTACAACTAGACACAGTTGTTCATTTAATACAAGAAGGACTTTGGTCTGTTTTTTAGACTATGGAGAAAATTTCAAAGAAAATATAGGCAAGTCCCTTATAAGAATAGGTCAAAGGCACTTTTTTGTTACATTTTGAATAGAGGTAAAGCAGTAGGTTCTAAAAATAGTCTGCAGAAGTTTTCATTACCTTTGAAGCACAAAGCAAAACCATAAACTGACATGTTTATCATCATTAGAGAAAGGTTGTGAAAACAGATAGTCAAAAGGGTAAAAAAGGGGTCTTGATCTCAGAACAAAATCTGCCATCATGGTCAAAAGGAAACCAAGCATTTGTCAAAAAGGCCATCCTTCATAAACAAAGTAAAGGACACTCACCCTCCTGCTCATAAGAGAAATGCCTTCAAATAGCTCATCACAGTGGACAAGAAGGAAAAGTACATTTGGTTTTCCAAAGAAAGTCTACTCCTATAACAAAATACCAAAGATACCTTGCTGGTATATTTTAAGCAGAAGAAAGGTTTTAGAAAAAGCGCCCTCTTAGACAGAGGATGATAAAACCTAAGATCAATGCAACTGCATTTTTGCATCTACAGTCAAAAGGAAACTCAAGTAGCACCTGCCATCTAATTAGATTTACACTGTAGACCAGACTATAATCATAACATCCAGAGCAAAAATGTTAGTTTATGTTGCAAAAGGAAGAAAGTGTCCTCTTTTCAAATAACAAAGACAAGTACACCATACAAAGACCAGAGGTGTAAAAGGGATATTGAAGTGACAATTTAGCTTCTCCCTCAGTAAACAGGGCATTGCAAATAGGTTTACAAATTCATAAATATGAAAAAATATCATGACATGTTTCAGGTCTTGAAACCCAGTCAAAGCAATGTGAGCATGCCACTGTCACAGAGGAAGACATTTTTCCTTCTATGTGAGAAAAAGTCAAAGTTTTAAAAGAAAATTCTCAAAAGGGTTATGTCATTTCAAAAAGAGAAAATAGGCTTAGAAAGAAGTAATCATTGCCTTTATATTTTTGTTTGAAATAAAGGAAGTTTAGTTTCGTTTTCAAAAGATGAAATGTTTCATATGTTGATTTAAAAACCCAAGACTTTCCAACATTTTCGAAACCATCTTTTGAATACACCAAAGGGTTTGAAGATTTTCAAATACAAAGTTTGAGGACTATTGCCAAGGTTCATTCTTGCATCTCCAAAGCATAAACAACTCATTGACTGATCAATCCACCCAAAGGAGAAATTTTGGAGCCAGGTTTCAGAGTTTTTAAGGTGTTTAAACCGCGCGGCGTGGTTGTGCAGCCGCGCGACGCGCGGCGCGTTTGAGCGCAGAAATTACAAAGGGAAACGAAGCTGCACAGCGCGCCTGTGACTTCTGGTCACAAGGGCCCCACAAAGCGACAGACTTTGTTTTGCACAGTGTTCTTGCCTCCTAAACATGCCGCGCACACTCCAGTGGTCCAAACGCCCTGAAAATAGTTCTGGAGGTTTGCCCAACACTTTCAAATAACGCCATCATCAAGTCTCAAGGTATTTCTGCTGCCTCCCTTAAGCTTTTCAAAAGCTGTTAAGTGGTGCAAAGGGTTAAAAAATCACAGTCTAAACCACAGTTTCGAGTTTGGTGTGAAAATGAAAATTGATGTGTTTCCATTGGCTAGAAGTAAAACATTAAAAATTGACAGTTCTGTTGATAAGAAAAAGACATTAAACCACTCTCAAAACTAGTGGAAAACTGGATCAGTTTTGAAGGAAAGGACACAGGGTTTTAAAAAGGGGGTGAAACAGTAGGTCAGTCTTCAAACACGGTGATCATTATATGAGCTGCTTTGACCTTTCAAAAGTTTCTTCTTGGTGTTGAAAAGACAGAAACAATGTCTTGACTTTCCATTCCATAAAAAATGGCCAGAATATTTGTAACCACATCAAAAACAGAATAAGCTCTGTCACCTTATCTTGTAAACACAGTAATCTTCGACTGTGCATATGCCTTTTTGACTGACTGTCTTCATATTGTTGAATCTACTGGTGAAGTGGCCTACAAGAAGAAAGAGTGTCTTGAACTAAGAAGATTGTGTTTTTGCCTTGTCTGAAATACAAGGTTATACTGTGTCCTCAAAACATCAAAAGGCAGGGTACCCTTACCACAAACACAGGAGAGCCCCTTGACTGTGTTTTTCTTTGTTGACTGTCTTTATCCTTGTTAACTGTGTTTTTCATTATAAATATTGGCTGATTGATATGAAAAGGTTGGAAAAGGAAAATAGGGATCTAGAGCTTCAAAGGACGATGACAAAGCATTACCAAAAGCTAAATCAGTTTTCCCGGCGCAAGTTAAAGGCTGCCCAAGAAAAGTTAAAGGATGCTAAAGGGAAGCACCCGGCGCGGAAAATGAAGAAAGACACATCAGGACTTCATATTTTGGCTTCTTCTTTAGAACATATTTCTAAGAACCCTTGAGGGTCATACACACTAATTTTGGGCAAATTTTGACATACTTTGGTTTTTTGGCATTTTTGAGTTTTTGGTCAAAACTCATGAAATTCGCCATTTAATTTTGGGGATTCTTCAAAGGAGGATAATGGTATCATTGGATGCCATAATTTCATGAGTACACACTCAGCGATTTTCAGGAAATTTGGAGATCATTTGCTTCCCCGAAATGGTCAATAATGCTCGCTTTTTGCACACTCTGCCTGGTCTACCAGCAGACTGTAATTTTTGGTTTTTTACACACAGGTGCAGTTTTGGATAGCTCCCAAGAAGTATATTGCGAAAGTTTTATTTTTTTGAGAAATTAGACACTCATATCTTTCCAATGAGCTATCATGAGCCTCGTTTCGACATCAGGAAGGCTGACAAATGTTGCCGGCAAGTCAGGGGACCTTTTGCTGATGAAAATTTTGAATATTTTTGTAATTTTTGAACCTTAAAAAACTGATATTTCCTCATGTGCATTTAGCTATTTTTGCACATGAGAAGTGAGGAAAAGTCAATTTAATTCCCTTTTTTAGCATTTTCTAGATATTTTATGAGATATTTTGTGTCTTGGGCTTTGCAAAGCCTCAAGGACAAGTTTAGATATTTTGATTAGGCCAATAGGATGGCAAGTTGAACCATGAGGTTTTCCTCACTTGAGCCTATATATTCCAAAGGCTTTCATTGTAAAACAAGGCTAAACTTGAGAAGAGAAGCAATATATGGTCATATAAGCTTTGGAAGAAACACTTGTCTTGTGCTTTTGGATTGCCTCTTGGATGCTCTTGGATGAATGAAGAAGGATTGTTGTTGGATTCCATGACTTGGTAGAATGGTATAGTGTCTCTTGCTTTGTTGTTGTCTTCTAGTTTTCATTCATAAATACATGTTTCTTGCTTGCTATAGATCAGTAGAGAACAAATTTGAGATATGCCCTTGGAGGCACCTCAAATTTCCTGTTTCTTCATAGCTTTCATGTTTTCCTCTTCCTTAGTTACATTAAAGAATTCTTAACTGCTCTTTAATAACTTGAGGATATTGTTGCTTGTTTCATTCATAGTTCTATGCATGCTAAGTATGATTTACGTTATGCCTTGTTTACCTATGGCTAGTTATAGTTCCATCCATGAAATTTCTCTTTGACTGATTAGATTATCATTTTGTTGAACCAAGGAGGCCTAGTTTCGATCTAGCCCTTTGCCTAAAACTATGCAAATCTTGTTGTTCAAAGTGCCCAATAACTTGAAGTACTATGTTTAGGCATTCCGACATAGTAAGTTAAGTTGTTTGTCTTCCTTAAGTGTTTTCCCCAAAGTTTGATAGCCATTTCCCAAAGTTAGAGGGTCTTATACTTCTATGCATGGCTTGAATGTTTATTTCTACGTATTGATTAGCTTGTAGTTACACTTTGCATGATTAATGGTTTGCCCTACCATGTTTATGTTATCTATTGAACTATTTATGCTTGAAACTCTTTGTTGTTCACAAACTTGATGTCCATTTACTCCATTTTTCCCAAAGATCCTTTCTACCTTGAATCAAATCGGCCCTTCAACAGCCTTGTATCACCACCTAATAGCTTTCTTGACCTTTTCGACCCCATAGCCCAGTTGATTTGACATATTTTTACCTATCTTATATCTTTGATCAGTTTCATCCCTCGCAACCTAAAAAATCAAAACCAAAAAACCTACTTCATAAATAGCCTAAAATCAGCACATAATAAACAAACACACAGATATCCCTTACACACATAGAGAGAGCCCTCTCTGAGTCCAGGAAGGCTAGGTCCTTGGGCTCCAAAGCTTGGTTTGATGTTACAATGTCATTTGGTTTGCCAATCAGCCAAATCACGGGAACCCTAACGTAATGGCGATCACGGTGGGACCTATTGAGTACATGATACTCTAGCGAACTCTTATAGACTCTTTAGTCCTTCAACATTTAACTTAGACCATCAGCCTTTAGAATCATTTAGAGTAAACTCTCTGTTTCAACATCTTAGCAAAGTGATGAATCAGGTTTATAACACTCTTACATACTAGGCTGCACATAAAGAACTCAGAAAAACCCCAAAAAACTCCCTTAGATTGGTTTTTGTAAGTATTGGTGGTGGACCATACACATATACCTCAAAACAACTAAAAATCCACCTGGCGACTCCACTAACCTCCAATAGGCCTTACTACTTCACTAAACTCTAGGCTACTATCCAATTGAGCCACCTTATCACCACACTAACATAATGGCGATCACAGTGGGACCCTGAGTAATAAACAAACTTAGATTCCCTAAACATTCTAGCAACCTTAAGAATACTATCCAATCGACTTATCCCACCACTCACTAACATAACGGCGATCACGGTGGGACCTATTGAGTACATGATAGTCTAGCGAACTCTTATAGAATCTTTAGTCCTTCAACATTTAACTTAGACCATCAGCCTTTAGAATCATTTAGAGTAAAATCTCTGTTTCACCATCTTAGTAAAGCGATGAATCAGGTTTATAGCACTCTTACATACTAGGCTGCACATAAAGAACTCAGAAAAACCCTAAAAAAACTCCCTTAGATTGGTTTTTGTAAGTATTGGTGGTGGACCATACACATATACCTCAAAAGAACTAAAAATCCACCTGGCGACTCCACTAGCCTCCAGTAGGCCTAAAAAACTCCATAAAAGACTAAAAAATCTCATAAACCATACCTTTCTGCTAACTCATCCTTCCAAAACTTAAACTTAGGATGGAAATTATGTAATCAGTGAAAAAACTAAGTATAACTTAGCGATTCAGAAAAGCCTCACCTAAACATAGGAGTTAAGCAGAAACCTTCTTGCCAAGAGAACCATTAGCTTGTCCATATAGCCTAGCAAACTGTTGAAACCAAGTGAATCACTCTCCTTCGCAAGTTCCCCTTTCAAATTTGCTATAAAAAATTTTCCCAAGCATCTTTGATAGTTTTGGTGGTGGACCATAGTTTTCATAAAATCCACCTGGCGAATCCACTAGTTCATCCTTTTGTTTTTGACCATCCTTCACTTTAGTATAACCTTAGAGAGGCCATCCATCTGAAACTTTCACAAATATCACCCTCTCTAAGTATTAGACCCAAAATCTGGCTTCACGAAGAATCTACACCAGATCTCATCCAGACCCAAATCCCCCTATCATAGTAGATGACCCAGAGAAGATCCTATGGAAAGTTTCCGAGACTGACAATCTAGCTACCGATAGGTCCATCCATAAAACAAGATCAGTACCTGAACATCTTACTACCTTGCCAGATTCCTCTTTTGACTTAGAATCAGCAAAAACTATTTTCAGAAGCAAGTCACATAGTAAGATAAACTTTGACGATCTTGAACCCCTAGATCTGCCACAGAGTCCTAGCAGAGAAGCCTCACCTACCACACCTCCATACTTTCATCTTCTCAATCACTTTGGCTCATACCATCCTAGATCTTCTCAAAAACAGGTCATTAGTCCAAGTACATCCGCCACACCCACCCAAACCACAACTGTTCAAATCACCTCAGCCCATCCTACAAGCCCTCATCTTGTACATCATCCATTAGTTCCCATCATGGCAGCCTGGTACGCACCTTTGGTGTTGCCACTACCTTTGGCTCCCTTACCAGATCACTATCAAGACAAAATCCCACACTTTACCGGAGAAGAGACTGCCACAGCTCAACAACATGTGAGTAGGATTAGCGATGCTTTTGAATACTTGGAAGTACAAGATGAAACCGTCAGAATGAGAATGTTCGCCCAAATCCTGGACGGAGAATGCAAAACATGGTTTAAGAGCTTGCCTCCAAATAGCATCCACAACATCCCAGAACTATATCAAGTCTTCAAAACCAAGTGAGAAGTCTAAAAGAACCCCATTCAAATCCTGACAGAATATAACAATCTAAAACGGGAAAATGGGGAAAGTGTCCAGGCATACTGCACTAGGTTTAACAGTGTGTATAACGCCCTCCCACCTCACTTCAAACCCCCACTTGGTTCAACCTTCGCGAAATTCCCCGAGGTTTTTGATCCAGACATGACCTATCAGCTAAGAGACAAGGATCCCCCTACCCTAGAGGAAATGCAACAAGTAGCCATAAAAGCAGAAGCAAACTTAGCAGAAAAAAGAGCTAGGACTAGATCAGAAAGAAAAGTCACATATAGAGATGAGGTCTCTACTTCATCTCCTTCCCTAGATCCTAGAATATATGATTTAGTCAAGACCATGGCCAAAATGTGGGAAAAGATAAATGAAAGGGCCCCTATTAGGGACAATCAGCCAAACCCTCCAAACAGAAACCAGAACCAAAATTTTAGGAGGGAACAGCCTCAAAATAGACCAAGGGAAAATGACCAACAAATTAGGCCACCATTTAATGAAAATTGTGTGGAATAATATGATAGGGATACTGAACCCATTGATGAAAATCATTGGAATCTCATAGGTTCTAATAACGAGAGTGAGGTTTACCTCACAGCAGAAGAGCAAGAGTTATGCTCTCCAAGTCAGGACAAAACCAACTATGAAGATCTCGAAGATCCTGCCATAGACTTTTAGAATGCCATTGTAGAAGCTCATAGGCAGTATAACCTTAGAAGCAAAAAAAACCAAGACCACTCCAAAAAGGGTAGTCCTGACATTACTAAAACCTCCGATACCATCCTTAAAAAGGCTATGGATAGCAACACAATTGTGGCCAAGAAAATTGACCAAAACAAATATAAAGTTATTCAAACAATTTTTGGCTCAGATACTCCTAGTACCTCTACAAGAACCCCTGAGGTGACTGTGTCAAACAAAGTCCCTAACCAGAGTCAGCAGATTAAGAGCATAGAAAAGGTCATGTCCGAAAAAGCTGAAACAAATCTGTCTAGACCACAAATTCCTTTTAGTTTCGAAGGGAAAATTTCCAAAATAAAAATTACCATACCCCTTACTGAGCTAATAACTATAGATAGGTATATATCTAAAATCTTCAAAGTTTTTGACATAGGGAGCGAGGCAGATACTTTAAATATAACTGACGACAAACCCGAGCTCCTATTCGGCCCGAAGATAGAAGGTCAATACCAAGAAGGATCTGTTTCCCCTTTCTATGTGAGTTTGAACATACGGGACAAGATATTACATAATGCCATGTTAGATTCTGGTGCCTCCCATAACCTCATGCCTAGAGCAGTCATGGAAAACCTGGTGCTAGAAGTAACTCAACCTTACAAAAACCTGTATTCCTTTGACTCAAGTCAGGTCAAATGTTTAGGTCTGATAAAGAACCTAGATTTTTCTCTAACACAACTACCAGTGAAAAACTTAGTCATGGACGTAGTAGTAGCTGATATCCCTCCTAATTATGGAATGCTACTATCAAGGGCATGGGCTACCAAAATACAAGGTAATCTCCAAATGGATATGTCATTCGCTACCATCCCCGTTTTAACCAGACTAGGAGATTATACCGAGAGACTCACATGAAATACATGGTTAGTAACCGGGATAAGCCGAACAACACTCCCATTTATTCCATTCATTCCAATTTAGATTCTTTTATCTTATACAATGAAAGTGATGTGGACAAGCAGATAATAGAAAATGAAGAGGTTTTCAAACCGTCAGAAACACACTTCCCATTACTGAACATGGAAACCAATGACAAAAGTGCCAAGAAACCTGAAAAACAGCTTAGTATCTTGTATGAAAAGGAAGCTCTTTAGATTATAAGCTTTGACGGTTCTTGTGGAAAATTTGGTTCATGGGATGGTATCTGGATACGCAATACCAATGAAGGTCATTCTTTCAGATTAGAATTCCAATGTACTAATAATATTGCGGAATATGAGGCCCTTCTCATTGGTCTGCACATACTTAAGGACTTAGGCGCCAAAAAAGTATCAGCCCAGGGAGATTCAGAACTTGTAATCAGGCAAATCAAAGGTGAATATTGAGCAAAAAATCCAAGACTAAGGGAATACAGGAATGCAACTTTAGATATCCTCAAAACCTTCGAGAAGTATGAACTCACTTATATCGCTAGGATTCAAAATAGTATGGAAAATGAACTCGCCTTTGCTGCAAGAAATGACCAAACACCATGTCTAATTGAGCAATATAGCATTCAGGTCAAACATCTCCCTACTGTACCAGATAATATCAATCATTGGCAAATATTCAAAGATGATGATCAAATTGATGACTTCTTACAATCTAGGAATGAATTTGAGGAAACCAGAAAAGACTTAGGAAATGAAGAAAAGGAATACAGCCACAATCGAGACCAAGAGCTAAATCTACCTTCTTGGACAGATCTGAACCTGATAGATCCTTCATCCAGAACTGAGATAGGAGAGGAAATTGACCCAAGAGAACTCGAAGTCTTACATTGTGAAAATGATACCATACCTAGAGGGCTTGCACCTCTAGAGGAATTGTTTGATTTTAACGATGTGGCCAAAAAGCCAAAAATGGAATCCACTGAGGTCATCATAGAAGAATATAACATAGGAAACTCGGAGGAACCTAGAAAGGTCAAAATATCCAAAACCCTTCCACCTCACATAAAACATAAATACATCAAGTTTTTTAAAGAATTTAAAGATGTGTTCACATGGGGATCCCAAGATTTGAAGTCATATGACACAAACATCATCCAACATAAAATCCCCCTCAAAGAGAACCAAAAGCCTTTCAAATAGAAGTTAAGAAGGATAAACCCAGTATTACTACCTTTGGTTGAAAAGGAAATCAAAAAGATGTATGATGTTGGGATAATAGTATCTCTCCGGTACTTTGAATGGGTCTCAAATCTAGTATCAATTAGGAAAAAGACTGGAGAAATCAGACTCTGTATAGATTTCCAAAACCTAAATAGGGCTTGTTTGAAGGACAATTATCCTTTTCCCAAAATGGACCACATACTTCAGAAGGTAGTAGGTGCTAAAAGGATCTCATTGCTTGATGGATTTTCTGGTTATAACCAAGTGCTAGTTTACCCCACTAATCAACACAAAACAGCTTTCACCAAACCTTGGGGCACTTTTATGTACGTTAAAATTCCTTTTGGATTGATGAATGCCGGCACCACAATTCAAAGATCCATGGACATAGCCTTCTCAGAAGACATATGTGTTTTCATAGTCATATATCTTGACGATATAACGGTATATTCTAAATCAGATGAAGAACACCTAGTACACTTAAGAAAGGTTTTCAACAAATGTAGAAAATATGGTTTATCCCTAAACCCCAAGAAAACACTTTTTGGTCTAGAAGAAGGAAAAATCCTAGGTCAAATTATTTCGGAAGAAGGAATAAAAATATACCCCCAGAGAATTGAAGGCATATTGCAAATAAGTCACCCCAGAAACATAAAGGAGTTGCATTCCTTTATCGAAAAGATAAATTTCTTGAGAAGATTCATCCCAAACCTTGCCGAACTCCTGAAAGATATCACAAATATGTTGAAGAAAGAGGTCGGGGTTAAATGGACTATAGAAGCCAAAAAATATTTTGAACTAATTAAAAAGGCCTTAACTGAAACACGAGTATTGATAAGTCCTGATTTCACCAAATATTTTTACATTTTTTCATTTGCCTCGGAACACACAATAGCTGCTGTATTGTTACAAAAAAATGCAGCTGGGCAAGAGCAACCCATTGCCTTTTTTAGCAAATCCCTGAGAGATGCTCCCTTGAAATACAACATCATGGAAAAATAGGCATTCGCATTAGTAAAAGCACTGAAAGATTTTCGAGTTTACATCTTGCATTCTCATGTCATAGCTTTTGTCCCTAATATTGTCATCAAAGACATTCTGAACCAAGATCCCGATGGTAAAAGGGGAAAATCGATCGCTATCATCTTAGAATATGACTTAGAAATCTGACCTACCAAACTAGTTAAAGGACAAGGACTTGCAAGGCTAATGGCTGAAACCAACCTCCAAGCTTTAGATATAAATTTTGTTGATACCTTAGAAGAATAGGAAGAATGCACACTCCCTCCTATTGATCAAATGTTTCTGGATTCACCTTGGTATGCGGATATTCTTTATGTATTGTCTTATCTAAATGCTCCTCCGACTTTATCAAAAACAAAAGCAAGATTTCTTAAACAAAAATCTTTAAAGTTTTGCATTATAGATGGTCTTCTGTATTGGAAAAATCCCACTGGTATGCTGCTTAAATGTTTGCTTGAGTCTGATGCAGAGAAAATTATGCGTGAAATGCATGAATGGGGAATGTGGGGGCCATATTTACTGGAAAACCACAACAAAAAAAATCCTTAGAGCCGGTTATTATTGGCCTACCTTATTCCCTGACACTCACAAACTAGTTATGACATGCCATAAGTGTCAAATTTTTTATGGAAGAAAAAATCTTTTACCTTTGCCCTTACATCCCATCATAGTCGAAGGACCCTTCCAGCAATGGGGTCTAGATTTCATCGGGGAAATTCACCCTTCTTCATCCACTCAACATAAATGGATCCTCACAGCCACTGATTACTTTACCAAATGGATAGAATCCATACCCTCCAGGAATGCCACTGATTCAGTCATCATCAAGTTCCTAGAAACCAATATCCTATCTAGATTTGGCTGTCCCAGAAAGATCATTATGGATAACGCCGCTGCCTTCTCCTCCAAAAGAATGGTTGACTTCTGTTACAAATATCACATTTCCTTAGGACATTCCACAGCCTATTACCCTCAAGGTAATGGTTTAGTCAAGTCTTCCAACAAGAGCCTAGTCAACATCATTAAAAAACTTCTTGAACAAAATCAAAAAGCATGGCATGGAAAACTAGTACACGCACTATGGGCCGATAGACTAACCACCAAAAAATCCATAGGTATGTCTCCTTACCAACTAGTTTATGGCATAGATGCCATTTTCCCAACATCTCTAGGGGTTCTAGTATTGAAGTTATTGCAGAAAGTTCGAATAGAAGAAAATGACATGCAAAGAAGGGTAAATCAGACTATCCATTTACAGCAAACCAGAGAAGAAGTTTACCAAAGGGCTCAGTTAGCGCAAGAAAAAATAAAACAATTTTTTGATAGAAGGACCAAGGAAAATGATTTTCAAGTTGGAGACAAAGTGCTAAAATGGGATTCCAGAAGAGAAGAAAAAGGTAAACATGGTAAGTTTGAAAACTTATGGAAGGGACATTTCATCATCAGCTCAGTTAGCGGAAACAATGCCTTTTTCTTGCAAGAACCTGATGGGACTGAAATTTTTGGGGGTCCTGTGAATGGTAGGACATTAAAGCATTATTTCTATCAGGAGCTCCGATTCTAAAAAGGGGGGCATTTTCAATCATTGTATATACCATTGTTCGGAAAATAGATAAAACAGAAAAGTCAAAAACAATAGAAGATAGAAAAGAGGGCGTTTAAAAAATAGAAAAAGGGCCCCATGTTTCGAAAAATAGTCCTTCAGAAAGCACGCAAGTCTAAATGCCGCTACTAGTACTCCAGTGTCTTGTTCAGCTATCTAGCCTAATCATAGCTGAACATGTTTAAATTTATTTGCTGATAAGTTAGTGAGTGAAAAAGATGGTCAACATTGTGTAATATTGACTTATCACAGAGAGTAGATTAGGAAAAGATACTGGTTCCACACGCCCAAAATAGAACCAAAGAGAAAAGCGGGATGAAAAACACATTGTACATCTTAGCCCCGTTTTTCTAGATTTCCTTTTTGCAAAATAATATTTGTGTGCAGCTTGTCCTTTCATGCCACAAATACATGACAAATCAGACTGTTCAACCTTGATTTGATCATTTTAAATTTCATGTTTTAGATTAGAGAATAAATACTGTCAAACAGCTTAATCTTGACATTTGATCTAGTTTAGGTAGAGTAATGAAAGAGTTCATCAGTTTAATCTGAACTCCCGGCAGATATAAGTGTAGAATTAGATAGGTTCATTTTGCAAAAATAAAAATATATATTGTCGAAAGGCTGCTAGTTTAAATGCGCCAAAAGGAAGAAAAAATGTTAGGAAAGATAGTGGGGTAGGTATAAATATCATTGATGCTAATCATGCTATCACTTTTCAGAAGTAGCATCAAAGAAGGGTGAAAATTTGCGCCAATGGGTAAGGCATTGGTCTTCATAAGCCAAAGATCTGAAATTCTGGACACTTCCTGAAAAGGAGCTGCCCTCCCCAAATGGAGCCACTGTTAGTCATCAATATTTTTTACTTGTTGGTGATGACTAGTTCTAACAACCAAGTTTTCCAACAGCTGATCTAAAATTTGTCAAATTTCCAGCTGGGAATAACACCTATAAATTTTTTTTCCCTTTTATCTTTCAGTTTGCCCATGACGAGATGAAACCTCATTATCAAATCCTACCTAGCCTCAGCCATACTAGTCTGCCCATCAGCTCTAAAAGGACAATCCAAATATATTCAAACAGTCTCCCTTAAGTTAGGAAGTGGCACTTTAAGGCATTTATCCCTTGGCAAACTATCAAAGAGCCAAAAACCTCCATCTGCTATAGACTAGTCATAACAGACCTTCCTACTCTACTAATGAAGTTGGTTACAGCCCTAGGTCGTGCCACTACTACACCCCTAAGTCTCAGCAATCCATAAACCATAAGTCAAGCTAATTTTAGGAGTTTTTACAGTGTTTGATGGCTCTTTCAAAGACAGAAACATACCAACATCTCAGAAGACAATTTTGAGCTCTACATGAGAAGACAACATCTTCTTAGTATGATCTTGAGCCTGAGATATAGCTACAGAGCAGAAAGTTCTTCATCAAGCTCTTGCGACCTCATTCAAAGCTTGAAAGGATAGTTAAAGAAAAAAAACAGCATTGTCAAGGGGCTGACGATATGAAGTGGCTAAGAACCTCCTTCATTTATAAGCAGAGGGTTTAAATGCCTAAGAACCTCCTTCATCTATAAGCATAGGGTTTTGAAAGCACCTCCTTCATCCGTAAGCAGAGGGCGATGGCCAAAGTTTGGCTTCGAGAGTTGCAACTGACTGTAAGACATATTTGTTTGTAATAAATAGTGAGACAGTGAATAGGGTTTTCTGAAGGAAAGTGATGATT
Source organism: Pinus albicaulis (assembly GCA_034641835.2). Taxonomy (NCBI): domain Eukaryota; kingdom Viridiplantae; phylum Streptophyta; class Pinopsida; order Pinales; family Pinaceae; genus Pinus; species Pinus albicaulis. Next base: position 81,207,945 of record CM076582.1, read on the forward strand.
CAAGGCAAGGTTTTTCAAAGTTTGTTTGCCTGCTATCATGTACAAGAGAAACCCTTGTCAAGCATGCTCATCAAACATTCTTCAATAGATTAAGACAGAGGATTGAAAGCACCTCCTTCATTCATAAGCAGAAGGCCAGGGAATTGACCGTTTTCAAGGTTTGATTGATCAAAGATGAGTGGTAAGAACAGTGAAGAATAACTGAAACAGAGAAACAAGGTAAGAGACCAAGAAGGAAAGCAGGGGTACCACTGCAATCCAATGGGTCAAAACTTGTCTCTTAACAAGGTCTCCGACAAAAGAAATCTGAGCTCAGTTCCCCAAGAGGTATTGCAGCTAGACATAGTTGTTCATATAATACAAGAAGGACTTTGGTCTGTTTTTCAGACTATGGAGAAACTTTCAAAGAAAATATAGGCAATTCCCTTATAAGAATAGGTCAAAAGAACTCTGCTGTTACATTTTGAATAGAGGTAAAGCAGTAGGTTCTAAAAATAGTCTATAGAAGTTTTCATTACCTTTGAAGCACAAAGAAAAACCATAAACTGATAGGTTTATCATCATTAGAGAAAGGTTGTGAAAACAGATAGTCAAAAGGGTAAAAAAGGGGTCTTGATCTCAAAACAAACTCTACCATCATGGTCAAAAGGAAACCAAGCATTTTTCAAAAAGTCCATCCTTCATAAACAAAGTAAAGGACACTCACCCTCCTGCTCATAAGAGAAATGCCTTCAAATAGCTCATCACAGTGGACAAGAAGGCAAAGTACATTTGGTTTTCCAAAGAAAGTCTGCTCCTATAACAAAATACCAAAAATACCTTGCTGGTATATTTTAAGTAGAAGAAAGGTTTTAGAAAAAGCACCCTCTTAGACAGAGGATGATAAAACCTAGGATCAATGCAACTGCATTTTTGCATATACAGTAAAAAAGGAAACTCAAGAAGCACCTGCCATCTAATTAGATTTACACTGTAGACCAGACTATACTCATAACATCCAGAGAAAAAATGTTAGTTTATGTTGCAAAAGGAATAAAGTGTCCTCTTTTAAAATAACAAAGACAAGTACGCCATACAAATACCACAGGTGTAAAAGGGATATTGAAGTGACAGTTCAGCTTCTCCCTCAGTAAACAAGGCATTGCAAATAGGTTTACAAATTCATAAATATGAAAAAATATCATGACATGTTTTCAGGTCTTGAAAGCCAGTCAAAGAAATGTGAGCATGCCACTGTCACAGAGGAAGACATTTTTCCTTATAAGTGAGAAAAAGTCAAAGTTTTAAAAGAAAATTCTCAAAAGGGTTATGTAATTTCAAAAAGAGAAAATAGGCTTAGAAAGAAGTAATCATTGCCTTTATATTTTTGTTTGAAACAAAGGAAGTTTAGTTTTGTTTTCAAAAGATGAAATGTTTCATATGTTGGTTTAAAAACCCAAGACTTTCCAACATTTTCGAAACCATATTTTCAATACACCAAAGGGTTTGAAGATTTTCAAATACAAAGTTTGAGGACCATTGCCAAGGTTCATTGTTGCATCTCCAAAGCATAACCAACTCATTGACTGATCAATCCACCCAAAGGAGAAATTTTCGAGCCAGGTTTTAGAGTTTTTAAGGTGTTTAAACCACGTGGCGTGCCTGTGCAACCGTGCGGCGCGTTTGAGTGCAGAAATTACAAAGGGAAACGAAGTTGTGCGGCGCACCTGTGGCTTCTGGTCACAAGGGCCTGACAAAGCGACCGACTATGTTTTGCGACGTTCTTGCCTCCTGAACGTGCCGCGCACACTCTAGTGGTCCAAACGCCCTCAAAACAGTTCTGGAGGTTTGCCCAATGCTTTCAAATAACGCCATCATCAAGTCTCAAGGTATTTCTGCTACCTCCCTTAAGCTTTTCAAAAGCTGTTAAGTGGTGCAAAAGGTTAAAAAATCACAGTCTAAACCACAGTTTCAAGTTTGGTGTGAAAATGAAAATTGCTGTGTTTTCATTGGCTAGAAGTAAAACATTAAAAATTGAGAGTTCTGTTGATAAGAAAAAGACATTAAACCACTCTCAAAACTAGTGGAAAAGTGGAGTAGTTTTGAAGGAAAGGACACAGGGTTTTAAAAAGGGGGTGAAACAGTAGGTCAGTCTTCAAACACGGTGATCATTATATGAGCTGCTTTGACCTTTCAAAAGCTTCTTCTTGGTGTTGAAAAGACAGAAACAGTGTCTTGACTTTCCATTCCATAAAACATAGCCAGAATTTTTGTAACCACATCAAAGACATAATAAGCTCTGTCACCTTATCTTGTAAACACAGTAATCTTCGACTGTGCATATGCCTTTTTGACTGACTTTCTTCATATTGTTGAATCTACTGGTGAAGTCGCCTACAAGAAGAAAGAGGGTCTTGAACTAAGAAGATTGTTTTTTTTCCTTGTCTGAAATACAAGGTTATACTGTGTCCTCAAAACATCAAAAGGCAGGGTACCCTTACCACAAACACAGGAGAGCCCCTTGATTGTGTTTTTCTTTGTTGACTGTCTTTATCCTTGTTAACTGTGTTTTTCATTATAAATATTGGCTGATTGATATGCAAAGGTTGGAAAAGGCAAACAAGGATCTAGAGCTTCAAAGGAGGAAGACAAAGCATTGCCAAAAGCTAAATCAGTTTGCCCGGTGCAAGTTAAAGGCTGCCCAATAAAAGCTAAAGGAGGCTAAAGGGAAGCGCACGGCACGGAAAATGAAGAAAGACACATCAGGACTTCGTATTTTTTCTTCTGCTTCAGAACATATTGCTAAGAACCCTTGAGGGTCATACACACCGATTTTGGGCAAATTTTGACATACTTTGGTTTTTTGGAATTTTTGAGTTTTTGGTCAAAACTCATGAAATTCGCCATTTCATTTTGGGGATTCGTCAAAGGAGGATAATGGTATCATTGAATGCCATAATTTCATGAGTACATACTCAGTGATTTTCAGGACATTTGGAGATCATTTTCTTCCCCGAAATGGCGAATAATGCTTGCTTTTTGCACACTCTGCCTGGTCTATCAGCAGACTATAATTTTTGGTTTTTTACACACACGTGCAGTTTTGGAAGACTCCCAAGCATCAGATTGGGAAAATTTCATTTTTTCCAGAAAGTAGACACTCAAAGCTTTCCAACGAGCTATCATGAGCCTCATTTCGACATCGGGAACGCTGCCAAATGTTGCCAGCAAGTCAGGGGACCTTTTGTTGATGAAAATTTTGAATATTTTTGTAAATTTTGAACCTTAAAAAACTGATATTTCCTCATGTGCGTTTAGCTATTTTTGCACATGAGAAGTGAGGAAAAGTCAATTTAATTCCCTTTTTTAGCATTTTCTAGATATTTTGTGCCTTGGGCTTTGCAAAGCCTCAAGGACAAGTTTAAATATTTTGATTAGGCCAATAGGATGGCAAGTTGAACCATGAGGCTTTCCTCACTTGAGCCTATATATTCCAAAGGATTTCATTGTAAAACAAGGCTGAACTTGAGAAGAGAAGCAATATATGGTCATATAAGCTTTGGAAGAAACACTTGCCTTGTGCTTTTGGATTGCCTCTTGGATGCTCTTGGATGAATGAAGAAGGATTGTTGTTGGATTCCATGACTTGGTAGAATGGTATAGTGTCTCTTGCTTTGTTGTTGTCTTCTAGTTTTCATTCATAAATACATGTTTCTTGCTTGCTATAGATCAGTAGATAACGAATTTGAGATATGCCCTTGGAGGCACCTCAAATTTCCTGTTTCTTCATAGCTTTCATGTTTTCCTCTTCCTTAGTTACATTAAAGAATTCTTAACTACTCTTTAGTAACTTGAGGATATTGTTGCTTGTTTCATTCATAGTTCTATGCATGCTAAGTATGATTTACAGTACGCCCTGCTTACCTATGGCTAATTATAGTTCCATCCATGAAATTTCTCTTTGACTGATTAGATTATCATTTTGTTGAACCAAGGAGGCCTAGTTCCGATCTAGCCCTTTGCCTAAAACTATGCAAATCTTAGTTATGGTATTCAGTCAGCACCGTAAAAATGTGTAAAGCAAGGCCTGCAACAAAGTCTGATAGCCATTTCCCAAAGTTAAAGGGTCATATACTTCTATGCATGGCTTGAATTTTTATTTCTATGTATTGATTAGCTTATAGTTACATTTTGCATGATTAATGGTTTGCCCTACCATGTTTATGTTATCTATTGAACTAGTTATGCTTGAAACTCTGCCTTTCTCGAATCTTTCGACCCCATAGCCCAACTGATCTGACATCTTTTTACCTATCTTATATCTTTGATCAGTTTCATCCCTCACAACCTATAAAATCAAAACCAAAAAACCTACTTCATAAATAGCCTAAAATCAGCACATAATAAACAAAAACAGATATCCCTTACACACATAGAGAGAGCCCTCTCTGAGTCCAGGAAGGCTAGGTCCTTGGGCTCCAAAGCTTGGTTTGATGTTACACTTTCATTTGGTTTTCCAATCAGCCAAATCACGGGAACCTAACACACACCACGAAACATCTATCAATTTAAAAAAAATGGTCTGGACCGACAAGGTTTGGATCTAATTCAATAAGTGATTCCCCTGCTTTACATGTCAAATTCCATATATATAGTAAGTACACAAACCTATTAAATCTAAAATTCCTAAAATGAAAAACCCTAATTGTGAAGTAGTAAAGGAATTTAAACCCTAAGGTGAAATTTTGCAAGAAGAAGCAATGGTTTAAGGCAAGTATTGATTTTTTTGTTAGTTTTCTCAATTTTAATTTAATTTAGATAGGAACAAAGATCGTAATTTTTTTTACTAGTAAAATCAATAGTAAATTTTTTATTATACATGGTTTGTGAATAAATCTAACATAAATTGTAAAAAAAATTAACAATAAAGTTTAAATTTTTTGCTATCCAGTGTTTTGACTGATTCACCATACCTTTCAAATATTGATCTTTATGCAGTTCCAAAATATTTTGTTGCTCCATAACTCTCCCAATATGTCTCTCTTTCAAATTATCTCTTTTTTAATTAAACCCTAACATAAATAATAAAATTGTTTATTAGTAAAAAGTAATATCCCAAATTGGAAAATTCAGCAATATAGACCATAAAAACGTTATTTCCAGGAAATTACGCTATAAAAGTGAGAAATAGCACTTATATCCTTTATTTCATGTATTATGGTCTTGACATTCAGAAGGGGATCAAAAGAAAATCCATTTTGTTAATTTAAACAGATCTCTCGGCCCCAAAATGGCTTAAAAACACCCAAATCCCATGACTTATACCATGCAGAATTTTTGAAGCAAGTAACAATGTGATTATATGAGGCTTCCTACTGAAATATGATAGAAAACCATAGATATAGAGTTTTATTGATCAAAGTGCTGAGAAAATAGAGATCTAGCCTCATTAATACATTATTTAGAGAACCCAGCAAGGGTTTCTCGAAAGCATGAGTACCACAGAGTAGATCTACAGATCTGGATATGAAATAACGCAGTATTACTACAACTCTGTATACATATAGCTGAATGATACAAGAAATATATGAGAATCCCCTTTACTAGTTTTCCGGAAGAAGGATTGACTCTTTCCTTAGGAAACTAGCTCAAAGCTAGGGGGTTTAACTCTTCTACTGGCTTTGAGCTAGTTTCCTAAGGAAAGAGTCAATCCTTCTTCCGGAAAACTAGTAAAGGGGATTCTCATCTATTTCTTGTATCATTCAGCTATATGTATACAGAGTTACAGTAAGACTACATTATTTCAGATCCAGATATGTAGATCTACTCTGTGGTACTCATGCTTTCGAGAAACCCTTGCCGGGTTCTCTAAATAATGTATTAATGAGGCTAGATCTCTATTTTCTCAGCACTTTGATCAATAAAAATCCAGATCTATGGTTCTCTATCATATTTTAGTAGGAAGCCTCATATAATCACGCTGTTACTTACTTCAGAAATTTTGCATGGTATAAGTCATGGGATTTGGGTGTTTTTAAGCCATTTTGGGGCCAGGAGATCTGTTTAACTTAGCAAAAGGGATTTTTTTTAATCCCCTTCTGAATGTGAAGACCATAATACATGAAATAAAGGATATAAGTCATATTTCTCACTGTTATAGCGTAATTTTCTGGAAATAACGTTTTTATGGTCTATATTGCTGAATTTTCCAATTTGGGATATTACAGTGGTATTAGAGCATATTATTGGCTCAGCCTGTGGAATCTCAACCAATATGAAATAAATATAAGAAGAGATGAAGGAAGAAATTGAAATGATGAATAAAATGAGCTTTGTCTCATCATTTTTCAGATCCATGAAGAACCTCTCCAAGGAGCATAAGCAAATGAAAGAGGAAAATTGTAGTGAGACCTCTAGAAGGTTTCAAGAGGAGGAAGGCCTGTGCACTTCCTATGATCAGAGAAGAGAACCAGTGTTGCAGAGAGCTCCAAATAATTTCAATATGCCCCTTTCTTTTTAAGAAGACAAAAATCAAGGGAATAGAGGACATTTGGATCACAAAATTTTAAGTGATTACCTTGTTGAGTACAAATCTCAACCTAGAGCCTTCAAAGAAACTCCAGCTTTCCCACAGTTCATTCATTTGAAGGAAGATAGGAGACCTTATGGCAAGGGGGGAATCAAGGGAAATAGGTTTCTATTTTCTACCTTTGATGGGTCATCTATAGAAAAATATTGGGCAAGAAAACTTGATGCATTCTTCCTACTACATCTAATGGTAGAGAGAGAGGCTGTAGAAATTGTAGTGCTGCACCTTGAGGGTGAAGCCAAAATTTTGTATTTCAGCCACTTGAGTCATGCAAGAGTGAATACTTTTGCTGAGTTTACTCAAATTTTGATTATATAATTTGGCAAAGAAAAACCAGAGGAGGAGAAGCCCTCACCACCATTGGAGGAGACTTGTACCAGCATTGTCACAACCATGGAGGAGTAAGCATCTACATCAGCAGTTGGAGGCACCATCACATTGGAGGAAGGAACTCTGGCAGCTATACAAGATGATACCGAGTTTAACCAAGGTATGCTTAAGTTTCCATTTTACCTTGTTTCAGCAAATCTTATGGAGAGTTGCATACCATTGAATGTCCTAGGGACAAAATACAATGTTGATTTAGAGCAGCACACTCTCACTGCGCTGAGGAGCCTTGATGAATTCAAGGAAAGGTTAAAAACTTATCCTACTTACTCATTTTTTAGCTATACACAACTCTTGGGGTTGGAGTATATATTTTTGAAGGATGGAATGAGCATTGTCCTCTACAATGCAATGTAGAACTGTGTACTCAATAGTGAGGATGATCTGGAAACAGTAGATGTAGAATCATGGAGATCAGTAACGTTGTCCTTGAGTAGAAATGATGAGTTGGGAGCCCAGCCATTAGTGGGCATTCCAATGATTACTCCACATGTGTAGCAGAGGATAGACAAATTATTGATGGGATGTATGTTGTTTCCCATTACTATGATGGTTTTGTTCATCTGGAGAATTCAAGTGTTGGGAAAGAGGATAGACATTCACCATTGGTTGGGTGGGTGATGTTGGAGAGCAAGAGGTGGGAAAGCCCCTTGCAAATCTATGGCACAAGGCAACAAGAGGCAAATCTGCGTTGGCTACTCTTGAGAGATTTTGGCCATGATGTGACATACCCTTTGTCAAAGGGTATGTTATGGATTGAGGCATTGCATGGCACCCATATGATATGGCTGTAGAATATTTGGTTATATGGGGAATTATACAAGTCAACCATCATGACATTACTCTATGGCTTATATGAGGGAGAGGTAAGGGAGTAGCAACTGATGTTGTTGCCTTGGGATTTCTTGAGAGGATATGGGTTGATCCTCTCCTATGATTTACATGATGTTGTAGGAGTAGGAGGTGGCACTGTCATGGTGCAAAGGGGCTACTCCTTAGCCTTGGATGATCAGAAGATTCTTCCACTTTGGAAGGAATTTCCTATATATAGCAGCATTATGGGAGATGTATTTGACAATGGGCATGTCAAAGAATGGAGTTATGAATTTGCAGGAGCCTATTTACATAGGCCAACAATGCTATCACTTGGGAGCTTGATTTTATGGATGGAGTGTCCCTAGGATCACTTCACATATGATGCACTTGGTGGACAAGGAGGAGGTGAGAGAGATGGAAAGGTGGATGGAATCATCTATGACATTGACATGATATTATTAACTTGGATTTCCCAGCATAAGGAGAAAGATCTTCATGCAGCACATAGTTCATTCCTCTTCATGGGAGTATGGCATATCACTATGGAGGGCTCATTCATGGATATTATTTTCATCTCACTCTTAGTACATGGTAAGAATTATGTTATTGCACTTATTGATTATCTAACACAATATTTTAATTCTCTTACCATCTCTATGTAGTGCATTGCTCCACAAGAGAGCAAGCCTCTATTTGGGCTTCATGGTCATTTTTGGACCAACATCTATGTTGGAGATAGCCATGGCTTTGGGAAAGCGTTGTAATATTCTTTGTATGCTCAGTTGATGAAAAAAGCAATCTACTTTTTAGTAGTGGATGAGATGACATGCACAACTAGAAAATTGTTGGGAGATAACTTGCCACATCATGTTCTGAAACTGCAGTTGGTAAAAATGTGTTGTGACTACTTGAGAAGATGTTGTTACCTTTTGGCACTATGTAAAATTTTTATCACTTCTCTCATTTGGATTCCCTATGAGGATAATTTCATATTCATTTTATATGGGATGATCTGGGCAAGAACTAAAGAGTGGGTATTTGAGGATCCAATTGCCTTCTTGCTTCCGAAAAGGCAACATTGATGGAGCACAAATTCAACAACAGCTTTACACTTATCATAAGTGGAGAGAAAGACAACATGGGGTAGGCCATTGGGTCTATCATGTTCAGCAATACAACCCACCTTCTTTGTAGGAGCCTAAGGTGGAGGAGATCTTTCATGAGTTTCCATGTTGGAGGGGGAATCATTTTGTATGGATGATAGCTTGGGGATGGAGGTTTCACATGGGAATGATAGCTCCCAAACCATTTCAGACTCCATTCCTTGAGAGGACCTCTAGACAGCACCTAGTTACCTCCTTGAGTATTTTACCTTTTCATGATGATAAATATTTGGGATGCTCACCAAATGCTACCTTGCATGCTTGGGGGGGCACTATGGAGATTTATTGATGAGACAACATCTTATTCCTTGGAGGAGTTTATAATATGAGAATGCTACAGGAGGAGGAGAGGAGACTCTTCAGTTCTATCCTTGCGGTTTCTTGAGGACAAACAACATTTGGGAGGGGAGGACTTTAATATTCCAAAATTAGCATGCAACTAATTGGAATATTGATTTTTTATTTTGTCACCTAGCAGTTGAATAAATGGGTAAGAAGGCCCATGCATATTAAAAATAGGAATAAAATCTCTCATTTTTTGAAAAGGGATCATGATACTAGCTGGATTTTACACTCTCATGTGTGAACAAGGACAAATGCATGTGGACAAGGTCAATTTTGACCAAGTCAACAACGTTGGCATGAGAGGAGGAGATCATCCATAAAGACAGAACAATGAAGGTAGGAGGAATATTCCTTGGAAGAGGAAACCCTAATGAGTGGGACCCAAGGCAAGAAGGCTCACACTTGTTTATAAGGAGGGCAAGGCAGCCATAGTGAGGCATGTTATGGATTACTGCATGACTATTGTGCTTTCTTCAACTGTTTAATTGAGATTGCTATGCTGCTTAGCACAAGGCATTCCTGTTTACGAATTCCTTCTCCTTTTCAAGAGACGCCTCTTGAGGAATATTGTACTTCATTTCTCCACATCCAGGCTTGAGGCCAAGCTACCTCCTTCAGCTACAACGTAGTTTCTGTTTAGAGATGGGTTGTGTTGCAGGGTGTTGCAGTGGAGGGTTGACAACACCACTTCCAGAGCTTGTTTTTCAAAGGAGAAAGCTTTATTTCCTTTGGGAGACCAATGAGGAATATTCTAGAGCTTAATGCAGATCTTGGCACTTGGCCAACACATTTTCTATCTCCTACAGCGCAGTCCCTCTCCTTAACTGCGTTATTTTTAGTGAGCATTTGCATTGAGGGTTTGCAGTGATTGTTGGAGGGTGAGATCTTCAGTGATTGGATCAGCCTTTCACTTGAAGGATCCATTGGATGAGATTCATTCATCAAATGTTCTATCTACAACCATCTTCATCCAGATCTTGAGTTGTAGCTGCTACTCAGTCCTAGGACTGCAACTCCGGCATTCTTACACTTTTTTCATATTTCAGGAAATCCTTTCTGGATTGTCTTGAAATTGAGTTTGGGAGTCTAGATCTTCACTCCCATCATTGTATGAGCTATATTATTTCCAATATATGTATTGACACTTTCTAGCAATAGTTATTCTCAGTAAAACTTCTCTGCCATAGCCTTGGACACTTTTCTGTGTAGCAGTGATCTTATATTTTATGTACATGTTCTCTTGAGACTGTTTTGCCTATTTGAGTGATAATTTCCTCAAGGACTTATATAAATTTTGCTATTACAATCTTAATATGATGGCTATTTGGATCTTCTTACATTTTATGTGTTGATTTATCACTGCTCTTTCATTATTGTGTTCATATATTGTTGCATTCCCATTTGGGGATATTACATAAAATAAAAAATTTAATTTAATTTTTTACTATGCATGGTTTTGTGTGAATCACCATACCTTTAATTTTCTTATCTTATAAATAGCTATGTTGCTCCAAAGTATTATGATGCTCCACAATGCTTTTGGTTTGTCTCTTTGTAAATTCTTTACAAAATTAATATGTTTGAACTATATGAAATTTTAACTAATATGCATTGGTTAATGTGTGTCATTTAGAGCCACAAAATGAAGAAGGTTGATAATATTATTTCTAATCTAAGTGCACAAGAGCGTAAAATCCTGATCGAAAAATTGCAGAAGGATGAATCAAGTGAATGAAAAAATACAATTTGATATGAGTTTTTTTATTTTTTTGAATTTTCAATAATAATATAATTAAGAATATTATATAACATGTTTCAGACAATCTATTAATTCATATATGCTTAATTTTCTATAGGGATAAAAAACTAAGTAAAATATTAATGCTTTTCTAAGAAAATAAAAATTAAGGAACATGTAAATGATGATGAATTGGTCCTTAGCTCATCTAGAGTGGTGCTAGAGGTTAATGAAAGGGGGCAATTTTTTACAAAACTATGAGGGATCTAGTGGAACAAATGTATAGACATAATTTCCACTTACAATAAAAAAATCAATCTAATGTTCTAAGAACCAAATCATATCTAAATTAGAGGAAGCATTTCCAGAGAAATGGTCAATGAGATATGTCAGACTTGCAATAGAAAAAACATAAAACAACAAAAAGAATCATTCAAAAGGCAATATTCCTAATTAAAAATATTCCGGAAACAATATTATTACAAAATAGATATCGTAGAAGTCTGAAATCAGAAGAAACTTTTTACTATTTAAAAAAATTTATGAAATTAGATTTTGAAAAATCAATTGCCACTTGTTTTTGAATTTTATCTTAACATTAGAGTGTTCAATATTCAAGCACATTGGCATTCTTGGAGTGCCAATTTTTTTCAACGCACCGACATGATACAATTCTTTTTTTTATTTTCGAAACCCTGAAATGGTGCGATTAATTTTCTTAACACAATGATACAATTTCTATTTAAAGAATATATGATGTAATTGCTATAAGAGCACAGAGATGGTTGAATTCATTTTTATTTTCTAAAATCCAGAAATAAGTGCATACCAATCCTAGTTCTTTTTTGTAACACATTGGTATGTTCTTTTACGAGAACCACTATGATAACATTTTATATTTGTTTATTTGATTATTTTATTTTAATTAATTTATTATTATTATTATTATTATTATTATTATTATTATTGTTATTTTATTTATTATTTATTATTATTATTATTATTTAGAATGTCAGAAACTGGTGTGGGTATTATGTGAATTCCTGGTGATGGTATTATTTAAACACATTGGTACACTTTGTTATGATAAACGCACTAGTCATATTTAAAAGCTATCTAAAATTTTATTTTCACATATAATGGAATAGGAATCTCAAATTATCTTTTAAGACACATCCACATCAATGAAAATATTTCATAGTATACATTTTTTACTTAAAGTCTCCTTATTTTTTAAAAATGGTTTGAAAATTATATTGAAATTTTGATTGTGGTTATATGGTTCTCGAGATTAATTTTAGATATGCACACAAAATTTTATTTCTGATTTTTCTAAAATGTAGTGGCACAATCTCAATAATATCAAATGGTCAATTCTTTAAATTCCAGCTCATTCCATATTTCCGATCAAAGTACTTCATAGTTTTCTCCCTTTCCATCTCTAGTAAGTTTAGATTTTATTTATATTCCGATTATCTAATTGATTTTTTTAATCCATGTCAATTTGAATAAAAATTATCCAAATTTGATGGATCCTGATCCAGAATCAAGTTTAGATGCAAAAAATATTCCTCCATTTCAAAAACATCATAAGCTCTTATCAGGAGCAGCATATTGCAAGCAGTTCGTAGATGAAAATGGACAACCTCTTCACCCTGATAATTCGAACATGGCATCTTCTAGTCGCAATCTTGGATCAACGATTGTAATAATTGTTTGGTATAATATAATTTCAAAAAACCAAATGAATTTCCATGCTTACTAATATCATTGATATTGTACTAATGGGGTTCAATATTTTTTGAAATTAGGATTCTAGTGATGGTGAGCGACCCACCTACCATCTTCCAATGCACCCCACTACAATGTCAACTAGAGAGAAGGTTGCAATAAGAGAAAAACCCAGAGAGGAAGCATAAGAAGAATGGTTGAATTGACTACCTATTCAATTTCCACTACATCCATATTCACCATTTAGTAATTACTACAAAAATATTAGTTATTTATCACAATTTGGCAATGGAGGCAATGAAATATAGGTTGGTATGGATGATTACTTATGGGATATGACTACCATGGAGGCAATGTTGTTATATGCATTCTATAATGATGAGCTAGGGGATTATGCTCATATCATTGATACCTTATTCGAAAGCCTGAAATTTTCTTCCACTGCTCCTCTCTTTGGACCTTGCGGCAAGTCAAAGTCTACTTAGCTGGGGACAATGATGTTTTTGTACAACTTAAAAGAAAATTTTGACATGTCGAATTTATTTTTCTCAACAATATGGAGGTAATTCAACTGCATGATTGATCAAGTCCCTTATATTTTGAGAAATATTTTCACACAATCAACATCAAAGATGGTTGAATTTAACGATGCTAAATATTGACATTGTACAACTATATTCCCCACCAAGTGTAGGTTATTAAAACATAAGGTTCTTCCAAGTGATAATTTCTTCTTGGGTAGCTACTAAGAGGTAAATTAGTTGTTGAAAATGTTGGGTGTTGATTACATATCATATCATGCATGTTTGAATGATTGTATTCTATATCGAGGATAATATGCACATAAAGAGATATGCCTGAAATATGGGCATGATAGGTACCATAATTAAAAACAATATGGGTAAATCACATGGTCCTACTCATAAGATAATAAGACACATTCCTATAATCCCAAGGATTGAAATAATAGTTCATTGCAAAGAATTAGCTATGTTGCAGGGATGACATTCCTCACACATAAGTGAGTTAGGAGTTATGAAAATCCAAATAGATTCTATAGCCATGAATAATATAATGGATACATGGCCTAAAAATTTCAAGGATGAATTATGAGGTCTACAACTCAACATACCCATGGATGGTGTCAAACCATATTCCCTATAAACACCAACTATTCAGTTTGTCTTGTAGTGTGATCAATAAAAATACCCCCCATGGTTTTTCATGAAAAAATAACACCTTATGTTGGCTTTCATAGTCCCTAGTAGAATACAAGTGAAGAATATAGATGTGTCCTTACAACCATTGGTAGATGAATTGAAGGAATTATGGAAAGGGATACATGTGTATGGTATATCAAGACCCATTACAGCAGAGAGGATTTTACCGTTGTATGACATATGTTCTTACACCATACATGATTATAAAAGCTTACGATTTTGTTCTGGTAAATTACATTTTTATTGATTTGATTATATACATAACAATATGGTTTCATATATTAATTTAATTTGTTGTAATTGTTCTAATATTCATGGTCACTAACGTGTTGGCCTATATAAAATAATTTTGCAAGTCTTGTAACAAAAGGGTATCATGCATGTAAATGTTTTGGACCTTCTTTGAATGCTAGGTGGCATGACTAGCTATAAAAGCCAATATATGATTGCTCCATGGTATTCCTCACAAAAGAACACCCTTACAGAAGAGAAACATCCGGTTTCAATGGTAAAATAGAGAGAACCCAAAGGCCTACAATAATGAAACCTACTAAATATCTTAGATCATATGAGAGAGGAGTTTGCATGAATGTTCAATTCAAATGGGGAGCCTCTATTCTATGTTCCAAAATTCTTCGACACCTATGTTGAGAAATTTCCCATTGGGATGAAAAGGAAATCTGTATTTATGAGCTCATATATTGGGAGAAACTTAAAATTTCCCACTTACTAGGTCCCATGAATATATTTAAAAATACTTCAACTTCTTTATGGAGGAATATATCATTGAAAGAAATTGACACATTGAAGGTTTGGTGGGATCTTATTTCTTCAAAAACTAAAAAGAAACATTGGCCAAGACAAGAAACTAGAGGAGAGGTTGGTACCTCTTGGTATTTGAAAGAAGGTGATGTCCAATGTATTTTAAAGAAATATGATGTTTATTTGTAAAAGGAAGTTATAGTGAGTGTGAGGGTGCCTTTTTTATATGGGTCTTAGCTACAGTTTTGGTTCACTATGGAAGACCATTTTTTAGGGTTGAAATCGCATGATTGTTTGAGCCTTCTAAGGGTATATATTCCAAAAACATTATTTTTTTATTTTTATTTTATTTTTATGTAATGGGATATTTTATAATTAATTTTTTGTATAATGTACTATTTACTGTACAATGTCATTATCCTCTGCTCATGCATGGGTGTGTCAACCATGAATTTTCCCAATACCTATGACATTCCATATCTATAAATTATTTGCATTTGTATGTTGCATAACATCAAAGGAGATCGGAAATATTGGATTAATGTCTCTTGTAAGAAACAAGATTGCGGGGAGAGAGATGAAACGGCTCACGCTGCAGAAACCCTAGACCCTCTGTAGGTTTAATCGGCCGCGACAGCCTGCGCTCAACCAACCTTCAGGGATTGGCAACCAGCCATGGCTTCAAGATCGGGGGGGGAAGGTCAACCCCCCCTGCAAATAATGATGGAACCTGCGTCAGTCCTATTCAAAGCACTGATACATCCGACAAAAACTAGGAAACGGCACCATCTCAGGCACCGACTATGCAGGCTCAGCAGGAGGCAGTGGCTCCCACGTCTTCCACTTGCAAGCCTATAGCGCCAGAAAGACCCAAGATCGACCTGCCTAGCCATCGGATAAACTCTCAAATCCAGTACATGAGGGACCATGCCCTCATTGGAAAATTTATTGGTTTTTGGCCAACTGAAAAAGCCCTACAAGGATGGGTTGCTTCCAAATGGAAGCCCAAAGGACACGTCACGCTCCAGCTTGGACCGAAAGGTTTCTTCACAGCGATATTCATATGCATTGAGGACCGAAACAGGGTTATGGATGAAGGGCCATACTTTTTCAACTCAGCTGGGCTATATCTCCAGAACTGGGTGGAAAGATTCAACCCAGACAAAGAGAATTTCAACTGGGCACCTGTCTAGATACGCCTGTACTCGCTGTCGCTTGAATACTGGGACAAAGACTCACTCCAAGAAATTAGTAAGGGGCTAGGAGAGTTCATCAAGATTGCAGAAGAGACAAAGCTTCGCAGATACACATCATATGCTCGCATCTGTGTCTACGTGCACTTAGACAAAGCCCTGCCTGATGCAGTAAGTATATATCATGATGATTTCGAATGGATCTAACCTTTAGATTATGAGCATGTTCCTTTTAGATGTCGCAGGTGTCACACTCATGGGCATCTATTCAAAGATTTCCCCCTTAACTTACAAGCTCAGAATAAAGAGGCCGAAGTCAATCTGGAAGCAGATGGATTTACCAAGGTGCCCTTGAATAGAAGACATGGCAAGAAACCCTCAGCGGTGAGTAAGAAACCCTCTCCCTCCTCCAAAGCACCCTATACTAGTAATAGTTTTGATATTCTCGCCAACTCGGATCCTGCCTCTGATTCAGGCCATATCCCTTCAGAACCCCCCTAAAACCTTCAGATCCTTCAAATCCTACTAACTATCCCAACCCCTTGCTAACTCAGAACAAGAAAATTTCTAATGACAGCTTCTTGTCTGTCCCTTCCACTGAAACCAAGCTCCTGACCTGGCACTCTGCGACTATGGACGTTGACGATCCAAACTCTCAGCCAGCAGCTTCCAATGAGGTTCATCATAGCAGAAGTCAAACGAATTACATGGAAGAAGACTCAGAAGGATTAGAACTTGGGGAGCTTGATATCATCGGACTAGAGGATGCTTGCCAAAGAAAGGACTTTGACACAATCAATCCTCATCAAATTGACAAACTGGAAAGGTCTTATCCAAAGCCCACCAGCAAAAGAAGCTATGCGTTCAGCTAGGCAGCCATTGGGACAACCTAAAAATCACAAAAGAATCAAGAAAAAGGGGTCGAAAACTGGACTGGCAGTGCACCATCACCATAGGGCAAATTTTGGTGAAATCGGGTCGATATCCCAAGCTTACACGGTTCTTCAAACCCCTGATGAACAGATCCCCATGAAGCTGATATCATGGAATATTAGAGGGCTCAATAGCCCAGGAAAGCACAAAATTCTCAAAAATATGATCCAGAAATAAAGGCCAAATATTCTCTTTCTTCAAGAAACTAAATGCAATAGTGAAACACTAGGTACAATCTTGTCCAAAGCTTGGCCTAGCTGTAGCTCAGTAGTGGTGGATGCCTCTGGCTCTTCGGGGGGTCTTGCAATAGCTTGGGACACTCAGTCCATAGCCCTATCAAACTTTCATGCTGCGCATCATCTTATTCAGGCTACTTTTCATCCCATTGGAACTAACATCCATGGGCACCTCTCAAATGTCTATTTTCCGCAGGACCAAACCAGGAAAATAGCGCTTCTGCATACCATGGAGATTCTCAATTCTCACAGAACCTATCCCCTCTGGATCGCAGCAGGAGACTTTAATATGATCACTAATATGGAGGAAAAAATAGGTGGAAGATACAGATTAGAACCCGAAAGTTCTCACTTCAAAGAATTCATAACCAGCAGTTGGCTCATAGACATCCCTTTCTCAAACGGCACCTTCACATGGAACAACAAAAGAACCGGGACTCAGCAGATCGCCTCAAAACTAGATATTTTTCTCATATCAGAAAACGCCATCCATTTGGGAGGGGACCTTTCGGCATCAATTCTCAGGCTGGTTCGGATCACTGGCCCATCTCGCTACATTGCCAAAACATCGGTCCTCAGTACAAAAAACCCTTCAAATTTGAGGCATTCTGGCTCTCCAACCCCTCTTTCAAAGACTTGGTCACCCATGCTTGGCACAGCTTCAATCCTCCTAAAGGCTTGAAAATGTATCAATTTCAGCAAAAGCTCAAACATCTCAAAGCGATCATCAAGAATTGGAATTCCTCTCTATTTGGAAACATCTTTCAAGAAATAAAAATCATAGAGAGAAAAATGGAAGAAACTCAGCAAGAAATCATAGTTGAAGGGAGAAATGATGATCTTGCTGCTCAAGAACAGGATCTTCAGAAGCAACTAGAAGAGAGGCGCAAGCAGGAAGAAATCTTGTGGAGGAAAAAATCTAGAATAAACTAGTTAAAGGAAGGGGAAAGGAACATGAAATTCTTCCACAGGTCAACAATTCAAATAAGAATGAAAAATCGCATTCCTCACATTACGAATCAGCAAGGAGAACAAGTGGAACAACATGAGGAGATCGAGCAAGTTCCCCTGGATTATTTTAAAAGCATACATCAAGAGGACCGCACTATAGACAGACAGCCATCCATCGAAAAAATCTCAAAGCTGATTCCTAAATTTGTCACTACAAAGCACAATAAAATGCTTCTCTATCCTGTCTCCCTCCAAGAAGTTGAACTAGCGATGGCCCAATCGAAAGATGGAAAGGCGCCAGGTCCTGATGGCTTCACCTCCAATTTTTACCATCATTTCTGGGAGCTTATCAAAACAGAAGTCTGGCAACTGGTTGAGGAATCCAGAGCATCTCACTGGCTTCTCCTCTCCTTGAATGCCACTTTCTTAGCTCTGGTGCCAAAATAAGAGCACCCAAGTACTCCTGAGAAATACAAACCAATTTCTCTCTGCAATGTGATTTATAAGGTCGTTTCCAAAGTCATAGCTAACAGATTAAAGCCTCTTCTTCCGCTCCTCATCTCACCAGAGCAAACCGGCTATGTGGAAGGCTGACAAATTATGGACAGCATCATTCTAACTCATGAAGTTATTCATTCTCTCAAAAGCACCAAGAAGCCAGGTATGCTCCTTAAAATAGATTTATCTAAAGCTTTTGATAAACTATGTTGGCATTACATTCAGAGCATTCTCAGAGCTTTTGGATTTGACCAGATGTGGATAAGGTGGGTAATGAACCTCATCTCTACACCCCTTTACTCCATCCTTGTAAATGGCATCCCCTCTGCACCTTTTATGCCATCCAGAGGTATCAGATAGGGTGACCCCCTCTCCCCCTTCATTTTCGTCCTCATATCTGAAGGTATCAGCAAACTCATACATCATGCAGTCCTCACAAGCCAACTGCGTGGGATCTCCCCTCATGGCTCTCTTATTACCACCCACCAACAATTTGTTGATGATAATATGCTCTTTGGCTTCCCCTCTGCTGTTTCGGGGAAATATCACCCTAGAGGTTGGTTGGGATACAACCTCCACAGAGCAGGGGCATGCTACTTAACAGAGACTCACACAACCATGCACGTTCAGAAAAACTAAATAGAGCAGAATGAGAGAGTTACCCGTAGGTCCTACGGTTGAAGAAGATCCCGCAGGGTTCAAACCCCCAGCAACCGTCCTTCCTTCTTAACCTGAAATACAAGAGGAAACAAACACAAAGGACTGGTTGTACAGCATATATCTACTCTAAATGTCAGTGAGATTCATATAAAACATTAAATAAATCATAACGAATGCTTGTATAACAAATATTCTCATACATATAAGCATACACTAACACGTTTATTTCAGGAACAACATGGTACTTCTGTATTATAAATAGCATGTACAAAAGTAACGAGTGGAGAGATCACTTGATCCTTCCAAGGCCTTCGTAGACCGTCGTCCAGATCCATCCAGCCCTTGCCTCGCTAAGACTCCTTCCAAACTGGTGCATACGAGATAACATATAAAGGGATGTATATCTCAAGGAAACAAGGGTTTCCTATAATGAACTGGGAAAGTGTAGGAGGCACGGGGAATTAGACTTGGATAGGGAATACCAACAGAGTATAATATCAATAATTCTCTCTCTCCCTTAGGCCATACACATGAGGGATTTTTATAGTCCCTCCAAGTAGTTTCAGCAGTTGGAAACAGTTGGCCACGGGCTGGGGTGGTTGAACTACCTGAGTAACCATCAACCCAGCGTGAAATTAGGGATTTTTTTATATATTTTTTAATCATTTTAATGGCATACGCGAAAAAGTATAGCTGGAATCGCGTATACACGCGGAAAAGTACGGGCATAGTCGCGTATGGGGGATTTTACACTGTTTTTAAGTGAATTTGTCCAAGTCTGTAGGAATGGGTGCCCAAAAGCCATGAAGCAATCATGAATCATATCAAGGTGAGAAATGATGCTATAACAGATGCCCCCTAATATATGAGGTCAGAAGGGGTACATGATGGCCGAAATGTACTATGCACATAGAAAGAACTTCGCAAGGACAAGAAAGGACTTCACCAGATTTCAGCCTGCCAAAAACCAACGAAAGAAACAGAGAGTCAACTCATGCTGAGGCGGGCATACCCATGCTCAGTCAAAAATACATCATATGAAAAGTACTGAATAGATCCAACATGTATACAAGTATAACTGAATTGAAGGTACACAATGAATCATCTAAGCATGGCCCGGAAGTGTAAGTCTGAATCAATGTCCAAGTATCACATATAAAAATCTGATCAAAGATGGTGCAACTGGATGTCTGATCAAATAAGTAACTGAATCTCCAAGTACCAGATCATAAGAGGTGGATCAAACGGTACAATCACGCAACTCGGGGACCAACATATAAGATGCTGTTGTGCTGAACTGCAACATATAAGGGTGGACGGCATCACTGGCAGATACTGAAAGGACTGTCAAAAGTGAACTGAAGAATGCCGATGCAACCCGAGGTCTTCACCAATCACTATGGCACAATTCTACACAATGGGAATAAATGAGCCGAAGTCGACCATGTGAGAAATCGTTGGATTACTGGGCAATGATGTTTCCCGTTAACCAACGCGAGACAACCCACCGATAATGATAATGAGTGTCAAGGTGCCCCAGTACAATCTGACAAGTGTGAATGAATGAGTTGAAGTCGAACACTTGAAAGAATCTACTAATCAGGAGGCAATGATGAATCCTCACTGTCGATAGCGAAGAGTCTGCCACTGATGACTGCAAACCCTAAGGTACTGACAAAAAGACTCTAGACCTTGTTCCCAGAGCAATGAGTCGGAGTCGATGGGAAAAGATCTGCTGGAAGGAAGGCATTAAGGCATCCCACATCAGTCCAGCGCGAGTGTAACCCGCAGGCCAAGATTTGGAAGGAATTGGACGAAGTAGAGTGATGGAACCAAAACCGAAGTACGTTTCCGACATGCACAAGATGAAACTAGCGCATGGAAGAAACCCTCTCAACCAACCAATAATGAAAGATGACATAGAGGCGAGAAATCCACCGATAGGGTCAAATGGAAATCAAGGTACTGCACAAATCCCAAGTGTGATAATGTATGCTGACGTCCAACACAGGGGAAACCACTTAGTCAAAGACCCATGATGATGATCAAATGCTGAGCACGAGGTCACCTATCAATGATGGAAATAGGCCCAAGGTGCGGCTCTAGGTTTGCTCTCAGAGCAATGTGTCGTAGTCGATAAGAGACAAACCCGCCGGCAAGAAGTCAATGGGGACCTTCTCAAACCAGCACGAGCAGTAGACCAAAACATCTGATGTGATAGAACATGATACTGACAAGACCGGGAAGGCCGACTGAATAATGAGTCAAGAGACACCGCAGAATGGCCGACTCAGGCTAGACTTCCCTTGAAAAAAAGCACGACTCTGTGATGACCATGGCAGTATAAAGTGACACTGTATAAGTCTGTTATGCAGGAGGCACAACAAACTCTCCATATGATTGGAAGAGATAACCAACCGGGGGAGAACTGACAAGTGAAACATGGTAAAGGTTGAACCTAGGTCAAAAACTAGAACCATCCCAAATGAAGGAAATATATATAAGTATATGTGCTTTGTTCAAGGGCGACAAACTGACTCTGTACTGCCATCAAAATAACGAAGATACATCCCGTTCCCGCTCTTTTTGTTATATTTGATTTTTTTGTCTTTTTCATATAATAAGCCTGAAAAAGAATAAAAGAATGCTATGGTACAATGGATAGAACAAGTATCAGAAAATTAGATGCACTAGTTCCTGGGACTGGAACAATCGTATGCTCAATGCACGGTGGTGAAAACTGGTAAGCGATACTCAGAGGAGCATTCCATCCATGGGTACAAAGGTGTCAAGTCGTGATAGCTAAGTGCATACAATGGTTAACTTGTACAGAAATTCAAGGTCAAAATTTGGCTTAAACATCGAGTCCAAATGAAGCCGGCTAAAGGCCAGGATAAACAAGTAGCCAATATGCAATGCAGTAATACAACTTAACGACACCAGGGAGCCTCTAGGGTATAAGCCAGAAAAATGATAAGTGATGAAGGAGAAGAATTAAGCTTCAACACAGAAGACATGGCGGGACTAAAAGAGGACTCCCGAGCCTACATAAAAAGCAGCATGGGCAACAAGTGATAGCGAGGAACTAACTAGGAAGCCCATGTAAAGGAAGGCTCTACCATCAAGTCATGATTAAATAATCGGCGAGTGAAATAGGTGTAATACTCATGACCTGATGGGATCGACCCTAAGGCAAGTGATCAGTATGGAGGCTAGTATGCAAGATGCAACGGAAAGTGATTCCCTAACCTATATGCCAGTGAAGATCATATACTTGCCGTGACGAGTCGGAAATCATGGATAAAAAACCAGGAAAAATCTCAAAATCGTCAAAATGTACCTGAAAACATACCAAACTGGGCACTTCCAAGCAATCGAGTTATACAGCATAAGATAGATCGAAAAAATAAGCATAAGGAATTTTTGCGAAAATTTTCAACTTTTTAGCCATAAATAGACAAATTACCTCTCATTTGGTTCATTATTACATAGCTGATTTGGAAAAAGTGCTCTGGAGCTAAAAACTTCTTTCGTCAAATCAGGAACAACCGACCGTCGGAATTCAGCGAAACTTCAGGTAGGCTCCTTAATCATCCTGTTTATTCATTTTGTCCATTTGGAAATTAAAATTAAGTGATTTTTTGCCTTAAAACCCTTGCTAAAATATGCGTACCTGCGCATACGCGGGTTCATTGAAGGAAACCCGCGTATACACGCGACTGTGTACAGGGAAAACCGCGTATGCGCAGGGCCGAAACTTAAAAAGCGTGGCTAATGCATAATTTGATGAAATTTCTCAGGATGACCATCTCATGGAGGGAACGTGAGCATAGCGCAATAGACCAAGAGGTCATGCAGGATCGCGCGGCACAAAATATCCTCCGAAACTGCGGATTGTTCAAATTCTTTAAAATGCCCAATATGAAAAGCAATGTGCGGTTGCTTGAAATGCTCGTAAATTACTGGGAACCAGATCAGGATTGCTTCATAATTGATCAGATGCCACTACGCATAGAAGTGGAGGATATATATTTCATCACTGGACTCTCCAGGAGGGGAGAACCAGTGGACTTGCACGGAAAGCCACTGGGAGGGTTGACCGTGGAAGACTATGTCCACGTATATTGCGTAGAGAATTCCAAAAAGGTTGGAACGCAGATTGCCATTAAAGATATCAGGGATTTGCACATGAAGATCCTCCTTTTCACCATCAGGAGAGTGGCAGGATCTGCCTCACTACATCAGGCATCCAGGACGCAAATGAGCATAGTTGTAGAGTGTTTGACTCATGTGTACGATTGGTGCACTGCCCTGCTACTGAACATGAAACAATAGCTGACCTCAATCCGCCAGGAAAAGACCAAATATTTTGGCTATGGGACCATTTTGACAAAATTCTTCTTTGAGAGGATTCCAGCTTTGAGACCCAGAGTGATCTCGACCATCAGCAGCCCGCAGGACCCAAGAATTTCCCGTTGGGCAGACATGATGAAGAGACTGGGGGGCAGTGAAGTACCCCGCACCACATGGGACGATGAGTTCTTCCTTTGGTGGGGAGAACAGATCGTCGCAGTGGACGACTATCCCTATGCTGGGATGGACTTCCGAGGAGATCCAGATCTAGTACTTCCACCAGGCACAACATGGGGAGCAGTCGGTAAGTTTCAAAAAAAAAATTGACTTATATAAAAAATTTTATTTATTTTTCAAATATGTATGAAAAATGAAAAACAAACATGTTTTTGATTGGATTCATAATGACTGACAATAAAAATGATCATGTTTCAGATGTTGGACCAGTACGACCTGAGGGTCTCCCGCGCCATAAGCGTCGCAGGGGCGAGGCAGAGACAGTGGACTCAGACAGGACACTCCAGGCCGTGCAGAGAAAATTGGAGGGATTAACCCGCCAAATCCCTATGGCTGCCGTAGAGGACTTTCCTGAGGCCATCCAGAGACGGGTAGTAGGAGTACCCCGAGACTGGGTTAGATTATTCCGCCGTGTGGCCACTGCAGTTACGTTCTATAGGAACACGACTGCTGGACAGGGACCTCAGGAGTAGACAGATTTTATATATTAGATGACTGTATATTCTTTTTGAGACTGAACATGATGGGGCATAAGCCCAAGTTTTGTACGAGATTATGGATCCAAATTTTGTAAAGTTTTTGAAACACTCTGATGATATATATACAGCGATATTTGATGTGATGTGATAAATGTATCAAATGTATGATGTTTTTGATGATTAAAAATTTATTGTATTGAATGATTAATATGCCAATCCAATGCTTGATTCGCTAATGAGTCAGCAAACCAATTGTCAGCTCGAGGAATATGAATGAAAGTTAAAAATTGAAATGACCTTTGTAAAAAACGTACCCTCAAAAACAATCGTAATAAAAATGGATCTCGTACCCGATAAGTGTTGTTCAACTGCGACACCACCAGCTGGGAGTCCAAGAAAACTACCAACGAATCAACACCCAAAGATATTGCTTCTGAGAGTAGATGAACCACTGCAGTGTATTCTGCTACATTATTGGAAGCAGGACCAATGCAGACTGCTCTTGATACTAACAGCTGACCGGATGGATAATGAAGCACCCAAGCCGCGGAAGCTAAGTTCCGGGTGTGTCTACTAGCAGCATCGGCGAAACCAAAATGACTCATGACATCCAACACAACCTGCCAAAGCAGATCAAAAACATCACCAACTCATCAAAAATCGAAAATCAATCAGAAATGTACAAAGCAAAAACTACAAATATATACAAAAGCAAGATGCCAGGCCAAAGCCTAGGCATAATACTTCTTAAGATAGAGCCCATTTCGGGGCTTCGGCAACTCGTTCCCTTCGAAATCAACCAAGGTATAAGCTCCTTTCTTAAGGACTTTTTTAACGATATAGGGGCCATACCACATCGACTTAAACTTTCCTGCCCCCAAGGCATCTTTTTCTTGGGCATAGACCAAGACAAGGTCACCTTCGGAAAAGACCCTAGGCTTAACCGCCTTATCGTACTAAAATTTTACTCGGTTTTTATGCGCTTCATTCATCGTGGTAGCATCCCGACGCTGCTCATCGAGATGTTCCAGATGAAGAAGCCGCTCTGCTAGACTGGAAGTGCCAGGAAGAAGCTCAACAGCTAATTTAAGAGAAGGAATCTCGCATTCAATGGGAAATACAGATTCCACTCCATTCACTAGCTGAAACGGAGTAAAGCCAGTTGCAGTTTTCACTGACGTCCTGTATACCCAAAGTGCAGGATATAGCATAATATGCCAGTTGGATCTATGTTTATCAATTGTCCTTTGAAGAATTGTCTTCAAGGATTTATTCACGGCTTCCACTTGCCCATTGGCTTGAGGATAATATGGAGATGAATGCTCCTGCCGGAAACCCAATTTGAGAGCCAACCCAGCCATCATACTATTCTGAAAGTGACTGCCATGGTCAGTGATAATCTCTCTAGGTATACCAAAACGAGCGATAACCTGGTTGAAGAAGAAAAGAGCTGCAG
Organism: Pinus albicaulis; assembly: GCA_034641835.2. NCBI lineage: Eukaryota > Viridiplantae > Streptophyta > Pinopsida > Pinales > Pinaceae > Pinus > Pinus albicaulis. The sequence goes on from CM076582.1 coordinate 81,233,671, forward strand.
TCTCACCATCGTTCCCAAAATTAGGCATAGCCTCAACCCACTTCGTGAAGTAGTCTACTGCTACGATAATGTACTTGTGACCTTTTGCCGAAGGCGGGTTACAAGTAGTAAAATCAATACCCCACTTTGTAAAGGGTCCGACAGTAACGACTGGAAAAAGCGGAGCTGGATGAGCGCGCATTTTTCGAGTATAAACCTGACAAGGATGACACTTCTTGACCGATTCAATACAATCTTTGAAAATCGAGGGCCAAAAGTATCCAGCACACAAAATCTTTTGGGCTGTAGCAAGCCCAGATAAATGACCCCCACAAGCTCCACTGTGGGAATCATTCAGCACAGCCTCGGCTTCTTCGAAAGTTAAGCAGCATCTTAGGATTGAATCAACCCCTTGATGGTATAAAGCATCACCAATAACCAGATAATTCTTGGCCAAGTGACGCAGCTTACGACGCTCATCTTTCGAAAAAGTTGAGGGGAACTTCGCAGTTTGGAGATACACAATGATATCCCCATACCAAGGATCCTGTGAAGAGACAAGAAACAAGTGTTCGTCCGGAAAGGACTCATCATAGATCATCTCTTCCCCACAGGGCAACTCGGAGATCAATTCCACAAAAACTAATGACTTCTTGGATTTGGCAGACATGAACTCGAGATCAAATTCTTGTAAAATCACAATCCATCTATTATACTTGCCCCCAATCACTCGCCTGCTGAGGACAAACTGAAATGGATTGGAAGCTGCCAAGATATAAGTTTTGCGAAGAATAATGTAATGCCGGAGTCGCTGCACAGCATGAACTGTTGCTAAGGCTAACTTTTCTATCGGGGTGTATCGCAGTTCAGGTCCTACCAGTCCTCGACTAAGGTAGTAAATAACATGCTCTGCCAGAGCATCATCCTCCTGAACCAGAACCATACCAATGGTAGATTCTGTTGCTTCCAGATACACAAGAAAATCTCTGCTATAATCAGGTGGACTCAGTAAAGGAGCAGAGGTCAATGCTTTTTTCAAAGTATCGAACGAGCGTTGAGCGTAGTCGTCCCAAAGAAAAGGAACTCCTTTCTTCAACAATCTCATATATCCCTTTGTAATCTCAGCATAATTGACGATAAACCTCCGAAGAAAATTAGACTTCCCTTCGAGACTTTGAAGCTGACGGATGGAAGACGGGGGAGGCAACCGAAGTATTGCCTCAACCTTGAAGGGATCTACCCTTATCCCTTCCCTCGACACAATGAATCCCAATAGCCGACCGGATGTAACCGCGAAAACGCACTTGTTCGGATTCAATCGAATTTTATAAAAACGACATCTTTCAAATATTTGCCGGAGGTGACCTGGATGATCCATCCTCTTTCGAGAATGAGCAGCTAAATCATCTAAGTATGCCTCGATAATTTTCTTGATGTCGTGGAAGGCGTAAGACATGGCCCGCTGAAAAGTAGCTCCAGCATTTTTAAGACCAAAAGGCATTTTCTTATATGCAAACGTACCCCAGGGACAAATAAAAGCAGTCTTATGTTGATCTTTTGGATGGATAGTAATTTGATTATAACCAGAGAAACCGTCCATGAAGGAGAAAATCTCGTTACCGGCACACTCGTCAATAATCTGATCGATGAATGGTGTGGGGTAATTGTCTTTAGGACATGCCTTATTTAGGTCTCTGAAATCGATGCACACTCGAATCTTTCCTTGCTTTTTATCTACCGGAACGGGGTTTGAAACCCATTCAGTCAGAGGAACTGGGAAAATGAATCCCGCCTTAAGCAGCTTTTCAACTTCAGCTTTGATAGCTGCTGCCTTCCTAGGATTAACCGGACGAATTTTTTGCCTGACCGGCTTAGCATTTTCATACGTCTTGATCTCATGATGGACAATAGATGGGTCTATGCCAGGCATTTCCTCATAAGACCAAGCAAATACATCCCTATACTCTTTGAAGAGCTCAGTATAGATTTGAATCTCCTCACGGGAAAATTCAGCTCCAATGAAGACATTCTCGATAATATTGGGATCCCTGGAAATGTTCACCGGGATAGTAGGAGAGATCACAGCCATGTTCCCTTCAGCATAAACCTGTGTTGGTGCTAAGGGGCTCAAGACTGGGTGAACAGGACCAGGAGACTGAGGACTTGGAAAACTTGTTTCGACTTCGCTCAAGTCAGGTAGGAAGTAAGACCGATGATGCAAATCATCCCACGGTCTATCTACACCTGTCATCGGTTCCAGGATGGCCTCTTCAGATGGAAGAGTGGTATCTAGACAATCCTGGGTAGAAGAAGAAGTAAGCGTCCAAGCTGGAGCCACATCACCATCCAACTCTTCCGGTGAAAGAGGAGCTGGGACGGTTTCTACAGAGTCAACAATAGACTGATAGGCAATCTTAGCTGCAGAAATCGGGAATGCCATTCCACCCACTTGACCTTCTTCTAATGTGGCAGTAGGAGAAGGTAAGGTCCAAGGGTCCGAAAAATAATGAGTTCGAAAGAACTCTCTTCGAAGAGGGGCCTTGGAGGATGAAATAGCATTAATATGAACCTTAGGAGGAGGAAGATCAAAAGTTCCCATCAAGGAAGAATACATTCCAACTCCTAGATTCTCAATAGGCGCCTTAGTATTGTCCAACTTAGGAACAAATGAGTCAAAAGGCGCATCCAGGTCTACAGGAGGACAGTCCAGTTGATCCACTGTGACAATCCTCCCTTCGTGGGGGAAACATACAATTCGAAATAGTGAGGATGCAATGGCATCCATCTCATAAATCCATTTCCTCCCCAACAGAAGGTTGTAGTCCAAGGCTGCATCCACTACCTCAACTTCTATGTTGACAGTTTTGCCCCCAACACAGATGGGCAAAGCTGGGACAATACCATGGGGTCTGTGAGAATGACCATCGAACGCAGTAAGAACAGTGCTATATGGAACAACTTTGGGAGATCCAAGTGTCTTCCAGCATGCGAGAGACATCACGCACGTGGAAGCACCCTCATCAACAACCGTTTGAAAGATATTGCACTTCCGATACGTCAATTTAATGTGAAAAGCCATGTGATGAGGAAGTCTCTTCTTAAAATTAGTCATATCAAAAGTAATCAGAAGAGAATTTTTCGGATCTATAGCCCCAATGGCAGTGAGCAAAGCTCTGCGCTGAGCTGGACAAGACTGGAGTACCTCTAAAGCTGACATAGCACAAGGACTCTGTGCCAGATCTTCTACAATCGAGTAGTTCTGGGCAGCCCTCACGTTCAGATTAATCGTTGACTGCTTAGACAATGCTTTGGGCATCCGAGGCATAGACTCAACAGTTGGATTCGTTATGTGAAGCGGCTCAGTAGCATCAGGAACTTCCTTAGCTTTCAAAGATTCCTCTCCGCCATAATCACGGGATCTCGTAGCGATATACGCGTGAGCACTCATCATAAAGATGTTCGATGGAATTTCCCCTTCCTGGGTACCTCCAGAGGAAGCCCCGAGATTTTGGTTCGCGCCAACAACTAATTGCTGCCCTTGGGGAAAAGGGTTTGTTAGCACAGCCTGAGAACTAGAAGAACACTGCTAGGATAACAAGCGCTGAGCATCCTGAATTTTAGGGCAAAGGTGTGTGAGATGGTCTCCAGTACAAAGCTTGCATGGAAACTTCACTTTCTTTTTCTCCTTTTGACCCTCACCAACACGCTCGTTGGTTTTATTTGCATTGCCCTTCACATTCTTGCCCTTCTTGTTGTTATTTCGTCCCTTCTTCTTCCCATCGGATTGTTGATTTCCTTTGGGCTCAGAAGTTTGGACTGCATTTATGGACAAAGACTGGGAAGGTGATGAATCAGCAGGCACAACCTGACCAGAAGGAGCAGATTGTAAAGACAACTGCTGCAGTTGAGAAAGCAGGCTGGCTGCACCACTATTGACCGATCCGACAAGCCCGTCACCATGCGGACCAGGTTTAGTTTTCGACAAATCCAATTTGGAGCGAGGAGCATTGGGCAAATACTTATAAAGTACCCCAGACTGATAATAGATTAGTTCTAACTGCTGGGCCCTAAAGATGGCCTTCTCCTCGGAAAATACCCCAGATAGGGATACATCCTTTGAAATATCTGACTGCAGAGATTTCAAAAACCACTCGAGAAGGAATTTACCTAGAATATGAGCTTTGATAAGCCTCTTCCTTCTCCTCCATTCCTGAATGTGATCAGAAATGTGAGTTTCCTCATCCTGCTTAAAATTAGCCAGGAGTTCGGTCCCAGCCTCATATCTGACAGGCAACTGAAAATGGTGTAGAAATGTGACAGCCAGTTCCCCAAATGTAGCGAAACTGCCCCGAGTGAGCTCGATATAACATTTGGCAGCATTTCCAGTTAGGGTGCGTTGAAATAATCTCAACCTAATCGAATCATCGATCAGGGAGTTCGATGAACACCATAAGTGGAAAGTGGTGATGTGGTCCGCCGGATCCTCTCCATTCTTACCTTCAAACTTTGGAATGTCTGAAGGAAGTTTGGTCGGGACCGGAGGCCACCCCGGACTATAACGAATCGGGTCATTAGTCAACTTCGACAAGTCTGGCAAGTTTAACGTTGCCAGAAACGGTAAGCGAGGCGGAGCCTGAGGATTCCATCCTTGATGGGATGGATTCCCAACATTCTGAAAAGAATAGCCTGGATTTGATAAGGCACCAGGCTGCCAGAAAGGACTCGTAGAAAATGGAGAAGAACCTCCTCCCCACGCCGAGTTACCAAAACCCAGACCAGGTCCCCCTGCTGAAGTGTTAAATGAAGAGGAGAGCCCCTGATAGGGGTTCCAATCATTAGACAGAGGAGAAAAGGACTGATAAGCACTCGATGAAGGGAAAGAAGCATTCCCTTGATGACCTGCGTAAAACTGATTCCCTGCCCCGCTGTAGTAAAGACAGGATTCCATCTCGTAAAAGTAGTCGAACTTTGCCCCCCGGACCAAGGGTTGAAACTCTGGGTCTGGGACGTAAACGGAAATGATCCTAAAGAAGGATTGGAACTAGGAATATGCCCAGTCCCAAAGGGGAAACCCTGAAACGAAGCTGACCCACTAGCCATGTTAGACATGGGTGTAGATCCAGCTGAAGCAGCGGAAAAGGAAAAAGAGGGATTCCCACTAGAGGGAAACCCTGAACAGAAGGGACCAGAATGAGAAGCATGTGCTTGGGTGAACCCAGAGCCAAACACAGCAGCACTAGAAGCAATCGAAGATGAAGCAATAGTGCCCCCTGCTTCGACAGAAGCAGGAGTCTGAATGCCTGCAGCACTCACGACAGAAGCCGCGTTCCCAGTCGTGGCCATCGAAAGATAAGAATGATACGGAAGATCCGGTGGTCTCTCAGACTCCGTTCCGATGTACTGAACAACAAACGGATAATCAGGAGGAAGAGGAGATGGACCTGTAGTGGGAGGCTCAGGTACGTCTTCTATCTGAAAATCTTCTTCCTGAGGAAACAACACTCTCGAGGTGAGCGGAACGCTCCTCTCGGGACCGACACCGGAATCAGCTACGAAACCTTCAGACATTTGTGGAGGATCTCTCTCCACTACGTCAGACTCCACAGGGTGGTAACCACCTGCTGAATTACTCCTACGCCTTCTCGAAGAAGGCTCTGGACTCTCGGGAGATAACCCCCGGATTCTCCTCGAATGATGAGGCGCTTGATCAGCCACTTTTATAGATTTTAGACTCAAAAAAGTGAAAAGCTAGGCAAGCTAGGAGCAAAGAGCACTCTCTAAAATAAAAATCCCTGAGATACAGCAAGCAAACAGCCTCCAAGTATTTCCGCTCCGGGTGATGAGGACCGGACACCAAAATACAGGAAAGCGAAGTATAGGGCCTTTCGAAAGCAGTCTGGGATGATTAGGGCCCAGAACAACTAGCGAAGGTATCAGAAACAGTTACGCCGACCTCCTAACGACATCCTTTGCCGGCTCAAGCACCCAAGCTTTGCAAGGGCACCCCCCAGAAGTACTGCTGAAAGTGATGCGATGTCTGCCTCAGGTACCACGGGTATTCCCCCCCGCAGTCACCTGTGTGGAACCTAGGAGTGGCAACTATGGACACCAATCCGTATCAGAAGCTGGGCGAAACGGTCTTGAGGTCAGATTCAGCCAATCGGAGAGGGGGTATCCCTCTTCTCAGCCTTCACTTCCCCTCGCGCTTGACTCTCGGATGAGAGCTTTCCCAGTCCACCTCACGGAGTTGGATTTCGCTCAATTAATCAACTTCTATGTTTGTTTGAGAGGCGTTGGAGATTTAACTCTCCACTCACCTATTCCAAGGCCCTACAACCTAGCTAGTTGGTGATTGACACTTAGAAAACTTGCTAGTTGATTTTAGATTAAATCGCTTATTTTATGGGCTGTTATATTAAGTCACAAGGATATGGAGATGAAACTAATGGTGTTTTTGACGCAAAAGAAATTAATAAAAACTTAACTACATGCACATGCAGTTCTTTGTCTTTCGATGAAAAGTAATCTCTATACAGGTTCTACGAGACTAAAAATTGTATTTTTCTTTTCAAATCACAAACTCACACTCACAAAAACTAAGAAGCTAACTAAATGCTGAAATGCACCTAATGCAAATTACTACAAGCATGCAAATCCTAAGATGCAAAAGATCTCCTAAAGCAAAGTGAAATTCCCAAAAAAGCACCTTCAGTTTTAACTCTTCTTTGGTTGCCCAAAAGGCTAGTTCTTGAAATCAAGAAATCTTAATATAAGACACCAAAACGCTCAAAAACAAGAAGAAGAAATCAAATGACAACTCCTCCTCGAAATCAAGTCGAAAACTAAAAGCAAGAAAACTTCACAAAAGCTTCAAAAGATGTGGCAAAACGAAAATGAAAATGCAACAACAAAAACAAAAACAAGACAAAATGTTTTTTGAGTTTTCTAAATGCAAAAACAAAAAAAAAAACAAATGTTTTTTTGAGCTTTTTAGTTTTATAAAGCAAGAGCTCGAAAAGACCAAGCACAACTATCAAAATCCAAACCAAACAAGACTGAAATTCAAGCACAAACTTCAATGATGCTCCCAAACCTTATAAGGCTAACTTGTAGCAAGATCAATAAGAGAAAAAAGAAGACCAGAACACTCAGCCAGTCAGCCTAGACAAATAGTGCAAACTCGTCGCAAACAAAGACTCCAAAGAAGCAAGAAAAGCTCTTCAAAAGTAGTAACAAGACCTAGCCTCTGGAACTCAAGAAAACCAATAAAAAACGAAGCAAAAATCGTAATGCAAAGCACAACACAAAGATAGGAGCGAGTAAGTGAGCAGCAGATCTCTGTTCTGATAAAGCAGAACATCCAAGAATGCTCAGAAAGCGATCTTGGAACTCAATCCAGAAGTGCCAGCACCAGTAACAACACTTTGCCAAAAAGACTAGTTTTCAATCAAACGAAAGAGAGAAAATACATGAAACCACTTCCTTCACACTCCAGTAAGTACAAAGACACTGTAGAAACAGGCCTCCACAGCCAGAAAGGACCAAAAATTCAAAATCTACCTAGGTATACGCGACTTCGCAGTTATGCAACCAACGTGTATACGCGTCTGTGCTAAGGGAAACTCGCGTATACGTGGGTTCCTTTAGACAAACTAGTGTGTATACGCGACTGTGTGCAGAAAAAAGCGCGTATGCAAAGGTAAATAATGAAAAAACAAAAAGGACAAGCCTGGAAAAGAAACTAGGACTTCAGACTGACTGCAAGAAAGTAAACTGGACTGCAAATGAAAGATAAAACTGTCGGCAACCTACCAAATAGCTGAAACAACCCAATAGGAGAATCACAAGAATGTGATCCCCAGCGGAGTCGCCAGTTCTGTTTCGGGGAAATATCACCCTAGAGGTTGGTTGGGATACAACCTCCACAGAGCAGGGGCATGCTACTTAATAGAGACTCACACAACCATGCACGTCCAGAAAAACTAAATAGAATAGAATGAGAAAGTTACCCGTAGGTCCTACGGTTGAAGTAGATCCAGCAGGGTTCAAACCCCCAGCAACCGTCCTTCCTTCTTAACCTGAAAGACAAGAAGAAACCAGCACGAAGAACAAGTTGTACATCATATATCTACTCTAAATGTTAGTGAGATTCATATAAAACATTAAATAAATCATAATGAATGCTTGTATAAAAAATATTCTCATACATATAAGCATACACTAACACGTTTATTTCGGGAACAGCATGGTACTTCTATATTATAAATAGCATGTACAAAAGTAACGAGTGGAGAGATCACCTGATCCTTCCAAGGCCTTCGCAGACCGTCGTCCGGATCCGTCCAGCCCTTGCCTCGCTAAGACTCCTTCCAAACTGGTGCATACGAGATAACATATAAAGGGATGTGCATCTCAAGGAAACAAGGGTTTCCTACAATGAACTGGGAAAGTGCAGGAGGCACGGGGAATCATAATTGGATAGGGAATACCAACAGAGTATAATATCAATAATTCTCTCTCTCCCTTAGGCCATACACATGAGGGTTTTTTATAGTCCCTCCAAGTAGTTTCAACAGTTGGAAACAGTTGGCCACGGGCTGGGGTGGTTGAACTACCTGAGTAACCATCAACCCAGCGCGAAATTAGGGATTTTTTATATATTTTTTAATCATTTTAATGGCATACGTAGAAAAGTGCAGCTGGACTCGCGTATACACGCGGAAAAACACGGGCATAGTCGCGTATGGGGATTTTTACACTGTTTTTAAGTGAATTTGTCCAAGTCTGTAGGAATGGGTGCCCATAAAGCCATAAAGCAATCATGAATCATGTCAAGGTGAGAAATGATGCTATAACAAAGGGTGCATATTGTTTTGCCAAAAAGGAGTAGAAAAATGAGAGTTTGGCTAACCAATACTTGGATAGGGCTAGTTTGGCCAAAGTGACATAGGAAATGGTTGGGACTACCAAGTAGAGAAAGGTGATTAGGCTTGCCACGTTGTTCTAGAATTATGTTTTTGATTAAATGGTGGGGAAGAAAAGAACAGAGATGGGTCTTGTGACATACCTGTGGGTCTAGCTTGCCATTGTAGACGTTGGTTCATTAAATATAATGGTTCTGTCTCTTCTTCCACCTCTTTAAAAAATAATTTTAACACTGGAAGTGATGGACACTGCTCGGTGGCATGATCCTTAGTGCATATTGCGCACATCTGGACCATTTCCAACAGACACTCCCTCTAACTGTGCTTCTTTCGACATCGTGGGCAGAGGATGGATAATTTATGTTCTACTACTGCTTGTTTCTATCTGGCTTGCAGGACGTCGAACTGTGCTGTGAGGGTATTGGAATCATGATTTTCGTTAGGCCAAATCCCACAGTCATTAGTCTCTGCTACAATTGCTAGAGTAAGGATCTATTGGGGTTCCAATGTTTTTTCTAGATTGGCAAGACCAAAAGGCTAGACAACATCAAACCACTTTGGGATCCTAGGATCTAGCCCTCCTGGATCCAGAGACGGATCTCTCTATTCATGTAAAGAAATGATATGTCTTTAAAGTTCAAAATGAGGTATTAGGCTAGGTATGAGGCACAAGGGGTTTTCAAATTATTTGGTTTTTGGGTTGGATATCATTAACTGAGAAGGTTATGGAAGTGAAAAGGAACAAAGTAGCAAGATGTTTCAGCAAAAGAAGATAGGTCAAGAAAGTGTCAATCCATTTGGCTATGGAGTCATGAAAGGGGATTACTTGCATAATGAGTAACCAAGGTTTTCCATAGGGCAAGTCATCTATACTAAAGGATCTTTTAGATAGATGGTGGAATGGAAAAATTGAGTGAAGTGAAAGAAAGAAAGAAGCCCAAGTGTAGTCTATAGATCAGGTAAGGACTTTGAACCTATCCTACTTTGACATACTCAGAGGAAAATCTCAATGAAGACACAAAGGGTAGCTTAAGATCAGGTCAGAGGTCATTTAACTCCAGGCCTTCTTTTAGCATATTCCAAAGGGAAAAACAGTTAAGATTTAATCATAGAGCAAGGCCTAAGATCAGAGAAGTAATTTTAACCTTCTATGCTTTTGACACTAGCTCAAAGGGATCTTAGAAGGACCAATTTGTTGGAAAAGGACCCTAGTGGACAAAGCGTACTCTAAATCCCCAGTATCCCAATTCTTCCAGCTTAAAACCAACAAGAACATCTAAGCAAGAAACTCCAAATTCGAACATCAGTAAGCATGGGCGTGCCAACATCTTTGACTAGTTAAATTATGAATTTTCTCTTGGACACACAATCAGCAGAAAACACCAAAGATAAGAAGAGCAAGAAAGCATTAGGGTACCATGAAGGGGTATATCCTAAGCCTGATTTACTGATTCTTATCAGAGAATAATGGACATTATGATTAAAATGAAATAAGACAATGCAGTGAGGAAAACATCACCCGTAATATAGACCAGGATCTTGTGAAATTTTCTTGTTCAATTGATGTGAAAAACTAGTCACATACTTTGAGCTCAATGGCTGTTACATTCCAAACTTCTCCTCCCATCCTACTAAATTACAAACTACTAAGCTACTTCCCCCAATAATAGTTCTAACAATCGAATGAACCCCTATCAACTAACAACAACCTTTACAATGTATTCTTCAGGGGTTCTTATAGGAGAATAAATAGCAGCAGTAGATGTAAGTTTAATTGATTCATTAAGACAGAGTGGAGGACGTGTTCATTCCCATTTTTCTTAATGGATCTGTTTTGACATATTGGTACTCTTTAGGCTGTTTAAGAAGTCTTGTCAGGTTGACATTAACCTCAGATGTGTTCTTTGAATTCCTCTCTGACTGTAAGTACTCTGTTTATCTTCTGAAATAAGTAAGGTGACTGAAGATCTTCTGGTCTTCCATGCTTCCATAACTACGGTCCTGAAAAATTTAGAAGCTTCTGTCAGTGTAATAAATTTCAAGGTCTCGAGGAGGCATGGAGAATGCTATCGTAAGGTGTCCCTTCTGGAGAAAATATGTTCTGCTGTCATTAAAACACAGATATGGCTTGTTTCATGTGCTTAGGCTTCATTAAGCCCTTTAATCATCTTCATGGTCTTCAAACTATGTATTTACCCTTTAATGATCGGGTTATAGGCATTAAATCTTCAATAATGAGCCTTAACCCTTTAATTTCCTTCACTGATACTCTTTGTCGCTGCTACGGTGGTCTCTCTGCGCTCTCAGTCACAGTGACTGTGACTGTGGAGATAGAATGCATTTCACCATCTGTATACCCTGCACAATACAATAAACTCATTATGAAATCCAGGGGAGTGGTGAAAGATTGCTGTGGAGGCCTGTGCAATGGTGGCGGAAATGGTGGATGCGGGTGAAAATAGGTGAAAAAAATTGCAGAATGGTGAAAGAATGATCTATCGGAGGTTTGGATCAAAGAGGGTCGCAGACCGTCTGATTAGATAAGGCAATGGTGATCAACGGTCATGATTCGTTGATGGATTTGTTAAGACTAAGTTAGGCGGAAGAAATAGCCCTTAGTGTAAAACACAAAGGTTTAACGTTGGGACAAAATATAAAGGAAAATAGGTTAAAATGAATGAAATTGGGGCGTATTTGGTGGTGGGACCCACAGGAAGAGGGAGAATCAAATGTGGACCATTGGATCTCAGGAGGAGATCAACAGTGGGGATCCTCTGAAGATGTTCTTAGGAAGGTCCAATGAAATAAATATGGTGGAGGCGAGATGAAATGTGGGTCGTTGATATAGATCAGATCAATGGTCAGGATTAAATGATGGCACTTTTGGGAGCAAAGGGGAAAGGGTGGTTTTAGTAGAAAAACCGCTGGTGTCGCACGGTTTCTGAGTGGTTTTGAGAATTCTCCGAAAAAATGCGATATACATCACTGCATGACACGTGTCCTCCAAAAACCACTTTTATTGCGTGATTTTAAAACGTTAAAGCCTAGACGATGAATTTACATGATATGTTTCTTGGCCATTGGATGTGGAGCGAAGAGATCTGACGGTGCAGGTGGCAGTGCGATATGGAAATATGCACAGACAATTAGGCGGGAGGTGGTCAAAAGCGGATTAGATCCCGGCTGTCAGATTTATAGGATGGACGGTCAGGATTAAAAGAGTGAGCAGGAAGGAAAAGGGGTAAGTGAATGAGCGGGAGGGACAAGAGCTGTTGGATCTATCGGATTGAACGGTTAGGATCCAATCAGGGCTCGCAAATCGGCAACAGTTAAATGCATGGGATTGGGCTTTTGTGATGGTGCGATTACACCAGGGCCGTCGGATCTAGCAAGGAGATCAACGGTCTACATGTAATCAGAGGGTAATGTAGAGGGCAAAAAGGGGGAAAAAAAGTAGAGAAGAAGGTGACCAATCACATCGGAAGAAATAGAATAAACAAAGGGGAAGGGCGTACATTGAAAGTTTCGATTGCGATTAGCACCCAGGGCTTTAGCGCCTACTCCTGGCGCCCGGTTATATGCGGAGAAAGGGGCTGAGGGCTAGCCGAAAGGGGCTTAAGCCTGTAATGAACACAATGTATTTTTAAGCCAAAATGAGGATTTTTAAGGCTTAAAAAGGGGTTTCGGTAGGCAGAAAAGGCAGTTTTTAAACCAAATAAAGGGAGCTATGATGTTTAAAGGGGGATTTTGATGCTTTGGAGGGTTAATGAAGTGATTTTTAAAGGGGTAAAAAGGAGGTAAAAATGGAGGCTTGTGAGGATGACATAAGGCAGATGGAGGCCTTTTTGAGCATTTTCTTCCACAAACAGTGAGGCTTTTCAAAGGAAATAGTAGTGAAGATTGTTTAAAGGATAGAAAACAGATGGAGGTTTCAAGAATGATAGGTTTACAAGGGAAATGTATCTCTTAAAGACTCAAAAATATTTTAGCCACCTGTTTTCTTGTCAAAATATTCATAGGTGGTTAATAGTGGCTCCACATGGGGATGACATATTCTTGAAGGTGTCAAGAACCTCAAAAAATAATCTTTGGGAGTAGGGCAGATGTCTGGTACTTGACACATCCTTTTTCTTCCTTTATCAGCTGCCACAAATCATGAAGACGTCATATCAACAGTAATATCTTCCCAAACAACTACCTACCCATACTATTTCCTAATATTTTTTCTTTCTGGGTGCATTTGGACTTGTAGACCCTTTACATCATCAATTTTTGATAATTAGGAAAATAAACCTATTCTACTTCTACCCTTATTTCTCCATGAGACCAGATTAAACAGTTGGTCTCATAGCTTCTCTACTTAAACTACTATCTGCTAGGATTAAGCTGTCTAGCAGATTTCTTTCTCTACATTCTAAGACAGAAATTGAAACACAGTCAAACCAGGATTAGACTGTCTTGCTTGCTATGGGTCCATGGCATAGAGACAAAACTACATCATGGATTGGAACTTTGCATAAATAAATAAAAAACTAGCTAAATGCTCACAATGCTGAGCTTTATTGAGACTTCCTACCTACCCCAATCTAACTTGAAAAATTTACATGTCTAGCTTATAAAATCTCTTTTCCAATACCTCCAGTCAATTAGATGATCCCATGACTGGTATTATCTACTCAATTCTTTGAGCATGCTGGATAGGCAGGACCACTCCCATTCTCTTTGTTTTTCAACAGAAGCTTTTAAAATTTTTCTTTTTGTCTGCAACAAGCTACTCAAAATTACCTTTGATCCTTTTTCAAATTTTTGCAGGAAATGAGCAGAAGGATCATGAAATGATACCTAGTTGTAAGTATTTGACAAATAGTTTTCAACCGGGACTGCTTCCTTTTCCACTGGATCAAACAGAAGATACTTTTGAGAAAGAAAATCTCCCTCATATTCACCATCATTTGAGCTGGAGGATTCATCATATTTGGCAGCACTGTCTTATTGTAACCCTAATAGGTTCTGCTGGAGTGGACTGAACTCTATGAAAAGATTAACATATTCTTGAGCAGGGGTTTCTTTGATTACCTAAACCCCTTCAGGAGAAGGTTCAGGATATTCATCTGGCTCAAGAATTTCTTCATTTCTTTCTTCCTCATCCTCTGAACTAAAAGGTTGCTAACTTCCATCCTCATGGAAATTTTTACTGATGATCTGATATATCACAGAGTGCAAATTCAATGAATCTTCATCTACTATTAGGCTCTCAACACTTTCTTCATCAGTATCATAGATAGCATGCATTAGCTCATCACTTTCTTGAAGTTGATGGTCCTGATATTCCTCCCATGAATCTACTCATGATGGTCATGCAAGCTTAGCTTCCCTTTTGAAAGAATTATCATCAGACAGATCATCATAAGATAAATCATAATTATAAGCAATGTCACTCATCAAATCCATTGGATTCTTAGCAAGTCTTTCTTCAAAATAATCTGTAATTTCATCCTTTGATTTAAACTCTTGCTCATCATACATGCTCTGCATGCTGCTTATGTCTTGCAGTGATTTGGTTTGTTTTTTTTTAGGACAAGGTGTAGGTCCTTTCCGATCATCATTTCTGGATTCAACCTCATATTCTTCATCTTCTACGTTTATCAAGGTGTTGGTTGTCTCTATCAGTCTTTCCAGCTTGTTTTCTAAAGAGATCTGCTCTTTTTTCTCTGCTTGGTCCTTCTTTGATGCTTTAAATCTTGCCTCTCTGCACTGCAGGTTGTATTCAACAATAATTACTATGTTTTTCATTTCCTCTAGGCTCTAAGGCTCTCTCTCTCTTATATGGAATTCTACCTCAAGGTCAAAAGAACTCGGATAGTGCAATAGGGCCCATCCCAGGGGTTGTTTTATTTTAGCAGGTATTGCATTGTATACCTTATTGAACCTGGCTGAAAAATCTTGTATTGTCTCTACTGACTGCCTTTTAAAATTATGATACTCTTCTAGGATGAGGAAAAAATTTCCCGGGATTGCCCATTTATCAAGGAAGACTTGCAAAAATTGATGAAAGATGAAAATTCTTGCAGCTGGAAGGTTTTTAAACAAGCTCTTAACATTTCCTTGTAATGACAAGGCAAACATTCTAATACGCACAACATCTTCTTCTAATTCATACAAGTCAAGTAAATCCTCAATATTTTGAACATGTTACTCAGCAGTGGTCTTTTTATTTTCTCCATCAAAAAGAGGCAGCTTGTTTGTAAGTCCTGTAGGAAGGGGTTGGAAGATAAGAGGAAAAACCAGAGGCTTATATCTTTCTATGACATTTGTGGGTGTAGGTGGTGCAAAAATTGGCTCATGGATGCTTGAAGTTTCTTTCGGAGTGGGTGGTACACCATGAGGCTCTTGTTCTACTAGGCCTTTCACATGAGTATAACTCTGCTCACGGTCTGAAGATTGAGGTTTAAGATCTTTCCCATACTCAATGTGGGTCTCATCTTTGTACACTTGATTAGGCTTGAAGTAGGATAAAACACAATTGTAGATAAAAATGAATTCCTGAAACCAAATCCAGCCTAAATGTTCTACCCTTCTATGAGGTTGGCCATATTTAAAGTTCTTCCTCTAGTGGAGTCTTGAGAGTTATGGATTGTGGAGTCACCAGGTGGATGAATTTGAATTTTGAAGTAGGCTGCTATCCACCATCAGCAATTAAATACCAATCTAACCAAAGATTTTGGATTTTTTGAGGTCCTAAGGATGTATAAGATGAAATTCACTTAGAATTTCCAAGCAGAGTCGCCATTATGTTGGGGTTCCAGTGTTTTGGCCAGATTGGCAAGACCAAAAGACTAGACAACATCAAACCACTTTGGTATCCTAGGATCTATCCCTCTTGGATCCAGAGAGGGATCTCTCTATTCATGTAAAGAAATCATATGTCTTTAAAGTTCAAAATGAGGTATTAGGCTAGGTATGAAGCACAAGGGGTTTTCAAATGATTTGGTTGTTGGGTTGGAGATCATTAACTGAGAAGGTTA
This sequence comes from Pinus albicaulis, assembly GCA_034641835.2. Lineage (NCBI taxonomy): Eukaryota > Viridiplantae > Streptophyta > Pinopsida > Pinales > Pinaceae > Pinus > Pinus albicaulis. Next base: position 81,249,599 of record CM076582.1, read on the forward strand.
TGCAAGTGAAAAGGAACAAAGTAGTAGGATGTTTCGACAAAATAAGATAGGTCAATAAAGTGTCAATCCATTGGGCTATGGAGTCATGAAAGGCAATTACCTGCATAATTACTAACCAAGGTTTTCCATAGGGAAATTCATCTATACTAAAGGATATTTTAGATAGATGGTGGAATGGAAACATTAAGGAGTTAAGTGAAAGAAAGAAAGAAGCCCAAGTGTAGTTTATATATCAGGTAAGGACTTTGAACCTATCCTACTTTGACATACTCAGATGAAACTCTCAATGAAGACAAAAAGGGTAGCTTAAGATCAGGTCAGAGGTCATTTAACTCCAGGCATGATTTTAGCATACTCCAAAGGGAAAAATAGTTAAGATTTAATCATAGAGCAAGGCCTAAGATCAAAGAAGGAATTTTAACCTTCAATTCTTTTGACACTAGCTCAAAGAGATCTTAGAAGAACCAATCTATTAAAAAAGGACCCTAGTGGACAGAGCTTACTCTAAATCCCCTGTATCCCAATTCTTCCAGCTTAAAACCAACAAGAAAATCTAAGCAACAAACTCCAAATTCGAACATCAGTAAGCGTGAGCATGCAAACATCTTTGACTGGTTAAATTATGAATTTGCTCTTGGACACACAATCATCAGAAAACACCAAAGATAAGAAGAGATGGAAAGAATTAGGGTACCATGTAGGGGTATATCCTAAGCCTGATTTACTGATTCTTATCAGAGAATAATGGATAGTATGATTAAAATGAAATAAGACAATGCAGTGAGGAAAACATCAGCTGTAATATAGACCAGGATCCTGTGAAATTTGGTTGTTCAATTGATGTGCAAAACCAGTCACATACTTTGAGCTCAATGGATTTTACATTCCAAACTTCTCCTCCTAGCCTACTAAATGACAAACTACTAAGCTACTTCCCCCAATAACAGTTCTAACAATAGAATGAATCCCTATCAACTAACAACAACCTTTACAATGTATTCTTCAGGGGTTCTTATAGGAGAATGAATAGCAGTAGTAGATGTAAGTTTAATTGATTCATTAAGATAGAGTGGAGGATGTGTTTGTGCCCATTCTGCTTAATGGATCTGTTTGGACATATTGGTACTCTTTAGGCTGTTTTAGAAGTCTTGTCAGGTTGAAATTAACCTCAAATGTGTTCTTTGAAGTCCTCTTTGACTATAAGTACTCTGTTTATCGTTTGAAATAAGTAAGGTGACTAAATATCTTTTGGTCTTCCATGCTTCCATAACTACAGTCCTGACAGCTTTAGAAGCTTCTGTCAGTGTAATAACTTTCAAGGGCTCGAGGAGGCATGGAGAACATTGTCAGAAGGTGTCTCTTCTGGAGAAAATACTTTCTACTCTCATTAAAACATAGATATGGCTTGTTTCATGTGCTTAGGCTTCATTAAGCCCTTTAATCATCTTCATGGTCTTAAAACTGCGTCTTTACCCTTTAATCATCGGGTTATAGGTGTTAAATATTAAATAATGAGCCTTAACCCTTTAAATTCCTTCACTGATACTCTTTGCTGCTACTATGATGGTCTCTCTGCACTCTCAGTCACAGTGACTGTGACTGTGGAGACAGAATGTGTTTCACCATCTGTATACCTTGCAAAATACAATAAACGTGTTATGAAATCCAGGGGAGTAGTGAAAGATTGTTGTGGAGGCCTATGGAATGGTGGCGGAAATGGTGGATGCAGGTGAAAATGGGTGAAAAACATTGCAGAACGGTGAAATAATGATCTACAGGAGGTTTGGTGCAAAGAGGGTCGCGGACCGTCCGATTAGATAAGGCAATGGTGATCAACGGTCAAAATTCGTTGATGGAGTTGTTAAGACTAAGTTAGGCGGAAGAAATAGCCCTTAGTGTAAAACACAAAGGTTTAACATTGGGACGAAATATAAAGGAAAATAGGTTAAAATGAATGAAACCGGGGCGTATTTGGTGGTGGGACCCGGAGGTGGAGGGAGAATCAAATGTGGACCGTTGGATCTTAGGAGGAGATCAACAGTTGGGATCCTCTGACGAAGTTCTTAGGAATGCCCAATGAAAGAAATATGATGGAGGCGTGATGAAATGTGGGTGGTTGATCTAGATCAGATCAACAGTCGGGATTAAATGATGGCACTTTTGAGAGAAAAGGGGAAAGGGTGGTTTTAGTAGAAAAACCACTGGTGTCGCTCGGCTTCTGAGTGGTTTTGAGAATTCTCCAAAAAATATGATATACATCGTTGCATGACACGTGTCCTCCCAAAACTGCTTTTATCGCGTGATTTTAAAACGTTAAAGCTCGGACGAGGAATTTACACGATATGCGTCTTGGCCATTGGATGTGGAGCGAAGAGATCTGATGGTGCAGGTGGCAGCGCAATATGGAAAGATGCGCGAGCGATTAGGCGGGAGGTGGTCAAAAGTGGATTAGATCCCAGCTGTCGGATCTATAGGATGGATGGTCAGGATTAAAAGAGTGAGCGGGAAGGCAAAGGGGTAAGTTAACGAGCGAGAGGGACGAGAGCCATTGGATCTATCAGATTGAATGGTTAGGATCCAATGAGGGCTCGCAAATCGGCAACGGTCAAATGCACGGGATTGGGCTTTTGCGATGGTGCGATTACACCAGGGCCGTCGGATATAGCGGGGAGATCAACGGTCTACATGTAATCAGAGGGTAATGTAAAGGGGGGAAAGGGGGAAAATGATACATCGCGATGGCTTTTGATCTAATGCAGATCAACGGTGGAGATCGCAGTGGAGGTAGAGAAGAAGGTGACTAATCGCATCGGAAGAAATAGAATAAACAAAGGGGAAGGGTGAACTTTGAAATTTTCGATTACAATTAGCACCCGGGGCTTTAGCGCCTAGTCCTGGCACCTGGTTATATGCGGAGAAAGGGGCTGAGGGCTAGCTGAAAGGGGATTAAGCTTGTAATGAACACAGGGTATTTTTAAGCCAAAATGAGGATTTTTAAGGCTTAAAAGGGGGTTCCGGTAGGCAGAAAAGGAGGTTTTTAAACCAAATAAAGGGATCTATGATGTTTAAAGGGGGATTTTTATGCTTTGGAGTTTTCATGAAGGGATTTTTAAAGGGGGAAAAAGGAGGTAAAAATGGAGGCTTGTGAGGATGACATAGGGCAGATGGAGGCCTTTTTGAGCATTTTCTTCCACAAATAGTGAGGATTTTCAATGGAAACAGTAGTGAATATTGTTTAAAGGATATACAACACATGGAGGCTTCAAGAATGATAGGTTTACAAGGGAAATTTATCTCTTGAAGAGTCAGAAATATTTTAGCCACCTGTTTTCTTGTCAAAATATTCATAGGTGGATAACATAATCCACGAGAGGCGGTAAGTCGATGTCACGAAACACACGGGGATCGTTGAACCCAATGTCCAACAATCTCCCCCCTAATGCGAGTCGGGTGAGTTTCAAACTCAATACCTGTTGCTCTAATACCACTTGTTGGAATCATGATTGTCGTTAGACCAAAACCTGCAGGCATTAGTCTCTGCTGTAATCGCCAGAGTAAGGATCCACAAGAGGCGGTTAGTCCATCTCACGAAATACACAGGGAGCATTGAACCCAATGTCCAACATAAGGTTCCCAGGATATTGGTTTTTAAATCCTCTAAGAGATTGTCGATTTCCATCTGAGTTACGCTGCCACCAAAAGCTTTATTATTTCTGGCAATAGTATCTCGTTTAATTGGCTTGATGCGCATACTACCTCGAGAGCACCTGATACACAATTGAATAATGCCATCATAATTTTCCTGTTAAATATCTCCTTTTCCCATTAAATTTAACATTTATATCAATTAATCCTTCATCCCTTTTATCATAGTTAGTTTTAAAACATCTTTAGATAGTGCAGCGTTAGGAGACCTTTGTAATTTGTATTGAAACTGTTATGACATACGCTTCTAGAGTTTCATTATATTTTGCAGTAAAATTAAATATTTCATCTTTCAAATCTCTAGTCCTGCAATAATCTTGATATTTAGTGAGAAAGGAACTTTTCATATGATCCCAAGAGTTAATAGTTCCTGCACCATGCCCCATAAACCATCACAAAGTTTCTCCCTTTAAAGCAGAGGGAAAAACTTTTAGTTTCTGGGGATTGATGGTATAATCATATCCCCTAGATAAAACTTGAAATTCAAACAAGAAATAATATGGGCCTTATGAGGTTAAACCATGGAAAGTAGGGATGTTCTATAAAGGAATGGCTTTCATGGGGGCATTAGCAATTGGTTCGACAAATGGATACTCCAATGTTGATGTTTGTCCTTGAGGCTAAGTCTGCACCATTTGGTCAAAGATATTCCAATAACCTTCAGGAATATCTTGGTTTGGAAAGTTGATTTGGACAAGACTGGTAAAGAAATTTGGAAGGGGTTTTATAGCACTACCTCAATCTGGGATATCAGTTATCTTTTCTTCAACCAAGATCTCAGGAGATACAGGTTCTGGAGACTATATATTTGTTCCTTTAACACCACTAGTTTCTCCCTCTCCTTCTTCCAGATTGCACGAATTTCTCTCTTGTGAAGGGTCAGAGTGCAAATTTTCTGTAACCTAAAAGCTTTGTTCAAATCCTTTGGTTTTGTTATGGATCTCAGCATGAGTTTCAGATGGTGAGCCTGCTGCTTGAGGGATTACAATAGGTCTTTTTCCAGCTATGGTTTGGGGTCCTATTGATGCTTGAGATTCTACTTTTCATATGATTTTGTCTATAAAGATCTATCTTCCAAGGGTCACCGACCCCTTGGGTTTGGTGGATTTAGGTGGTGGATTTAGATCTATTTTTACTTTTTTCTTCCTAGTCATTCATAAAAGCATCTATTCTTATTTGACCTTTATGCATTTGCTGAAAAGAGGGCTCTTGAGAAAGCATTTTACTTGCTAGTATGTAGGTTATTACCTCTCATTTTCAACACCCAAGTCTTTCACAATGATAAATTTCAAAAAAGAAATCACTTTTTAACACTCTCCCCGACAACGACGCCAAAATGTTGGTGCACTAAGATGACTATGAAAATCAATCTTCACACCTACATTGATTATCAACCAAGGATACGTCTATTTATTTCAAGAGTGTTGGCCCTGTCTATGTAAGTGAGATCCAAGGATATTTTAGAATAAAATGATTATAAATCATTGCAATAACCAATCTCTAATTCTCGAAATTCAATATAGAATAATTCAAAAGAAAATCATAATGCATTTTCAAACCATAAATCTTGATCTAATATCAACTGATTTATAAAAAAACTGATTCTAAATGCATGAATTGAGGGATTCACACTTCAATAACTATTATATGATATTAACAACAATTTATCTAATGAAAAGAGAAACTACAATAAATGAACAAAAGTCAACTATTCAAGACTTTAAATAAGAATGACAGTAACTAATCACTCGATATCTATGATGGCATCACTCGGAAAGAACAAAAATTAAATGTAATTCTTGGATTAATCTGAACAATCATTAAATAACAATATGCAATTATACAAGTAAAAACATCTAAGATTTATGCCAAAAGTTAAAGGTAAATTATGAAAATAGATTATAACATCACACAATAATCGAAATAGCTCAATTATACAATATACAATAATTAGTAACTAAAGGAAATAATTATGGCATAAAAGAAGCAGCAAATATCCCAGTGACCGGGCCCAAAGTCTCCAGATGTTACTACTGAAAATACTCAGAACACGATTACGAAGAAAGAATTATTTTTCTCATTAATCACAGTAGTAAAGATACAACATCACTGTAGTGGAAATACTCTGTCTTCAATACAAATATAATAATTTCCAAATGGAAGTTAAAGCTCGGAAATTAAGGATAATTTTTTTTCATGTATTGGCCTTATATAACGTAATGGGAACTAATAAATGAGAGTGAATCCTCAGGATCAGGAGCTCTTGAAGATTTCGCAACTAATAATCGTATTTCCATATAAAATTACCTCAATTCTTATTTTCTTTCGCTATCCCACCCAATCAAGAAGTGGTCTTCCTTCTTTATTTGGCCAATGTTGTTCCATCAATTGAACAACAATTGTCCAATTCTGATTTCTGCACATAAAGGCAAGCAAAAGTTAGTTTTTATGCTAAAATCATACAATTTATTGAAAATTGATTTTATTCAACTTTCACAATATTTTCTTCTATATTATTCTCAGAAATGAAGATAAATCCATAAAATTAAATGATTAACCAATCTAATATGAGGATAAAAACATACCTCTTATGTGACTCAACAATGATCAGTAAGCTCTAACTTTCACATAAAAAATCTGTTCTGAGTGAAACAAATTGCACCAAATTCTTGGCAACAGGCCCTATCTCGTAGTTCTATTTTGGTGAGATTTTGAGCACTTTTAATTTTTGGCAAATTTTTTCCCCCAATCCAAATTCCGATCACTCCTTCCCACTGACAAGATTTTGGACCCACAAAAGCTAGTTATATGACAAGAGCTAAATACTCTTCTCTTTCCCAAATTCTATCAACTTGATTCTGTTATCACCAAAATCATACCCGATTGGTTGTTGATCAGACAACTTCAGTGTAACTCTTTCAAACCAATATTTTGATTGAGGCTTAGCCTCCTCAGCCTGAGAGGGCTCTCTAAAAGGTTAACGATATTGAGTAAAGTTGTAGATAGATAGCTAACTATATGTGTTTTGATTTTGTATGTTTATAGGTTAAAAATATGGAGGCTTACTACCATTGGGCTATGGAGTCAATGACAGGGATAAAGATAACAATAGCTCTTCTAGTGGAGGCTGAGGCTTGTATATATTTCAATGAAAGAGTAACACATTTAGGAAAATCCCAATAACTTGAAAGTTCAAAGGAGTAAGAGCCTGTAATACATGAGTTGTAAGTAATGAGACATCAAGGCTATGGAAGAGAAAAATTTCAAAGATAGGGCATAAAAATCATTGAAAATACACTAAGAATCTCAGGTGAAGAAAATTTGTATGTTACTATATATATCAATCAATCCAAAGCTTTACAAAGTGATCTGCATAGATAACATTTTCCGACCTGTAGGTTGAAACCAAAATTAGCATATATACATTGGGCTTATGGAGTCAAAGCAATCTCAGAAAATTAGTGAATCTAATTGACATGGAAGTTGATGCATATCAGGCTTTTTAGTCATGATACATACACTTGAAACATGTAAAAACATAGTCAGTCCATTTATAAAGGAAGTCAAAGCATCTAAAGATGAGTTCTGAGCAATATAGATGAACACCACTGTAAACAAGATATATAATAAACACTGATAGAACAGGAAAACACTAAAAACCCCTTCTGAATCTCAAGTTGGTCAAGTAGAAGCTCTATGCATTAGCTGAAACAATCTTTTTACAATATGCACCCGTTTTGCCAAAAAGTCTCCAACCCTTTGCTAATTTGACCTCTTGGAATTTAATAGACATCTTGCAACATCATATGATATCCTCTTAGGCTAGATACATCGAATTTATAACTACTGACACCTTTCACAACCATAAAACATGAAATTTACGACAAACAGACACCTATCTTACTTGACAATCCTACTTCAACTAGGGCTCAAACTCCTTATTAATATCTTTAATGACCTTATCCTAACAACCTTATCTACTTGAAATTACATCATTGACAAGTATGTCATCACATGGTTGAATTTGGATGATGGGCTTGAGCTCTTCATGACCACTTTGCTGACCTCCTCAAAAGCAAGAAACCAAACCCTGTTTTTTAGGCATATGGTCTTTTGCATTCATTGAACATTCTTACCATCATGTACTCTTCATTTCGTGGTCCTTTTCTGTTGGAAGTTGAATTAAAACATGAAAAAACTCCTCCCTAGACTCCATTTTTCCAAAACCATCATCGAACTATACAAATGAGCTAAAAATAGACTGCGCTACGAAAACAAGACAGTTTCGTAGCGCTTCTCGTAGCGCTGCCCTTTAACCATTTTTTCTTCAAAATATTGACTTATTTCATTCAAAATAATCTTCATTACCTTTATATATATCCTTGTTAGAAATTTCAAACCTTAATTCATATTTTTACCTCTTAAAATGTGATGAAAAAGGGAAAGAAAAGATGCTATAGTAGTTTCATAGCGCTTTTCTCCCTTTTTACACTATTTGTGCTACAAAACTATTGAGTGAGCAGTTATGTCCAAAATTTTCCAAAATGAAAATTCTAAATGTGAAAAAAAATCAAAATCAATCTTATTTCATCATATCATTTGAAAAACAGAGTCATTCCAGCCTTCCTAAGGTCCCTTCTTCATTTGTAATAGGTTGGTCTATTTGTTTTTCTTGTTTTTTCCTAAAACATAGGTCTTGGGACAAAGCCTATATCTCATACTCCATGCTTTATTTTTAGAAAATGAAGGAGGTTTTTGTAGGCCATGAAGTCTGGAATACAAAAATCTCTTTTTTTTTTAATCAAATCTCCTGTTTTCCAAAACCTGCCTTTTAAAAATGTGTGTAAAATAGGAAAACTCTGTTTCTGAAAATAGGGCTTCAAAGAAAGCCTGGTATCTCCCAACTGATAACACTTGTGAGAAACATGAGAGATTTTATCTTATCTAGGGTTGTGATGAAAACAAACCTATTTCCGAATTCCAAAATAATTTTTCATTTGGCCAGAAATCGAACTTTAAGTTGACTGCTAAACAGTCATGTACAGGACAATTTTATAATAATAGTTTCATAGCGCATTTTAATTTATCGATTTCTCCCACCATATAATGAATTGGAAGAAATGGAGAGAGGTTTTTATAGCTAGTTTGGTTATGAAGAAAAACCTCTTTCAATTTTCCTAAATTAATTTTCAGTTTCTCATAAACCTCCTTGGAAGTGGACTGCGCAAAACCAGAAAACATAGTTTTTTCTTCATGACTTTCAACATATTCGTAGTGCAAATCAACTTTTTTGAACTAGTGGCACTACGAAAGTAAGGATTCTTGGCTAATTGGATATTTTTTATGAAAAAACTTATGGAAATAAAATGAATGATGAAATGATGAATGAATTGACATGAAAAACCATTAAAATGGATTTTTTTAACACTAACGAAGGTTCAAACCTAAAAATATAATACTCCCTTTTGGTCAAATTCAAGAAAAGATTCCTAAGACCCTATTTTGACACATGATAAAAAAAAAACTTGACACAATGATGTTTTGAAATTCTTTTTTGGGTGATAACAGATTCTCCTTGGAAAAAGTGCCATGAAAACCACTTGGGTTCACTGACATGCCTTGCCTTAAAAATGTCTTGGCACTTCAACAATTTTACTCCTTTTGTTGTTGACCCATTCCAATACTTGTTGGTTGGTTGCTGACTGATAAAAAACTTTTTTGTACCAAAGCGATCCCTCGGTGCTTGGAAAGCTGACTGATGGGCTGCCCACTGAGAATATTGTTCCTCCTTTGCACACACATGCATTCGATGCAAGCTGATCCTTGGAAACCACTTTTCCAAGTTAATCCCATATGAGTGAACTATAAAAATGAGTTCCAATATTATTAATAACAAGAAAATAAATGACCATTATTTTTACCTCCATGGTTCCAAATTCCACCAATGGAAGAATGCATTCGCCATCTCCTTCGCTTCTTGGCATCAACACATCAAATGGTCTACAATGGCTGTTATTTTTGCTACAAATATTTTTGGCATATTTTCCCTTTTTTCTATCATCCTCCATTGTTGACATGCTACACATACCATGATTTGGGAATGAAGGCTAATCATGAGCCTCTTGCTCAAGAGTGGACCTTCCCAAAATCCCATGACATCTTGTCACAAACACAACCATAAATCTAAAAAACACATCATGCAAGAAACATAACTTGACGACATATCCTTTTTATCCTTCAAAGAAAAAAATGTCACATCATATGAACATCACCATGTACTCTTACATATCAGTGTACAAACCATCGACCAAAAACAAGTTGATAAAACATGCCTCTTAAAACAACTAAATCTCAAGTAAAACAAAAGCATGTTCAAATTTCCATCTTTGCTACATCTAAGTGAGTCAACATAAATCTAATTTAAAACACCTTCCTGGCATAAACATGCAACACACATTCAATTGGCAAAGAAATGCATCAAATAGGCAATATTTGCATCAATAATCAAAAGAAATGAAAGGCCTTAATTGGTTATGAAATATAACCATCTATTTCCAAACCACTTCAATGGCGCTTCTTCTAGCCGCACTTCATCATGTGAATCATCCTCACCCACATAAATTATGGAATCCTCCTTTCCATTCTTGTCAAGATCTCTTTCCACCTTCTTCAGATGTCGTGGATGACTTTTTGGATACAAAGTCCAACACTTGTCTACAAAATGACCACACTTATGGAAATGAGTGCAAAAAAAATTACATATTCTTCTCAAAATCGTTTTCCTTATCCAATAAACCTTTGGATTTTTTCCTCCTTTGTTTAGAAATTTTCCTGTGCATGGCTATCTTCTTCCAAAATCTCGAAACATTATGGCTATTTAAACCATAAAAGGAACATGAAAACTTTCTCCAAATCTTATGTGAAGATTTGTTAGACTCCTGTATTTCACAGTATCACAAGGTGAATGATCATTTCTCATATCTCCCAATATGAAAATAATATTCCATGGCTGTCATTTATTTCCAGAAAAGTGAAGGGAAGTCCTGACTATCTAGCACATCAAAGAAATCAATCCATCTTTTCAGTTCAGTGGAAAGTAGAAAGTGTTGTTGATAAGGTTTAGTGGTGAGCAAACTTCATTTTTGCCCTCATTCATCTCATTTATTCTCTTTTTCCCTTCATTTTTTTATATTATAGAATCCCACGCTTCATTTCTTTGAAAACCCATAGTTTAGCGCTTTGAATCTCGTTTAAACCCCAAAACCCACTTACATAATCCTTCGAGACTTATTACTTTATAAACCCACTTATAATAAAATCTGAAATTTTAGTGCTATAGATCCACCCACCCATCGAACTGATGCAGGAGCATTAGGCTCAAGAAAATTATTTGTATTTTAATAGACTTAGGGGTTTTGTGTTTTCAAGGGAGTTGATTTCTTATGTGATGCTTTGAGTGATTTTAATGAGAATTAATTAAATTTTGTGAGGAATTTTGTAAATGTTCTCGAATGTTGGAGAACATGAGAGAATTAGGCTAGTTGAGAGTGCATATGGATTGAGAGATTTAGGAATTAATGGTAAATCCTAAATTAGAATTGGTTTCATGATTTTGTGATGAAAGAGGATCCTTAGGAGTTAGTTGAGGCAAATGAGGAGTTAGAGGATATTCAGGATTTTTTTGAGAGGATGAAGGATTTGAAACCAAAAATAGTTTCAGAACCTTTTGTATAAATTGTAAGCCTAAAAGGCATGAAGGAGATAGAATCAAGGATTTAGAGGAGTGATTCAAGTTTTAGACAGATAGGGTTTGAAGCTTAATGGCTATAAAAAAAAAAGCCACTGATTTAAATATCAGGCTAGAGGAAGAATTTCCTATGTAAATATTGGTTATAATACAAATAACTCAATTTTCTGAGTTCGTATTTCATTACTAAGTTTATATAGTTTGCAGATGAAATTGGGTTACATGATTGTTGATTATATGAGTTTGTGTGTTTAATATTGAAGTGTGATTGTGAAATTGTGTGTATCGATCACAGAATGGATCGATGAGACGGAAGAGGAGATGATATCTCAAATCGATATCTTGAGTATATCATTTAAGAATCAGCAATCGGAATAGGAATCATATGTTCCAGATGTGTATGGATGTGTATAGGAATGGAATTTCTGTGGTTATTGAATAAACAATGATGATATTTGGATGACGGGTGTTATTGAGGAAAGGAGTTGATTCAATTGAATTCAGTTGTGTGGGTTCTATGCAAAATAACCGAATGGAATGAAATCCATTCTATGAAATACCACTGATCTAAAACATGTGCAAGAAATCGTGAATAGCAAGCAAAAACACGAATCAGAATGATGCGATGTGGAACTATGCGTTGTGGAACTTCAAAATCACAGTGAAGGCAGTTTCAGAAAACAACAGATGGTTTTCGCGTAGGTTGAGGATGGTAAGTGGTAAATCCTTGATCGAACGTGATATCATTCATACGGTGACACGCAGCAGTGCAATACCACCGATTTCACGTTGCTTTGTAGCAATAAAGTGCTGGGGTTATTTGAATGTGATATCCGTCCGATCATAAACATCGGAGATCTGACGATGTTCGCATTAGGAGTTGTGCAGAGGTTAACAAAGGTGTGGACTTGAGGGTGGAAAAAGGTACGTTAAATGTCATGGATCATGAAATGCGATATCCATTGGATATATGCATAAATCGGTTGTGGAGTGCGATGAATTATCAATTGTCGGATTTGATGAATGGTGGAAAGGTGAGTTGGTAAGTTGTGGGGCCGGATATAATATTATGTCGGAATTTGATATTATAACCAAGGTAAGAATTTATTTAAGTGGAGATTATATAATATGATTGTCAGAATAAGTGGATTGGTAAAGTGTTGGCCCGAACATTAATGTATGTTGGTGCTTTGGTTTTTAACCAAAGTCGAACTTTTGTATGAAATGAAATGTTAAGTGAAAGGTCACCATATATGATGGTTGAAAAATGGTTATTTAACCAAGGGAAAATATATTGATTCAAAGTTCATGAAATGGGTTTTGATATATGGTTTATAACCATAGGGTATAGAGAAGGAAACAACTTCTGCATATGAGGCTTTTATTGTTGGGTTTTATAACCATGGGTTAAAAGTGAAGAAATCTTCTTTGAAGATTAAATAAGAAGCTTCCGCGCCAGAGTATTGGATTATATGCATGTGGGTAGGAATTTTTAAATTTTATATGCAGATTATGGGTTTTTACTGCTGTGGCAGCATCATTTTGGTATCAAAGCGGGAAAATCTCTTTTGAAAGTTAAATATTTTTTTTAAAATGCATGTGTGATGGGAAAAATAAGAGATCAGATATTAAATCTGATAAGCAACAGATACACAGAATTGAAGTGAATAGGCATTTGCAGAAATAAATGAAGAGAACAAGGTCGTGCAGAGATCTTGAAGGTGAGATAATTTTAATCTGGCTTGAAGATTGTGATTGCAGAATTATGGTTGCAGACAAGATGAAGACAAAGTTTTTGATGATGATGGCAGTGAACCTAATATTCCAGCTAAAGTTTGGATAGGGAGAACAGCTGAATTGTTCTCAAGAGAAGGTGAGTTGAGGATATAAGCCTAGAGAGAGCAGAAGAGAGTGCTAAAGAGGTTCTAGAGACATAGAACTAGTGCTTGCCAAAATACCAAGTCCAGAGAGGGGATTGGTGAGGTAAGTGGTAGCAGGGAGGAATTGTTGTTTCAGAGGCTTAGTGCAACTCATAGTGAGTGAGGAGCTCATAGAGATGAAAAATATGATCATGGAGGAACAAAGAAGAGGTTCTAAAGAATGCCATAGAGATATTGCAGTGATGAAGGTACAACTAGAGGTACTACAAGGATGGCTGCAAGAGACAGGGAATGAATGTCGAAGACATGGATGGAAAATGAGGAAATGGGTTAGATGGAACCTATTGCAAAATAAATTGAATGATAAGCTGATGAACAAGTTCAGATAACTTAAAAAAATACATATTTCTTTGTTGGAAAAGGAAAGACTCAAAGGAGTTGAGTCACAGAAAATAGGATTTGCTAGAAACCAGAAAGTACATTGTGGAAGAATGATGCTTGAGGAAACAAACGAGACTGAAAAATCTTGTTGTTTTAAAACTAATGATATGTGTGTGAATGCAGGTATATCACAGGATTTTGAAAAAACTTTGAAGTTTGTTAAGGAGAAGAAGTTGAATATGAATTCGGTTCATAATGATGCTGAGATAGCAAGATCTCAGAAACAAAGGGAGATAGAGGGGTCTCATGGAAATATTTAGCAGAATATTGAAACAGAGGAAGAAGGGCCATAAAATGATTAGTCAATAAAAAGTGAAGGTATGGAAAGTTGTGTAAAGTTTCCAAGTTCTACTCTAATTGAAATTATTGAGTTATATGGAAAGTTAGATCTTCAAAGAATAGAGTTGGAAAAGTAGAGGATCTATACTCAGGATAAATTGCTGAATGTGAAGGACAAAGAAATTTTCATGAATGACAGTTAGGAAACAGAGAATAAGGATGTAAGAATGATCCAACAAATTGAAGAAGTTCATTATTGTGAACCACAGCAGAGAGACATACTTGAAACAGATGATAAGAAGGAGAGACTAGCTAACAGTCTCATGGAGAATTTAAATCAGCATACTGATGTGTTGACAAAGGAATTAAATGAAAACTCAAAGCAGCATATTGAGATGTTGCTAGAGGAGAAAGAGGTATTGAAACCTTGTATTTTTAATACTGATAATTCATGTGATAATTATGCATGAAAAGAAGGACAACAAATGGAAAGTGTCAGAGAATATAATGAAAAGGAAACTATGTTAGCTGAAAACATAGTGAAGGATCATCATTCTATCATGGTGATTGGTACAATGGAGATAACCCTTGAAGCTGGGAAGAAAGATAGTGGAGATTTTCTGAGTCCTGAAAGAGACTTAGAACTGCAAAAAGAAGATTTGGTGACTAGATCATCAAATGAGAACATTGGGTCTTTTAATTTTGAAATTGATAATTTGACTATGTTTACAGGTGTTGCAAAAGACAATCCATCTCTTGGAGTTGTATTCAATGAAGATGAACTGTTGCAGAAGAAGGAACTCATAAATTCCAAGGAAGGTGAGATAGTCATGTCTCATATGAAGGAACTTGTTACTGTTGATGACAAGGAGGAGTTGGCTTGTCCGATTTGCCAAGAGAAGATTGTAGGATAGAATTTTAGAACTGCCATAGTGATGGAGAATCAGAATTATATTCTGATAAAGAATGAAGATACAGTGTTTGAATAATTTGAATTGATTGCCAGAATCAATCAAGGAGGTGATGGACAATTACTGAAGATTTTCAAAGAAGAAGAAGAAGGATATGCTGAAACTAAATTGCAGCACATTAATGATGTGAAACAAGTTCAAAAGAAATGGCTGAAATGCTTGCTGGAAGTTGTGAAAGAAATAGGAGTAGATACTAGTTTGCCAAAATTGATTATGCTTACTAGTATACAAGGAACAATGAATGATTATGTTGTTGTGATTAAATAATTAGAAGATAATTTATTTTTTGAAAATAAATTTGCAGGTAGTGAGTAGAAGAAGAATGTTGCAAAGGGAGATATCTTCAAATATATTCAGGAAGCTTGGGAGGAAGCAACATATGCAGCAACAAAAGAAACAAAGGCAACATATGCAGCAACATCTACATCAATGTCTAGAGAAATATTTACAGCAGAAATTGAAAGTAAATGGACATAGTATAACAAAAGGTAGAGTGGTTACCAGTTAGAAGATAAACTAGACATAGAAATTGAAAGGATAAGAAGATTGATGATGAAGGTGTCTCATAAAAAGACAACAGCAAGAAAGCAAAGAAATTACAGCGAGGAGAAGACAAGAATAGACTGTGAAAGCATAGCTACTGGAAAGATGCAGAATAAGGTATGGAAGCCTGGAAAAGTGCAGTTGAAGAATAATGCAGCTATTGGACAACATCAAAACAGAGTATGGGATCTAGGAAGACAAATATTAAAAGCACATGATCGGGAGATCATGATTATTTTTAATTGTGGGAGTCTGATGCAGGAGCATTAGGCTCAAGAAAATTCTTTGTATTTTAATAGACTTTGGGGTTTTGTGTTTTCAAGGGAGTTGGTTTCTTATGTGATGTTTTGGGTGATTTGAACAAGAATTAATTAAATATTGTGAGGAATTTTGTAAATGTTCTCGAATGTTGGAGAACATGAGAGAATTAGGCTAGTTGAGAGTGCATAGGGATTGAGAGATTTAGGAATTAATGGTAAATCCTAAATTAGAATTGGTTTCATGATTTTGTGATGAAAGAGGATACTTAGGAGTTAGTTGAGGAAAATGAAGAGTTAGAGGATATTCAGGGTTTTGTTGAGAGGATGAAGAATCTGAAACAAAAAATATTTTCAAAACATTTTGTATAAATTGTAAGCCTAAAAGGCATAAAGGAGATAGACTCAAGGATTTAGAGGAGTGATTCAGGTTTTAGACAGATAGGGTTTGAAGCCCATAGGCTATAAAAAAAAAGGCCACTGATTTGAATATCAAGCCAGAGGAAGAATTTCCTATGTAAATATTGGTTTTAATACAAAGAACTCAATTTTCTAAGTTCGTATTTCATTACTGAGTTTATATAGTTTTTAGATGAAATTGGGTTACAGGATTGTTGATTGTATGATTTTGTGTGTTTAATATTGAATTGTCATTGTGAACTTGTGTGTATCGATCACATAATGGATCGATGAGATGGAAGAGAAAATGATCTCTCAAATCGATATCTTGAGTATATCGTTTAAGAATCAACAATCGAAATAGGAATCATATGTTACAGATGTGTGTGGATCTTATTCCCTTAAATGGAATTTTTGTGGTTACTGAATAAACAGTGATGACATTTGGATGACGGGTGTTACTGAGGAAAGGATTTGAATTCAATAGAATTTAGTTGTGAGGGTTCTATGAAAAATAACCAAATGGAATGAAATCCATTCTATGAAATACCACTAATCTAAAACATGTGCAAGAAATCGTGGAGAGAAAGTGAAAACACGAATCAGAATGATGCGATGTGGAACTATGTGTTGTGGAACTTCAAAATCACAGTGAAGGCGGTTTCGGAAAACAACAGATGGTTTTCACGTAGGTTGAGGATGGTAAGTGGTAAATCCCTGATCGAACATGATATCATTTAGGTGGTGACATGTGGCAGTGCAATATCGCTGATTTCGTGTTGCTTTGAAGCAATAAAGTGTTGGGGTTAATTGAATGCGATATCCGTCCGATCAGAGACATCAGATATTTGACGGTGTTCAAATCAGGAGTTGTGCAGAGGTTAACAAAGGTGTGGACCCGACGGTGGAAAAAGGTACGTTAAATGTCATGCATCTTGAAATGCGATATCCATTGGATATATGCATAAATCGGTTTTGGAGTGCGATGAATTATCAACCGTCAGATTTGATGAATGGTGGAAAGGTGAGTTGGTAAGTTGTGGGGCCGGATATAATACTATGTCGGAATTTGATATTATAACCAAGGTAAGAATTTATTTAAGTGGAGATTATATAATATGATTGTCGGAATAATTGGATTGGTAAAGTGTTGGCCCGAACATCAATGTATGTTGGTGCTTTGGTTTTTAACCAAATTCGAAATTTTGTATGAAATGAAATGTTAAGTGAAAGGTCACCATATATGATGGTTGAAAAATGGTTATTTAACCAAGGGAAAATATATTGATTCAAAGTTCATGAAATGGGTTTTGATATATGGTTTATAGCCATAGGGTATAAAAAAGGAAACAACTTCCGCATATGAAGTTTGTATTGTTGGGTTTTATAACCATGAGTTAAAGTGAAGAAATTTTCTTTGAAGATTAAATAAGAAGCTTCCGCGCCAGATTATTGGATTATTGCATGTGGGTATGCATTTTTAAATTTTATATGCAGATTGTGGGTTTTTTCTGCTGTGGCAGCATCAGTCATATTATATTACATTATACCATTATATATGACAAATCACGACCTAAAACCGTTGGTAGGACCTTGACCTCTATTGCATCGGCATTTCACAATTATTCCTTGCCAATCCATTGCCATCTCGCAAATCCTCGATGCGATATCAAGTGGGACCCCTTTCCCCACCACCCATTGCACATCGCAATCGGAAAATTTTATGTTTATCTCTAAGTTGTCGCAGGTTAAACATTAGATATTGCGATGCGATGCCACTAGGGCCCGCTATCAGCATCACCTCCCACTCATCACAAATCGCATACCGCAAGTGTTAAGGTTTACCTCCTCCACTCATAACAAAAACATTAAATCTTTGCAATCTGAGGTAGTCATGGGCCCCACCTTCTTCCCACAAGATCACCCCTCCACTCACTGCATTTCACACATCGCAAAAGTTAACTTTCAACTTTCACTGCTTATAAACTAAACCTTCTGAACTACGATTTCCATATAGGTTGGGGCCCCATCTTTTTGCCACGTCATATCCTAGCTAACTACCCTCTATCTCCCCGCCATCTCCACTCCTCAAATCACATCCGAAGGTCCTTATTTTGTTTCGCCACCCATCCCTGCCATTGCGCCCCCCCCCCCCCGCTCCCTGCAACCGTCGAACTTTAACCATGGACCGAGGGGGGGGGGGGGGTCTGAAAGGGACGATATACATTACTAGTTGCTTTCCTATGTGTCATGCCCATATATTTTTGCACCCCCATTCTCTGATACCACTTACTTCCCTCACCCCCCTCTGAAAACAGTTTTTGTTTGTTTAAACAAAACCACCCTCGCTGCTCCACGTCCTCACACTGTTACTGATGAAATAGGTAACCGCACCGTTACCTACTTTTTTTTGGTAGCATAAAAAG
The DNA here is from genome assembly GCA_034641835.2 of Pinus albicaulis. Classification (NCBI taxonomy): domain Eukaryota; kingdom Viridiplantae; phylum Streptophyta; class Pinopsida; order Pinales; family Pinaceae; genus Pinus; species Pinus albicaulis. The sequence continues at coordinate 81,268,247 of CM076582.1, forward strand.
CACCCGATTTTGAAAAGTGGTGACGCAGAATCACCCCCTTTTTTTTTGTGCACATTTTTGACACTCTAATATTTTTATCTATGAAGTATGAATATTTGTTTTAAAATGTTAGTGATTTTCATGCTAATTTTGAAACGTATTGATGCAGCATCAACTTTTTTTTTTTAGAGCAGTGATTTTCATGCCAATTTTGAAACGTATTGATGCAGCATTAACCTTTTTTTTTTCAGAGTGGTGATTTTCATGTTGGTAATAAAACACAAAACTTAGACAAAAATATATATATATATATATATATATATATATATATATATATATATATATATATATATATATATATATATATATATAAACAATAAAAAAACCAATAAAAATGTAAAAAAAATAAAAAATCAACTCGTAAAAATAAAAAATTTAAACAAAAATAAATAAATAAAAACAAAAATATTCGAAAATTATATCAAAAGAAATAAAAAAATTTGAAAAAAAAAAAATAATTTAAAGAAAAAAAAAAATTAACCAAAAAAATTAAAAAAAAAACATCAAAAACATTTTTTCTAAGTTATTAAAAAAACCATATAATTAAAAAAAAAAATAGAAAATTTAAAAATAATTTAAATTACAAAATTAAAATTTAGATAAAAAAAATAAAATACAAAAAAGAAAAAATTAAATTTAAAATTTAAAATTAAAAAAATAATAATAAGAAAAAAAAATACAAATTTTAAAATGAACAAAAAAAAAACAAATTAGAAAAAAAAAAAAACAAAATTTAAAATTAAAAAAGAAAATTAAAATAAAAGAATTATAAAAATAAAATTAAAAAAAAAAAAAACTATCATTAAAAAACAAAAAAAATAAAAATAACCACGTGCAAATAATTAAAAAACAAATATCCATAAATTTACTGTTTTTTTTTAAATGAAACAATTTATAAATTTTAAAAATGAAAAACTAAATAAACTAAAAGATTAAAGAAAAATTTAAATTAAGTTAAAATTTAATAAATTTAATAAATAAATTTTAAATTTTAAAAAATAATTAATCTAAAATATTAAATTTAAAAACAAAATTAAAAAAAAAAACAAAAAAAATTAAAACTAATTAAATTTAAAATAAAAAATTTGAATTAAAAAAAATAATTTTAAATTTTTTGAATTTAAAAAAAAAAATTTAAAAAAAATCAAACTAAAAAAAAAAGGAATTTTTTGATGATGGTGGCGCCGCCAATCAACCTCCCGGTTAGGTGGCAGTGTAGGTCGGCCGCTTGGCGGGCAAGGAGGCTACATGCAGCCCCCCGCCCGCCCAGCGGCCGGCCTCTGCCGCCACCTGGGCGAGAGGCCGATTCCGGGAATCGCCCTCCCGCGGCGGGAGGCCGATTCTGGGAATTTCCCTGCTACGGCGGGAGGCCGATTCTGGGGATCATCCTCCTGTGGTGGGAGGCTGATTCCGGGAATCGCCCTCTCGCAGCGGGAGGCCGATTCCGGGAATCGCCCTTCCCCCGCGGGAGGCCGATTCTGGGAATCACCCTCCCGTGGTAGGAGGCTGATTCCGGGAATCGCCCTTCCCCCGTGGGAGGCCGATTCTGGGAATCGCCCTCCCGTGGTAGGAGACCGATTCCGGGAATTGCCCTCCTGCCACGGGAGGGCGATTCCCGGAATCACCCTCTCGCCCAAGTGGTGGTAGAGGTCGGCTGCTGGGCGGGCGAGGGGCTATATGCAGACTCCTCGCCCGCCCAACAGCCGGCCTCCATCGCCAGCTGGGCGGGAGGCCGATTAGCGGCGCCACCACGATCAAAAAATTCTTTCTTTTTTTCTTTAATTTTTAATATATTTTTTTTTTAATTTGATTTTTTTTTTTTTTAATTCTAAAAATTTAAATTTTTTTTTTTTATTTAATTTTAATATTTCAAATTTAATTTGCTTTAATTTTTTAATTTTAATTTTTTAATTTTATTCATTTTCTGTTTTTAATTTTTTTTTTTCTAAATTTTGTTAATAATTTTTATTAAATTATTTATTTTTATTTTTATTTAATTGATTTTTTTTTTTTTTCATATTTTTTTTTATTATTAAGTTCTATGTTTAGTTTTTTCATCAAATTTTTTGAAATTTAATAAATTTTGTATTTTTTTTAATTTGTTTGAATTTAATATTTTTTTTTAATTTTTTAATTTTTTATTATTATTTTTTTAATTACATAAAATTTTATATTTTTTTATTTCAATTAAAATTGTGTATTTAAAACTAGATTTTTTTTTAATTAAACTTAATATTTTCAAATTAATTTGTTTTTTATTTTATTTTTTATTTAATATATTTTATTTAATTTATTTTTTTCAATTTTTCATTTTTAATTGATTTTTAAAGTTTTTTAAATTTTTATTTTAACAATGTTTTTTTTTTCTTTATATTTAAAATTTATTTTTTTATTTCAAAATTTATTTGTTTATTCATTTATTTATTAAAATTTAATATTTTTCTTTTTTAAATTTAATAAAATCTTTTATATATATATATATATATATATATATATATATATATATATATTATTTTTTATAATTTAAATTTAATTAATTTTTTTAAATTTAATATTTTTATTGTATTTTATTTTTCATTTTTTATTTTTAATTAATTTTTCATTTTTTTACTTTTTAATTTAAATAATGGTTTTTATTTTTTAATTTTAATTTTTAAAGTTTTAAATTTATTAAAATGTAATATATTTCTTTAAATTTAATTTTTTTTTTTAATTTAATTAACTTTTTCTTTTTCTTTTTTAAATTTAATTTCTATATTTTATTTTTTATAATTTCTTTCTTTTTTAACTTGTTTTTTTTTAATTTAATATTTTTATTTTGTTTTTATTTTTACTTTTTTATTTCTATATATTTTGAAATTTTAATCTTTAAATTTTTTTTATTTTTATTTTTTCTTAAATTTTAGGTTTTTTTTAATGTTTGAATTTTTATTTTTATTTTTTTTATTCCTATATATTTTTAAATTTTAAGCTTTAAAATGGTTTTATTTTTTAAATTTATTTTTTTCTTGAATTTTAGGTTTTTTTAAATGTTTGAATTTTAAAAATTAGGAAATGTTATTTCTATTTTTTGAAATGTCAAAAATATGACACAATTTTTTTTTTTTTTGTTATTCCAGCATCAACTGGTTTTGTTTTGAGGGTGTTTTTGCAATCCTTTTTTCAAGAAACAATTTTGTTTTTAGCATAATTTTATAAAATGTTGAAATTTGACCTTCAAAAAAAATGAAGCGCGTTCTGGAATACACTTTTTTTGTTTTTGGGGTGTTTTTTCATGTTTTTTGAGTCTTTTTGGGCTAGAGTTCCCTTTTTGAGGTTAGGTTACCTATTTCATTGGTAACAGTGTTCCAACCAACGCCCGCCACCATTGTGCTACACTGATTCCCAAAAAATTCTATGGCAGGTGTTGGTTGGCAAACCGTTGTGTCGCATTGCTGTCAGGTGAAAAGCCATGCCCACCCCCGCTGCTCCATGTCATTTCTGTGTGTTTCAAGGGGAAAGGCGATGGATTGTTTCAAAGCCCCGCAACAATAATAACCTATGCAGAAGATGTAGAGGTCGTTTAACAAAAACTAGCCATTATTACAGCCAACACATTATGCTTAGTGACAGTTTTGCACTAAGGTAAAGTCGTGATGTTAGAGCCTCTGAAGAGGTTGAGCCAAGATGTCGCATTCATTGAAGAGATAAAATCCAAGATGTCATGAGATGTCAGTGACTCTTCGGCATCATTCGAACCATATTATGATCACTCTATTATTAATAACGAACTACTAAGGCCACTTTCACGACCAGAAATATCTTACCATCGCTTGCATGGTTCCACTTGTCAATTCCTTCTTGAATGTAATAAATGAAAATCACTACAGTAGATAGAAGCAACCAACTTCATTTTTTGTATAAATATTGCATGCATTAGCAGTATAGAGGGGGCCCAGAAGGGGAAAAAACCATTGTAATAGACTCAACTGGCTATAAACACTCTCATTGGATGAATGAAAGATGATGTTGTTTTCCAGATTCTCGTGTCATGTTTTGTGGTGAAGTGAATCTTTTACTCGTAATCTGTCATCTTTAGTTTTAGATATTGTTGTTCTTCCTTTACTGAGGATAGAAATTTTTTTGTAGGATTTACCATGGAGTACCCTGCTTAGTCTTGAAAAAATACGTTATGTTTTCCTCTGAAACCGGTATGCAGAATTCAAAGACGGTCTGCTCTGCACTCCCGTTGAGCCTTAATCTCCTCCTCCTTTCCATTTCAAAAGTTGTTAAGATCCATTGACATGGCTAGCTTTCCTGGTTTCACCTGACCTTAGTTGTTCATCCACTTGAATTTGTTTACACCTGTTTGACTCCATATCCTAATGGCCCTCTTCTGCTGCCTCAACCATAAACTTTCAAACAAACCCCTATGCACTAATAGATAGCCTAAAATTTCCCTATAAACAAAGATATATCTAACAGAGAGAGCCCTCTCTGAGTCTAGGAAGGCTAGGTCTTGGATTCCAAAGCGGTTTGATGTTGCACCACTGTAGTTTTGTCTTCAGCCTTCATAATTTACGGGGTGATATCAATACTTACCATATTTATCATAATCAAAAGAAAATTGATTAGAGGAATATTTATAACTTTCACATTTTCCTTTATCACCTTCTCGAGGAGGTGAATTTGATGAGGTAGTGGCTCTCTTCGAAATACCAACAATGGCTTAAATTACTTTAGAGCTTTCAACATCCTCTTGTTTTCCATTTCTACTAGTTGGATGCTTATGAGCATCTTCTTGCAAAATGGGTGTAAAAATTTTGGATTCCTCATGAGCACAATATTCACAAGCTTGAGGTAATGAACATGTAATGAAAGTCCTTCTTAGAACACCTTCATGTACCTCCTCGGCTTTGGATCATTCTCCATCATGTTGTCCATAACCAAGACCCAAATACTTAGGCCTTTCCTCAACAACAATTGGCTCAACTATTCCTTGAGCATATTTTCCTAACTCTTTACCTTCATAGCCCATTTTCATAAATAATTTTGACCCTATTCCTCTAGTGTGTCTTTCAAAAGCACCTATACATTCATTTTGAGAGGAAATTGAAGATAATATTGAATTTCATACCTCTTTTTCATGCACGTACTTCGCTAAAGTTTATTTGGGATCATGGAGTTGAGTCTCCATCTCATGCAACCTTGATAGGTTTTCATTTGCAATTTGGAGCTGAGTCTCCATATCATGCATCTTTTCAAGAAGCTCTGTATTCTCCTCCTTCATGGAAATGAACTTCTCTTGAAGTATAATGCTCTCCCTCTTATCTTCATACATCTCTTGCAAAATATCATTCATGATGTAGAGCTTCTGCAACATCTCTTTATCAAAGAGTTTTGGTAAGGAATATTGAATAGAAGCAATTCTATATGAAGCTTCCATCACACTTATAATCCACAAAAGGCTTCTTTGTTGTGATTTGAGAGCTGGGTTACAATCTTGACCTTCTCTTCACACACATAAACTTTCACATAGTTAAATTATCCTTTCACAAATTCAAAACCGATAGCCAGTTCTTCTAGCTAACCTTGGCTAGAATGAGCTAAATAGTGCTCTGATACCAACTTGATCTGAATATGGCAAGCTATTTTTTTGTACTAGCTCCTTCATCAGGATAACATAAATGTGTTTTGGATCATCTCTAATTAGCCAGTTATGTGAGGGTTTATGTGTCAAGTTTAATGTATTTTTTGAGTAATTTCTTAAGTAAAATAGTTGTTAAAAACACATGTACAAAAAATAAATTGCAAAGAAATAACACACAACAAACACATTACACAATAGTTGATAACAGAGTTCACCCCTCCTGGGCTACATCTCCATGGACCTATTTCAACTGGCTAGGCCCTCTTTGAATTAATGGTAAATTCTATGATTACATGCACCTATAGTGATCCAATGGCTTTGAAACCCGATCCATTGGATTCAGAAGACCCAAAAACCTCAAAATAGACTCTTCAACCTGATATCACTCAGAAAAAAATGAAACACCATTTGACATAGTCTTAGAGGTTCATGTGTCAAAGGTATGGTCATAGAATTCATTTTTCATTACTTGGTAAAGAAAAATTTTAATTTTTTCTTATTAGCCTATCGTAACGTCCAAACCCGCCCTCATTCAAGTCTTTTCATGTCACATCAGTCATTATTTCTTAGCATATTTCATTTCCCAAGCTTACAACTTTGAAAAGTTCATTTTATCTAAGAATTCCTACTTTCGTAGCGAATTACACAGAAAAAATGCAATTTTCGCTATGAAATTGCTAATTCTTTCATAGTGAAACTGCCCAGAAATACACTAAGTACGCTACGAAAGGAGGTATTCCTGTCTGTCTTTTCAAAACAGGTGTTAGGTGCAAGTCAATGATTGAAAGGGTTATGGTAGATGCCATTCTAGTCAGTTAGGATTAAATCAAGGTACAATGGTCATGGATGAAGTCATTATTACCATTTTAAGCATGTATGAGTCATGGTTATGCCATGAGTTGTCATCTAACTTGAAAATCTTTCCCAATTGATTCATTTTTCATTATTCGCTCCCTTTTTGCATGTTATTGAGCTATGGAGAGCTATTTTACTAAGCCCAAGCTTTGGCTAGCATTTTCAAATGTTTGCAGGTATCACTGATCAAGCGAGGCAGATAAGCACATAAAATTACCATGGCTGTAAAGAGGAAGACCAAAAAAGTTGGCCACTATCTCAGATATGAGCCATTAGACATGAACCTGATAAATGAAGACCCAATAGCTTCAAAAGTTTTTAGAAGAACAGGGTGTTTACATTTTTGTCAAATATTGCAAGGATGCCATGTAAGCGTTTCCAAATATTTTTCCCTAAATTTCAATGGGATGACTGCAAAACTTGGAATGTTGAACCTCACTATAACACTAGAGACGATTGTAGCAGCAACATGAATTATAAGTGTGTAATATTCCCAAATGGGGAAATCAACAATACATGAACACAAACTGAAAATAGCAGTGTAAATCAACTCATTAACATTGGATACCAATATGGAGTCATAACATCATGTATTAGATCAACAAATCAATACAAAATAGTGAGGCATAAATCATATACAATGAAGGAACAAGCCTCCCAAAAGAAATCAATCCCAAAAGTGAGTTTTTGTCACAATACAAAATGCCAGAGAGAAACTACAATGCAGTCATATTGAGTATAAATACAGCTGGAGATGATACAATGACGTAAAAATACTAATATAGGCCCCAATAGAATCTAAACATAAATATCTAGGCACTAGATCAACTTTCCAAGACAACCCAAGAGGGTTTCCGGAAAATGCACACAATGTGCCAATGTAAGCTGTAGCCCTAGGGCTGAAGATATCCTGCAACAACTGAAATGAGAAGATATGGTTGAAGCTAATGTAGATAACTACAGATATTCTCCAATATATCCTCCAGATAAAATAATTGCTCCTCCACTAAAGAAATCACCTCTCAAAACAAAAACTGCAACTACCCCTGCAACTCCTCCGTAAAATAACGCATATTTGGACTGAAACTGCATTGTAGGGGATAAATGCTCCTTAGCCTGCTGCTAAATGTGTCAATAAAGCTCAAGGGGCTTCTTTTCAGGCCTCCCAATGAATGGAAACCTTCCTCCACTGAAAAACTAGCTCTGAAGACACCCAACCTAATTCTCCACTGCTGCACCTGTAACACAACACGATATCCTGCAAAAACTACGATGATAAAGAAAGTTGTAGCTTGGTATGAAAACTTGAATGTGGAAATGAAATGCAATTATCTTCCAAGAGTCCTCTCAAGGAAAGAGGTGGGATTCCCGCTAGGGAACACCCGGTGCTAAACAACACAACAATCTCAAATAACAGCTGAAGAATGTAGGAAGTCTAAACAAATCACATACAAAATAATAATCCAAAACATAACCCCATATGGCTTCCATCCTCTTCCTTATATAGATTATGAGCTTCCTTTCCTTTGGCCCCACTCAATTGGGTCATTTCCTCCATGCAATCCATCTCCCTCCAAAACTACGTTATTCCTTATTTAATATCCACTCCTGAATAACACCGTTGTTGACTTGGTCGAAGTTGACCTGTTCAACATGATCCAACCCCAGTTCATACTCAAAGGTGCTTTATTGCACTGCTTAGAAGGTCTCCTTTTACACTTGAAGTATTTTTATTGCTGCTAAGGATATTTATGGGCCTCCCCACCCATTTATTCACCTACCTAGTGACAAAATGATCTATAATATTCCATTTAGCTAAAAGATATATTTTAGGAATATTACAGTCCTCCCCTCAAAAAAGTTGCTTGTCCTCAAGCAATTGTAAAGGTGGAGAAAAATTCTCCTTTCCTCCCCTTGTGGCCTCCTCATGAAATAGTCTCCACCATTTCTTCAAAAATCCTACAACAATTCTTCCTCCCAATGGTTCCTCCCATGTGTGCAAGTTGGCCTTTGGTGGATAAACCAAATGGCTCTCATCATGAGAAAATTGAAGGTCTATATGAAAACCATCTTGCTGTCCAATGGTATCCTCAAGGTAGGAGTGATGACAAACATAGGGGATCTCATTCCCAATGAGAGTCTCCCATACCCATGCTATCATCCAAATGAAATGATCCATTCTACGTAGCTCATCAAAGAAATCCTCAACCCCCGGTTCATGCAATGTATTGGGGCTGTATGGAGAGATTAGATTTTTCCACACATGTTGTTTCTCTCTCCATTTATGATATGTATGGGGCTGCTGCTGATCTTGGGTTGAAATATTATGGTCTCCAAGGATGTCCCAAGTTACCCCACCAATCAAAACATCCATGAAGTGCCTCTCCCAAGAACTCAAGTTCTTCAAATGGCTCCTCCCATATGAGGACAAGAGATGTAGTGTGGCAATCACGACTTGCCCATTGTTTCTCATGAAACATACAACATATGAAGTATGGATAATCATACTCCCAATGGGTACCTCCAACTCTTGTGCCATCCTCCCAACAAAGCTTCCCATAAAAACAAGAACATCATCAATATATGGAAGCAAAAACAAATAAAAACAAGTTGCCATATGACAACCGGAAGGTGGATCGTAGTCCCACTTGTGGAACCAGCACAGTGCATCCCATGCCTACCTCAAGAAAAAGTATAACAAGTGTATTTTCAGCCGTTTGTTTTCTTCCAAAATCATCCTACAAGATGGGATCATAAAAGTATAATTTGGTGCCAATGGTGCACACCAAGAGTCATGTGGCATCTCCCACAAACCACCAATAGAATGGCCAACATCAATGTTGAAAATGGTGTACAAATTTGAATAACTGATATGTTATCCACCGAGATTCTCCTAATCACACACTATTTTAACTTCATGCACAATAAAAAATCTCTTCTACCATTGATCATTAATTGCGGAAATAAAAACAATCGCATGCGCACATTAAAACCATAAAAAATCACACATATGAACACAATATTTTATGGGAAAGCTTAAAGCTGAAAACCCCCAACTATCTGTATATTATATGTCATAGATACCATGTAACAATCATCATACAAAGCTGCTCACAAGCTCTTAGTACGATCTTCAATTGCTACACACTAATCAAGCTAGATCTAGCAAAAAACATGCTCCAAACTCTGCCACTTGATAGCCTGCCTCTACTACGCAATCAATGCTGAAGAATGGCTCATAAATAACTTTGAACCACCTAGCTTGTACTGTGAAATCCTCATTGGCATCTCCAATCACTGGTTGTTGCAAATCATGCAACAGTATAGTCACAACTGATAGTCACACTGCTCTTTCACCTACCTCTTCACTGGTCTCCACTGAAACTGTCCATGCACTGAAGTTAACTGATGTATTATTTAGTTTATTAATGAGTTTATAATTAGTGAATTAATTAATAATTAATTCACACCACTCTCACTAGTGTATCAATCAGTTAGACTAGATACAACTAGCTCAACTATGTTTAGCTTAGTTAAACTGAACACAACTCCATTAACTTCCTCAATCAACTCCACCAAACTCTCTCACATGATTTCTAACTGAAGTATCCATGCAATAGCTCCACTTAACCCTTAGGAATAGCGTAATTCCTTCTGTCAACTCTTGTGCCACATCTGTGCACTTAACTGAAGTGCTCCAAGAGAATAAGATAATGTTTATAGTCCAAATATTATTAAGAGCTAATAATATTTGACATATCTATTTTTAGACTAGAAATCTAAAAATAGATTCTGCCCAATATGTCTAAAAATAGAAGTCCATCTATTTTTCCAACTTGACCAAACATCCACAAATAGCATCCTGCAACTCATAGAATATGATTGACATGTCTAAAAATAGACTTTGCACCAAAAATAGCCTATAGGCCCACTTAGTGAAGGCGACTTCTTTCCACTAAGCTCATCATCTTGTTGCAATCTCAACACTCCCTCTCAACAAGATAAGGATTATCTGCCACCCCTATCCTGCCTCCGTGGTATTTGAATTTGCTCCTAGTGAGCGCCTTCGTCGAGATATCAACATCCTGATCCTCCGTGGGAATGTATGAAAGTAACATGATCTTTCGTTGCACACAATCTCTGATATGATGATACTGGATGTCAATGTGTTTAGATCTATCATGAAATACTGGATTAATCAAGAGTTTAATGCAACTCTGATTATCACAAAAAATCACAGTAGGATCTAAGTGTGAACCGAACAACCCGACCAGGATCTCCCTCATCCATATAGCCTCGCATGCAGCCAAACTCGTTGCCATATACTTGGCCTCTGCTGAAATGAGTGCCACGGATCTCTACTTCCTACTGTACCAAGAAACTGCTATCGACTCGATACTGAAAATCCCTCCAGATGTGCTCTTTCTGTCCATTGGGCTCCCTGCCCAATTTTCATCTGTGAAGCCACACAGCTTCACCTCATTCGACTGTTTGTACCATAATCCATATCCCATTGTGCCTCTGAGATATCTCAATACATGCTTGCCTACCTTCCAAAAGATCTTGGTAGGCTTAACCATAGCTTGTGAAAGTTGGTTAATAGCATAGCATATGTCGGGTCGTGTATTGACCAGATACATAAGCGACCCCACAAACTGTCGATAAACAGTGGCATCCACTACCTCTGACAAAGTAGCATCCTCCTTCCTCCATCCACCAGGAAGAGGAGTATCAACAGGCTTGAAGCCATGCATGTTGAACTTCTCCAGTATCTCCCAGGCATACTTGCCTTGAGAAACAAATAGTCCATCACTGCGCTGTGAAATTTCCAATCCCAGGAAATAATGAAGGAGGCCCAAGTCCTTCATCTCAAACTCCTTTGCAAGATCAGCCTTGCATGAGTGTATCAAGAGTTCATCACCTATAAAAATCAAATCATATACATAAAGTACAATGATCAGCAACTTACCCTCCACCACAATCTAGTATAGGTTTGGATCCAGCTCACTCTTGGAGAATCCAAGTCTGGTGAAATAACTGTCTATCCGTGTGTACCAAGCATGAGGTGCTGGTTTCAACCCATACAGTGCTCTCTTAAGACTGCACACATGCGACTCGCTGCTGAATATCTCGAAACCTTTAGGCTGCTCTATGTATACCTCCTCCTCAATCACCCCATTGAGGAACACAGTCTTCACATCCATCTAATGAATGTGCCACCCCATCTGCGCTGAGAGAGAAAGAATTGTCCGTATGGAAGAATACCTTGTGACAGGTTCAAAGGTTTCCTCATAATCGATCCCCTCAATCTGTGAGAAGCCTCGAGCAAAAAATCTTGCCTTGTACTTCTCCACACTCCCGTCAGCTACTTGCTTCGCTTTGTAGATCCATATCGAACCCATCACTGATTTCCCTTCCGGCCTTGGGACAATCTCCCGTGCACTGTTTCTGACAATCGAATCATACTCTTCCACCATGGCATCTACCCATGCGGGATCCTCCATAGCTTCCTCGAAAGAGGATGGCTCTGTGAGGATACACTTGCTCATAAGAGCCATGTATCCAGTATACCGGTCAGGTGACTATCTCTGTCTGTGCTATGATGTAGGTGCTCCTACAATCCTCTCTGCATCTTGAGCCATTCGCCCAGCTTCTGTAGTGCGCTTCTTCCCTCTGATGGTTGACGTTGCATGAGTGGTCTCTTCTACTCCATGAACCTCCTCTTGTGGCTGATCGACATCCTGAGGCTCATCCTTAGGAACTAATAGCTTCTCATCTGCATGCAAGTGTGGCTCCCTCTCAAGCGAACACTTCATGGCTTTCTCCTCATGAAATTTGATATCTCATCGCATAACAATGTTGCTACTGTCTGGAAAATACACACGATAGTTGTGGGGTGTATCCGTTTACCCCGTAAATATCCCAACCTCTGCAGTCGGTTCTAGATTCTTCTTGGCATCCTTCGTCACATGACTGTAAACAGGTGAACCAAAAATCCTCAAATGGGAAATATCGGGCTTCCTACCAGAAAACGCCTCCTCGGGTGTACTCATGCCAAGTATCCTGTGAGGACAATGGTTTTGCACATAAACCGCAGTATTTCATGCCCCAGCCCACAAGTGTATGGGAAGGCCCTGATCATGCAACATCGCCCGTGCAACACCCACGATCGTTCTGTTCTTTTGCTCCACAACCCCATTCTGCTGTGGGTTATGAGGTGCTATGAGCTCTCTTCGAATTCCTTCTGTGCTGCAAAAGTCCTTGAACTTGCCAGAGATGAATTCACCACCATTGTCGCTCCTAAGAGCCTTCACTTGCTTCCCTGATTCTTTCTCAACCAGTGCCTTGAACTCACAGAAATTTGAGTATGTATCGCTCTTCTTCTGCATGAAGAAGAACCAGCACTTACGAGAAAAATCATCAACAAATATCACATAGTACCTATGCTTTGCTGTCGAAGCTACTGAGAAAGGTCCACACACGTCTATGTGAATTCTCTCAAGGATTTTCGTGGCGTGAATATCCTTCTCGTGAAAGGTGGCTTTCACAAATTTTCCCAAATTACATCCCTTGCACTGATCTGACTGTGCAAGTGTACCTTTGGGAAGCCCGATAGAAATCTGCTGTAAAATTTTCAAAGATCCATGGTGAAGGTGGCCCAATCTCTTGTGCCACAGCTTGCCATTATCTCGGCTCACCACTCCTTCTGCCTTGCCTGCGATTGTTGCACAGCCATCTACCTGCAATTGATAAAGGTTCTTAACTCGAACCCCTATCCTCTAAGTCTCACCAGTTTCCTTACTGCGCAAGAAAGCCTTTCCCTTGCTAAATACAACATCATATCCCTTGTCTTCTAACATGGCCACCGAGATTAGATTCTTCTTCAATCCTGGAACATGCATCACTTCCTTCAATACGAAGAGTTTACCAGACTCCCTCTTAAAGGAAATGGTACCGATACTGGTCGCACTGTATCTACCATCATCACCCATCTCGATGTGCACTCAAAGATCTTTCTCATCCAGATCAGTAAACAAATATTTGTCTCTGTTCATATGAAAATACGCACCACTGTCAAGAAACCACACTGAACCCATCACACTTGAGACCAAGCATGCGATCAACAAAAAATCTAGCTCAAACTGCGAGGCTAAGGCCTCTCCAAATGCAGATCTAGCAGCCTGCTTATTTTTCTTCTTCTATGGACAATTAGTGGCATAATGTCCATGTTGGTGACAATGAAAGCACTTCACCTTGGACATGTCCTGCTTCTTGCCTTTCGCACCAGATTGAGAAGCATTCTTCTTGCTCTTCCCCTTCCTTGCTTTGGTAGCCAAAGCACAATTTTCTTCATCTGAGTTCTTTGATGAAGATCCGTCCCTAGTACTTCGCCTTATCTCCTCTTGCACAAGATCTGACCAAAGTCGCTCCCATCCTGGCAATTTCTCCCGACCATTGACAGAGTCCTGATAGGAATGCCAACTTTTTGGAAGCACAAGGAGAGCCAAGCTCACCAAGTCCTCGTCATCAACAGTAACCCCCACACTTCCAAGCTCATCCTTGCATTGGATGAACTTCGTGAGGTACTTGGGCATACTATCTCCTTTCTCCTTTTTTATGTTCTTGAGTTTATCCTTGAGCGCCAACTTCCTTTGGTCGCTCTTGCTTTGGAATAAGTCTGTCAATGCTTTCCACATCAAGAATGGAGAAGCCTTACCATGAAGGTTGGACACTATGTGATCCTTCACACCTTCCAATAGAATCCTTCGACACTTTTCTGTCTTCTTTTGCCATGCATCAAGTACGGAAGCATCGCTAGAAGTAGGTTTTGGAATTTCTGCATCTATGAACTCATTCAATCCATTTTCATCCAAAACCGCCTCCATCCTATCCTTCCATGAAATACAATTCGAGCTGCCCTCAAGGGAATACTCCAATAGCAATCCGTTGAAATACATCTCAACTTCGACACAAAGAAAACACTACTGCAAATTCGAATTCCACCAGCTCAAAACTCAACTGCTTCAATGTTTTGCAATTGCTCCAATGATCAATATCACTCTGATACGATGTAGAAATTTGAATAACTGATATGTTATCCACTAATATTCTCCTGATCACACACTATTTTAACTTCATGCACAATACAGAATCTCTTCTACCATTGATCATTAATTGCGGAAATAAAAACAATCGCATGCGCACATTAAAACCATAAACAATCACACATATGAACACAGTATTTTATGGGAAATATTAAAGATGAAAACCCCCAAATATCTATATATTATATGTCATAGATATCATGTAACAATCATCATACAAAGCTCCTCACAATCTCTCAATACGATCTCCAATTGCTACACACTAATCAAGCTAGATCTAGCAAAACACATGCTCCAATCTCTGCCACCTGATAGCCTTCCTCTACTGTGAAATCAATGTTGAAGAATGATTCATAAATAACTTTGAACCACCTGGATTTTATTGCGCAATCCTCATTGGCATCTCCAATCACTGGTTGTTGCAAATCATGCAACAGTATAGTCACAACTGATAGTCACACTGCTCTTTCACCTACCTCTTCAACGGTCTCCTTTGGCTTGTCCATGCAAGGATTACTTGATGTATTCTTTAGTTGATTAATGAGTTTATAATTAGTGAATTAATTAATAATTAATTCACACCACTCTCACTAGTGTATCAATTAGTTAGACTAGATACAACTAGCTCAACTATGTTTAGCTTAGTTAAATTTAACACAACTCCATTAACTTCCTCAATCAATTCCACAAAACTCTCTCACATGATTTTTAACTGAAGTATCCATGCAATAGCTCCACTTAACCCTTAGGAATAGCGTAATTTTTTCTGTCAGCACCTGTGCCACATCTGTGCACTTAACTGAAGTGCTCCAAGAGAATAAGATAATGTTTATAGTCCAAATATTATTAGGAGCTAATAATATTCGACATATCTATTTTTAGACTGGCAATATAAAAATAGATTCTGCCCAATATGTCTAAAAATAGAAGTCCATCTATTTTTCCAACTTGACCAACCATCCACAAATATCATCCCGCAACTCAAAGAATATGATCGACATGTCTAAAAATAGACTTTGCACCAAAAATAGCCTGCGGGCCCACTTAGTGAAGGCAAATTCTTTCCACTAAGCTCATCATCTTGTTGCAATCTCAAAAAATGGACTCAATTACATGACAATACAATATACAAGAAAGAATTATCCTCCTTGGTACAATATGCTGCTCACAAAAAGTAATGGAGTACAAATCATAATGCATAAATGTACCTTCTCTAATATGAACTTTGGTCATTGAGCTGAAATGGCTCAAATGAAAGTTCTCCCTCACCCTCCATGATTAGGGAAGTGGTTGTGTCAACCTCTCCATCATCATCTAGGCTATGTATCTCTCCATATGCTGATATGCATCCTAATGGATTCCCTCCCAACTGAACTCCCGCATCAACGAATGATATGCATTAATGTGCATGGAAAGAAAGTCCACATGTGCTGCATGTAAAAACTTGTCCTTGAGCTCAGAAGCTCTAGTCAAGAAGACTCTGCAATACGAATAGATGAACCCATTTTCCACCATGTATCTATCATCTCCCTCTGGGTCATCGAGCATCATGCAAGCACTAAGATCCTTGGAGTACTCTACCAAAAGTTGAGACCTACAATATGGATCAATCCTCCTAAGAGATAGTGCTGAAGATCTGAATTGTGAATCTCCCCACATGTTGTTGTCTTTTCCTATGACATCCCTCATGCAAAATTCATCCTCCAAAGTGCTACCATGCCCATCATGCAACTTCTCAAGCTCAAGTAAAAGTGGTGACATTTGGAAGTTGGCCCCCCATGAGAAGCTACCATCCAAAAAGAACCTCCTGATCTTGGCCCATGTAAGCATGAGTGGCCTCCATCTACCCCAATATATGGAGGATTCCTTCCTCAAGGGAAGTACCCTCTATTTCTCCAAATCCATGGAGTGGTCTCCTTGCACCATGGTGGTGCCATCCTCCATCACTACAACAACTTCTGTTAGCATAGAATATGTAGTGAGAGTGGATAATGCTAAAAATGGGAGAACATCTCCCTCCTCCTTGAGTCTACCCAAGACTCCCAGCACTGTGTCAAGTCCTCCTAAGGTCCTCACCCCTCTAGGATCAATGAGTGGTGCAACCAATTGTGAAGCATATCTCATCATTTCCTGATCTAGTGGTCTCCTAGGTGGAATGCCTCCATGAAATGAGACATCAATACCAAGAGTAGATTGCATATATGAATGGACAACTTTGTCCTTGCCCTTACTGTGCAAACCATTCTGCCTCTTCTATGCATCAACCTTCTGAAATAGATATGGTTGTGTGCTCCTCATCATATGATGCTAGCCATCCTCCCTAAATTCTCCTTTCATATGAAAGGTTTCATAATCTATAAATAATGGCACATGATGTTCATGGATTGTTCCTTGATCTCCACATATGAGATCCTGTGGAACTCCTTGTGAATGTACAAGAATTCCTCTTGTTGGAGCAAGTGCTCCATCTTCCTCTACATAATGTGCTAGATATGCTTTGGGTATGACAATGTTGTTGCTTCCAACCTTCTCTTCCTCCTCAATATGAATGGGAAACTTTTCACTAAGAGGATCCTCTCTTGAAAAAGGGATCTCCATGCCCTCTTTTCCAGGAGTATGAGATATAGAACTTACCTCTAGCAATGTATTATGCAAGATGTTAGCCTCTTCAATAGTTTTCTAAAGTGGAGTTGGGTTTATCGATCCTTCTAACCCATGCAAAGGATTTGTTTGTTTTGGTTTTTTTAGCTCCACCAAAGGTGTTTCAGAACATTTTTCATCAAACCTTTCCACTATTCTCCTAGTGAACTTTGCATAAGTATATGTATTTGCATTTTTTAATGAAAAAGATTCAAACAACCACCAAGCATAAGCCTCACCTTCAAAATGAAGTGCTGCTACTTTGATGGCTTCATTCTCTAAATTTTGGTGTTGTTGCACATAGGTGTCTGACTCCTCCACCCAAGCTGTAGCTGAACATTTAGGTGAACCATCAAAAGTAGATAGAAAGAATCTACCCACATCATGTTGCTTGCTCTTTGTGCTCCTTCCCTCCTTGATATTGCAAAACCCTTAGAAGTTAAGGTAATATTTGAACCTCTTAGATTGAGATTCATACTCTTGCAAATAATCACCAAGAGTCTCCTTCTTTGGCACAATTTCACCCTCCATCTCTCTTACAGTAAATTTGGGCATAAGACTGCATTATGAATCATAATGTGTGGCTGCATGCTCACACCCATGATGCAAAAATCTAGGGCTTGCTTCATATTCAAACCCATTTAGAGATTATTTGCACATCTCCCTTCTCATCTTCTTGATATCTTCATGAATTCTCTGCATAGTTTGAAAAAGAATCTTTGAGAGCCTCTCTTCCTTCCTTCCTTCCTCCAAATAATGGAGTCGTGTATTTTTTTTCTCTGTACATCTCCCCTTCTTGTGAGAAGCTTATCCTTATGGTGACATATTGGTTGAATGCACATAATGGCTGAATAACTGCATATATATGGATGATCATGCAAAGAAATGGCTGTAGCTCCTCCTACTAGATTTTCGGGAAAAGGTTGATCCTCCTCTTGGGAAAATAGCTCATAAAACAAGGGTTTAAACCATCCCATTGTAGCACCATGTAAAATAATGTAGACCCTCCAAGAAACTGTGTTGTGGCTGTAGGTGACTGCTTGGCCAAGTGCCGGATAGTGGAAATAAAGTCTAGAAAACTCCTCTCAGATTTCCTAAACAAGATCTCCAAGGAAGAGTGGGGAATTCCCGCATGAGAAAACCCTTGCAATAAACAGTACAAAACACTTAGCTAAACAATAGAAGAATTAAATAATACTAAACAGAAAACATACAAAATAATAATCCAAAACATAACCCATATGGCTGCCATCCTCTTCCTTATATAGATTATGAGCTTCCTTGCCTTTGGCCCCACTCAATTAGTTCATTTCCTCCATGCAATCCATCTCCCTCCAAAACTGCGTTATTCCTAATTTAATATCCACTCCTCCATAACAGCGTTGTTGACTTGGTCAAAGTTGACTTGTTCAACATGATCCAACCCCTGCTCACACTCAAAAGTGCTTTATTAGGCTACTTAGAAGGTCTCCTTTCACACTTGAAGTGTTTTTATTGCTACTACAGAGATTTATGGGCCTCCCCACCCATTTATTAACTTACCTAGTGATAAAATGATCTATAATATTCCATTTAACTAAAAGCTAAATTTTAGGAATATTACAAAGAGGGGGAGAACAATGGTTCAAAGGTTTCAAATTCAACATGCAGGACTATAAGGAATTTATCAAGCATTAACATAGTGAGGTTGAACTTAAAAATTCCATTCGAAGGAGTTACATTAAAGAAAATTTCTCAAAGATATTGCTTATCATTCAGAAGTACTTCACTTGTGAAGGGAGGTATCATAACGTTTATTCTTACCACTTCAGGCTTCTGCTACATTATGTTGGTAAGAAATCTCTTGATCTACCTTTTTACTTATATAGAAGCTTAGAAAAAATGGCAGATAAAGTTCAAGCTAAATTTGAATGAAATGAAACCTCACTCTCTCATCATGGTTTAATCAAGTTGCTGATTTTAGAGGAGTTAAAAAGACTAGGCAGAGACTAGTATTCTTTTCTATTTGTCAGTGGTTTTGAAGTGGTTTAGACCTAAAATAAATCCCAAAATTAGAGGTATACCATCACCTTCAGTGGCAGAAAAAAATGAAAATTTAGTGGCAGAGAAAAATGAGCCCATAGGGGCAGAGCAAAGTGAACCAGTAATCATGGAAACAGAGCAATTGCAGAAACTTGATACACCTGTTGTTTCACATGTAAAACAAAAGCCAATTGTGATAAAACCTGCAAAACAAGAGCCAAATGTGAGTAAACATGGTAGCAAAAGGATTACAATAAGCCAAACAGTGGCTAAGGGAAATTTAGATGACATTCTGCATGTTATTGATATTGAGGAAACTCCCATAGTCCAAGTTGAAGATATAGATGAGGGAGGAAAGAAGCTCAAGAAAGCCAAATTAGCAAAGAAGTTAGAGTTTGGAGTTGAGGATGCAGATTTCATGTTTCAAACTAGGAAACCCATGAAAAGACATGCTAGAAAACTCTTGGAAAGAAGTAAAGAAGTTCAGAGGGTCACTAACACTATCCAGCCACCACCAAGTATCATTGACCTATCATCACCTACAAAATAAGATCCAGTCATCAAGAAAAATAAAGGAAAGGAGGAAATCATTGAAAAACAGAGATTGAGGTCCTTGAAGAGGAGTTGAAGTTAGAAAATCATGAAATAGCAGTCTTGAAGAAAGAGGCAAGGAAACATAATTTCAAAAAGTGTAGTTTGATAAAATGAAAGAGATTTGGGAAGAGCAGGTTGATAGTGTGTCAAAGACCTTAGATGATACACAAAAATTTATCAAATGGACTTAGCCATTGAGAAGAGAAGTGAATCATGTTAGAAAAATAAACCTGCACTTGAAATCTAGCAACAAAAAATTTAAGGACCAAATCAAATACCTCCAAGAGCAGTTAGAATTTATCCATGAGGAGATAGAGAAGAAGGGCTTAAAGATGACTATAGTTGACAAACCCATAGCTCAACTCATCATTAATGAAGAGGAAACACCTCAAGGCTCTTAATTTTAGTTTGATTATGTTTTAATAGGTTAATGGCATGTTGAAAACCAAGTTTCTACATCTAGAGGTTACCTTTTTGAGACAGGGTCAAAATATAGAAATTTCACAGTTTTCCACAGTTTCATAGCATTTCCTAGGCTTGAAGCTACGAAAATACTACGAAAAATTTATGTAGCTTTATTTTTTCTTCTAAAACCATTTTTACAACTTTCAAGGAGGGGAAATGATAGTGATGATGTTTTAGGACATGATGGACGCCATGGAACAGCAAAGAAGCAAAAATTTTGAGTTAAAAAGCCATTTTTTGGATGCTATGAAAGCACGCTACGAAACTGCTCTATTTTCATAGCGAGATGTTTTTAAAAGTTTTTGAGCAGTTTAAAAGAAGTTTTGGATAGGTGGACACATCCAACATATTAAGGGGCCTTGCCACCAAAAATTTATGACTTGAAGACCATGAAATGGAGACAACTCATCAGCTGAAGCCTTCGTTGAAGATAGGGTCTTATTTTCCTGAAAAATAGGGTTTGTTTCCATATGTTGAGGAGGATATTTAAGATGTCAAGTAGTGATGAGCTATGTCACAAGATTATTCAAACATGTGAGGCTTAGTTTTCAGATATGTAACTATTTTAAACGATAATATAGTTTGATGTAATAAATAGGATTTTGAGTCCTATTAGGAAAAGGTCTATTTTAGAGTATCGCTATCATTTTCTGATTAAAATACATGTTTTTATGTTATGTAAGGTGTCATTAGAAGATTTTGATGAATCTGTCCAAGAGGCAGATCATCTCTGATGTAATAAGGTCTATTTAAAAGCAGATTATCAAAGTTGTAAAGGGTTGGAGATTTTTTGCACCATATGCATCTTTATGTAATTTGACTGATATCAGTAATATAGAGGACTTCTTCTTGACAGACCTGAGATTCTCAGGGATTTTTTAATGCCTTTCTGATCTATATTTTTATGTGTACTAATTGCATTAGATTTCATCTTTATTACTCGGAATTCATATGTGTATGCTCTAACTTCCTTTATTGATGAAATGACTATGTTGCTCTATGTTCTATGTGTAATTTCCCTTTGTTAAATATTGTTATATGCCTTAGCTTCCATGTCAAGGAACCTTTCTCACTTAATATACTGATTTTTTGACTTCATAAGCACAATTTTTTCAATCCTGCATTCTTTTCAACCTACATACACAAAAATCAAGTTACTTTTCAAATAGAGTTAGCCATCTAATCCTATCATTATATAATATCATAAACCCCTTTGAGAGAGCCCTCTCAATCTGAAGAGGTTAAGCTTCAGTCAAAAGCTGGTTTGAAATAGTTACATAGAGTTGTCTGATCAATAGCCAATCAAGTGCAATTTTGTGATAACAGAAGCTCTGAAAATGGTGTTCAACTGATCTAGGCATGACCTCCTCTCCCGGTGGCCTTGGGCTTATTTAATCTTCAAAGTTGAAACATCATTTACAGAAGTTATCCAATGCCTCTGAAACCTACACCATCATGCTTAGAGCATCAAAATCATCTAGGAATGACTCTTCTTGAGCCAAAATTGGTCGAAATATGCCAAAGTTATGGCTCATTCATTTTTCATTGTGAAGTTGATTCATAATTTTCTATTGAATTTAGAATTTTATTTTCTTCATTAATGTGGGAAATAGTAAAAATAGGTTGTATACCATTATCATCATCCATCCATTCTTCATCTTCTACTTCAATCAACGTTTTTTCTGGAGGATATAGAGTGAACTTATTTGTTGAATTTCCATTAGAAATAAACATATCACCATATCTACAACTGATGAAAGCATCAGCTGTAGCTAACAAAGGTCTTCATAATATAAATGAATGTCCTCCTAAGTTGTTCTTAGGATTAAAGATCATAAAGTCAACTGGATATTCCCAAGACTCTAAGGATACATAAATGTCTTCTAATAGACCATCTGGCTTGATGACTGATCTATTTCCTAATTGCAGTAATGTTGGTGTATACTGAAGGTTTGGAAGATTTAGTTTTTCCATGGTTTGTTTACTCATGATGTTTATGGCTGCTCCTAATTCAATCAATGTATTTGGAATCTCAATACCATTTATGTGTGTTTTTACAATGGGACTTCTTCGATCCAAATATTTTTGTATGGCTGCTTTTCCCATCATGATATCTACAAATTTTCCCACTAACTAGATTCTTTTCACTTCTTTTGTTTTTCTTCTTGATTTCTTTATACTCAACCCTTTTATTGTTTTTGCAAGGATTGGGATTTCCTAAATAGCTTGTAACAAAGGAATTTTGATACAGACATTTTTCAGCTCATCTAATAAATCATAGTTAGGAAAAAAAAATTCTTTTCTACCCCTCTATCAATTTGTAATATTTCAAGAAAAGGGGGTTTAGATATAGATAATGTTGGTTTCTCTATGATAGGAGTTGATTTTATTGGATCTTTTTGTGTTTTATTTTGAAAATTTTGATTCTAATGAAGAGATGTCCCTTCTCCAGAATGATTATTTTTGTTTTGAAGATTTTGATTTTGAGGAGAAACTTCATCATCAAAGTGCTCAAATTTCTCTTAAATAACAACAGAGGGATTTTTCTTTTCTATTATTCTACTAGATCTAAGTTGAAAATTTTTAGGATCTAGTGGATTTATCATACAAGTTTGAAAAAAATTTCCCTCAATGTTATAGATAGATTGTGCATTTTTATTATTTAGATTTGGGAGTGGCTGAGCAGGTAGTTGGTTTAGCCTTTGTGGAAATGGTAATGAAAGTTCTGGATTATGATTTGGGAATTGATGTTGTTGACTAGGTTGAGGAAAATGTTGTGGAGGATAGTTCGGATAAGATTTGGGATATTGGTGATATTGAGAATATATTCCAGAGGGATTATGCATTCCTTGTGCCCAAGGTTGAGGTTGATATCAATGTTGTTTCCATGGCATTGATGAATTCTAATTATTCTATGGGGGTTGGGTATACATCTGAGTATTAAAACCTTGATTTTGTGGCCCTTTCCATGGTCTTCTAGAGACAAAACAAAGATGATCTACTAGCTGTGGGGTTATTTATTCTTGGAAGATATCTTTAAGACCTGGTATAGAAGGGAATTGATCTCTTTCATGATTCTCTTTACATATGACATAGGTATATATGACTTTCAAATCAAGAGGACATTCTCTTAAGGCATGTTTCTTTCTGCACTCAAGACAAAAGATAGATAAGGCATCACTTTCATCTTTTTACTTGTTTTGTAATTTTAAGGCATATATTTGTTCACTAAGACTCCCTACAATATTTGTTTTTTGTTCATCAAGAAAAATTCCTATTTCTTCCCTACTTACTGTTCTAGCTACAGATTTATTCACTCTAGAGAGAACAAGATCTCTTGAATTTTTCCAATTCTTGAATTCCCTCTTGAGAGATGTATGCATAGTTCAGAGATATCGGGTAATTGAAATTGAGAAATGTCTCCTTTTTCCATCATATTAAGAATATCTATCCATTCATCTCTAATGGCTTTCAGCAGGAGAGATTTTAAATTATTTTGATCCAAATTTTCCATTTTAGCTATTTTTAAGTTGTAACCGAACCTCTCAATTAGGTCCTCTATGTTTTCATCCTCTATTTGCATGATATTAAAAATTTCATCTTTCTGACTATGAGGTATGCAATAATCCTGATATTTTTGCAAGAATGAACTCTTCATATCCTCCCATGTCCTAATAGAATGTGTTATTAAACCAATGAACCATTTTAATGTTGCACCATCAAGTGTTGTCGGAAATAATTTCAATTTTTGAGAATCTTGTAAGTAGTCATAAGATCTACATAAAACCTCAAATTCAAATAGAAATGTTTTATGTTCTTCATTTCTTAGTCCATGAAAATTGGGAAGGATAGAAGGTGAGATATTATTCATTGTAGCAGTTGTATCGTCATCATAGATAGGAAATCCAAGAGGGTCTTCTCTATTATCATCTCTATTCTCTTCCCCTCTTCCTCTTCCTCTACCTCCTCCTCCATCTCTTCCACCTCTATTTTCTCCACCTCTTCTTCCTCCTCCTATTCTTATGTTTTCTCCATTCATTTTTTGTACTCCTCCTTCTCCTTCTCCCGCAATTGTAGATTCCTTGGAACTAATAGAGGATTCTATTCTTTGAGTTATTTTTTCTTCTTCTGGTTCTTCTATCAACGGTATGTTGAAGAATATTTCTTCTTCTTTTGGTTCTTCTATCAATGGTATGTTGAATAATATTTCTTCCTCCTCCTCACTAGGGACTTCTAGCTCTTGAGCTGATATTTTTTCTCCATTGGTGGTTAAAAAGACTACTCATGTTGTTGGAGATCTAGGATCTTCTTCTTCTATGACTGCTTTAGTTGATGAAGTTGAAGAATATCTAGGCTGAATTTCTGACCTTCAGATTTCAGGGAGTGTATGTTTTAAGAAGGAATATGAGTTTGAGATGGTGGCATGGCATTAAAAGGTCTTGGTCGGGTGAGTGGTGTTGTTGGTATAAAAATTCTATCTCTAGCTACAAATCTACCCCTAGAATTTCTTTCTCTATGCATATCATGTTTTTGTTGTTTTTTTAGATTTAAGAAATAGGGCTCCTAATTACACTTCCCCGGCAACGGCACCAAAATTTTTATTCAATTCAATGTCTTAAATTGTTATCATAAATTATCGACCAGAGTTAGTATTCTTGTGAAGTGCAGGTGCACTGTATATGCTCAAAGCCTATATTTATTAATTCGTTGTGTATATTTTATATGTTTTTTTGGGGGTTTTATGTTTTATCTTCGATGTTTGAATGAAATATAAAACTAAGAACTAATATAGGGAATGAAACCTAAACTTAATTAAAATATTCTAATGAAAATGAAAAACGAACAATTGACTTCAAAAGAACTAGAAAATAGACTTCAGTGTTTTTGTGTTTTTAGAGATTTTATATGAATGAAATCTAAAAGAAAGAAAGTAACTGAACCTAGAAAAATTTTAATGCTTGAAAAATAAACTTAATAAGGAATAAAAGGAAATGTTTAATATTAATCTAAGGAAATTGGTCTATGAATTATTCTAAAGAAAATATTCTAATAACTAGAAAATTAAAGTTACAAGAAGGAAGAAAAGGAAATGTAAAATTAAGAAAGAAAAATGATCTAAGACAATTTTATATTGCATAAAAATAAACCATGTTTAAATCTATGCTATATTATCCTATACCGACAATTATCTTTAAAATTTCTATAAAAATAATTTTAAAATTATTGAATTAAAGAAGGATGATGCTAGGATTCAGCTATAAAACAGATCCTTGCATATAATAGAGTGTGTGTTTCTTTCAGTATGAAAATTCTCATCTAATTCTTCATTAAAACTACAGTTGATTCAGCTTAAAATATATATAAAGAAAAGAGAGCGATACAAACAAAAATACTAATATATAATAACACAAGAAATTCCAGATTCAAACCATTTTGCCAAATATTACAATGGATGGCCTCTCGGCTCTCGGCCCTTTACAAAAAATTTCAAACCATTTCTCTCTCTCTCTCTCTCTCTCTCTCTCTCTGTTCCTCACTGTTTTTCATCCTCACACAATCCTCCTATTTATACATAATTATGAATTTATTTCAATCCATGATTTCCTCCACACAAATCTCAACCAAAATCTAAGATAGATTTATCCCTTTTTTTGGACTCAACTAAGTCCCATTTAAGGAATTCCTAATCCCTAGACTATCTACCTAATTCAACTCCACTCATATCCTTAATTTATTAAAAGAATATTTATAATAATCCTCATACTTCCATTTTCCTCTCAATTTATTAAAAATGAGCATAATAATTGATTAAATAATTAAAAATACATCACCCCCTATTTACACAATATTTTAATGAAAAATCATGCAGGATGCTCTTGCTTTAGACTCCCCATGTAGAGAACTTTCCATAGACTCTTGTCTATGAAGTCTGTCGCTTTTATGTAATAATGTGACAGCCACAAGTCTTGATGACTTTCTCCCTCCAAGATTCCAAACTTTTCTCTGTCGCTAGTCCTTTAACGTATCAACTCCATTTTTTAATTCATAACTTACTCTGTCAATTGGATTCCATTGGTATTTACAACAATTTCTTCTACCAATTCCTCGGAGTAACTCCTCTTTGTTTGATGCTTTCATATTCAATTGCTTTGAATAGTCAACTTTCTGAAGCGAAGAATAATCAAGTATTTCTTCTTGAACATAACTGTAGTCATTGATTGCTTTTATAACAATAAATTTCTCATCCGATGTTGTACCTGCATTCATCAACAAACTATTAGTTTCAAAAATATAAGACCTTTCTCCCTCTTTTGATGCCTCAAGCACCAATATCCCATCATTTACTTTCTAGATTTCAACAGATCCTGTTTTGAATTGCTGGCTACTTTCATCTTTATCCTGTTGGTTCAATACTTCTGTTTCTCTTATGTCTTGAAAGATATAACTTTCTTGCTACTCTTGATTTTTCGTCTCATCTCCAAACACTTTCTGCTCAATTTCTCTTATTTCAACATCATATTTATTTATGTTTCCTTCTATATCTATAGCCATATTATCATTTGAAAATTTCTAACATTCACTCAAATCTATAAATGTTAAAAACATTTCATCTTTATCATGCACAGTAACTACAATCTCTTCTATATTAAGTTCCATCTCCCCTTCAGGTTCCTTAAGTCATCGTTCCAAGAAATATATTTCCATCTGAAATATTTTCAGCATTTCATCACAACCTTCATTCCCAGCTTCATTCTTCTTCTAGCAATATTCCCGAGTTATCCTATTGTCTGTGTCATCGCATTGCAAAATTATGTCAAAACTTTCATTAAATAAATTCATTTTTTTGCCTCCTTGGAATATCACTTCGGCATTTTCATTATGCTTATGAACCATAATAGCTTCAATTGGCTATTTTACACCAAAAAATAATTCATTTATGATTTCTTCCTACTACAACAAATCAATACCTTCATCCTCTGAAAGAAATTCTCCTTCATACTTCACCTTAAGAGTTTCATTCATCTCTGTGACAATTTTAACATACTTTCCACCATCTTTCGCACATCCTGCAAACATACACAAACTATGAGATTTAAAAATACAAGGCGTCATAGCCTTATCTGATTCTCTTGTCAAAAATTATTCTGAACTATTCCAATAGTTCATGATATCTTTCTTATTGATCTCTTCACCCAGAATTTAACCCTGTTCTAGGCCACAAATGGAAACTTCCATTTTCAACTCAAAATCTTTGAGTTCTTCACATATCATTTGTACACTCATCATCTACTTGAGCTTCCATAGCTCTTCTGTCAACTGTATGTTTACCTGTTGTTCCCTCTTTGTGTGTAGCCTCTGCCACTTCACTTTCTTCCTCATGGTCCAACCATGTCTCTGGTCTTTATTTCTCTGCAACAATTCCATCAATAACTCAAGGTGAAATGTTATCTCATCTTTCTCCCGCTCATACTCTTCATCAGAAAACTAATTACATATGCCATTTTCCTTGGCATTTTCCTTCTTCTTCCTTATGTTGTGGTCATTCTCATAATCTCTGAAATGACTGACACCAGTCATCTTCTCCTCCTTTGTGAACTTCATCTATTCATGTGTGTATTTCATTCAAATCCCCTTTTTAGAAAGCCTTCCTACTTTCCATTCAACAATACAAGCTCTGTACTTGTGCTTGACCTCTTTCAGTTCTCTGTCTTGGAATCATTTCTGGTAACTCTCTTACTCCTCTTTGCTGCAAAACAACAACTGCAATATTCCATGTGTTATAATGACCAAACTCTTTGGGTGTTGGGCTTTGCCGATTATGCACCCAATTACATTCAAACCTTTGACTTGATTTAAGACTCTTTTTGACCTAGAATTTACATCAACGTTTCATCTTGGATGAAAAATACACCCTTTTGCACAATAATTCAATATTAACTCAACCTATCCAAATTTTCATTTGACCCTAACATCTATTTGACTTCAAAGATTGACCCAATAATTACAATAGTGGATATTTTGAATTAACTCAAGTTATACAATATACCCATGAACATCCACCTTTAATACATTCATGATGTAAAATCTTCACTCTCTCTCATACTCCATTCTTCAGAAAATATCACAAGTCACCAATTACATCATCTCCCATTATCATTTACTCACATGATACTTTAGCCTTTAGATTGAAATGCAATTCAATTTTCCCAAGATTTATTTTAAAATAAAATAAATCATTTAATTTTCACATTAAAATACCTTTTCAAAATGATGTATCATACCTTATGCTCCCTTCAAGGTTATTTAACAAACCTTCTCTTCGTGATTTCAACTCTTCGGACTTCACTCTTCTATGTTGTCTTTACACTGTGAATATTTGCATTTCCTTCATACCATAGTCTCTTCAACACGCTTACCATCGTAAGTAGGCAGTTTTCCTGCACTTCTATGCAAATCATTCTTTGCAGTGACGGTTCGCATGCAACACCATCTCTCCTCAGTGCACAAA
The DNA here is from genome assembly GCA_034641835.2 of Pinus albicaulis. Lineage (NCBI taxonomy): Eukaryota > Viridiplantae > Streptophyta > Pinopsida > Pinales > Pinaceae > Pinus > Pinus albicaulis. The sequence continues at coordinate 81,297,105 of CM076582.1, forward strand.
ACAATTCATTCACAAGAATTTCTCAAAAAATTCTTTTAGTATGGTGGCATTACCATATTTCTCCGCAGCAACAAATAAAAACCATACTTGAACCATACTCGTACATCAATTTCTGAGATGGACTCCAATTCCATTCCTTAAACGTATGGATTGATTTCATTCTTTCATAACTTTTACAAAATCTTAACTTCTCAAATATGGCAAGGGAAATTAAATCATCCAATTTTTAAAATACCTTTAATCAATAAATATTTATCCATTCAATGAGCACTTACCTTGAATCTTCTTGTGGTTGAAATGATCCAACCCCTCTCTCTCATATTCATTTAGGAATATATTCAAGCCTCTGCAGAATTTGTCTTAGGCAGACTCCCAGCTATCTAACTCCAAACTCCACCTGAGCTTTGTCTACAACCCACCATCTAGTTTTGAATATGCAATGTCAATTTTCTAACAATCTCATCTGAGAAAATAATTCTCTTCACAACAGTTTTCTAGCATAAATCTTTTCCCAGCAAATGATGTTGGAAACCTTCAAGGTATACACAATCTAATAATATATTTGGAAATCACCATTTTCCAACACAATTTCCATTCAACCAACTGTGCTTCTACGCAAATTCCATTCACCCAACTTCACACAAATTCCATTCACGAAAATGCCATTCTCCTAACTTCACACAAATGCCATTCACCCAACTGTGCTTCTACACAAATGCCATTCACCCAACTTCACCATTTACCAATGCAAATTCCATTCACTAGTTACCAACATGGGAAACTGCATTTGGAAGAAAAAAATGCTTCACTATTGCAAGCTCTTCCAACACGAACCATTCACACAGGCATATCAAAACAAATGCAACTAAATATGACTTCAAAGCCGCCAATTTTGGAACATCGCTTAGGAACAAGCACTGCATTTCTTTTGAAGCTACTACAAATATAAATCATTGCATAGAAATCAAAGTAATTGCACCCAGGTAACACGATTCCAAACTGACTATATTCATAATGGAATATGCTATCTATAACGCATACATCGAATGTTGATGAAGTTCTTTGCTCCCAATACACTTACCACGCAGGAAATCAAACAAATAGAAATCGAATAATACGATTTCAACCGAATGTACAGGCATATCAGAATGGAGTTTTCTATTAACACAGATATCAAATGCTACTCGTCATCATGACTTGTAATGTTCCAAAATTGGGATTGCTACACTATTGGGAATAATCTGAGTTATTACCAATGTGGAGCTTCAACAAACCATGAGCATGGCAATGAAGAACATCTCAATAGATGTAAAATAACATCAACCTAGCATATGAAAGAACCTTATCAAGATTTAGGCCTATATTCTCCTTCCTGAGTGGGGAAATGCAACAATACAGGGCATAAAATTGTTGTCTTCAGAAAATAATGTTATTCAAGTGAAAAATGGGACTTGGATCCCTTAGGAGACATGATATAAAGTTCACATGCAGAATGATAGGTGAAAGAAATAACTCTAGCTCATATAAATAGATCTCCCAAGTCAATGCAGCTAAAATAAGCCAAAAACCCCATAGTCTAGCTCATGCAGCAACTACTGAAGAAAGGAATGCGTTATTATGATGAGGGTTTCTACAATAAATGATGAAGTAAGACTAATATGCAACTTATATTTATAAAACAATAGAGAAATGGAGTTTTACACTCTTATACAGCAAAAACAAGACACCCGGCAAAGGTTTCTGGAAAAATACATGTACAAAGTAGCACTACATAAAATAATGCATTTTACCGCAAAAATTTATTAAACATGACTGAATATGACATATAAATTCTTAATAATACATAGATTGGCCTTAGGCCTTCTTATTGGAGCTCCCGGAGGGAAATAAGCACCTCCTCCTAAAATTTTAGCATACAATCAAAGGATGTAGCTCTACTGCTCCTGCTCCTGCATAAAAGACGTAGTTCATTGAAGGAGAATATGCTGTGGCTGAATGTAGATGAATGGACTCAAGCCAAATACTGAAATGAAGCTCAAATCCCTCCCCTTTTATCCCTTAAGAAATCTGATCTAGAGAGAGGATGTAATTTCCACATAGAAATTCCTTGCACTAAGCAGTGCAGCAACTCCGGTTAAATAGTTGAAGCATGCAATTGGTCTCAAGACCAAAATAGATGAATACATGAATGAATCTCCTTTGATTCTATGCCTTCCTTTTATCTTTTGTGTGCCCCCTCACCCTAGACCCCACACAATGTCAAGGTGACTTCTTCATGAAGCTTCCTCTTTCAAAACTGTGCTGCCCTAGCTAGCTTCCCTCCTCTTTGTGACAACGCTATTGACTTGGTCAACTGGAACCAATCCACCTGCAATGCATCTGTTCAAACCAAGGGATCTTCAATCCGGTTCTCATATGTGTGTCTAGGCTGCTCCTTGTTCACATTGAGCTAGTTTACTTGAGTGTTTCATTCCTCCTCAAGAATGCATGTTGACTTCATCAAACTTGACCATGTCCCCATATAATTTGTCCTTGTTCACACTTGGAAGTGTAAAGCCAACTCCTAAGGTTATCTCCTTCCTTACTAAGGTGGAATTTATTCATAATTTTATTGTTCATGGGCCTCCTTACCCATTTTTTCCTCTCCTAGGTGAAAGTAGAAAAATCTAATGTTCCAAATTGCTATGTGCAAATTTGGGAACATTACATGACTCCACGGGAACTGTGTTAGTTCCTCACACAGTCACACAGGAACTAATTCTGCACACCAAACCACAGTGTTGTGTTATTTCTCATGGCTCCAACGATACTCGAACTTTTGTTGACTTGAGTTCACACAATGTGAAAAACAATAGGTTGTTGCTAATGCTCTTGGGTACCACACATCAACACATATATTGCACAATCACCATGGCTCCACAGACCATGCTTCAGAAACACTGTATGACGAAGGATTTTCTTCTCGACCAACACTCCTCATGAAAATAAACATCTCTAGCTAGAATTACAAGGCTGCTAATGGCTATATCACTGAGATCAAAATGATTTGATCTGCAGATTGGACAGTCATCGATGCTCACCAATCACTCAAATAACATTTCAATCCAAAATTTTCATACAATAAGAAAATAAATTTCAATCAAAGTATACGATGTCAACGGACTGTATATATACATCACTCATATATGCCACACGCTACTTACACCATACCTCCACAGTCTGTGCATATCATATGGACGTTTCTTATACCATATGCCATGGGTCTGTGTTTAACCTTCACGCAGACTCCAAGAACTGAAGCCACACACCCAACCACGATATGAGGCTGTGTACATACAATCCACAATATTCAACCTTCGTTGTGCTTGTAATCTCTATCGCACTCCACTGCTACAAGGTGTTATGACCACCCTTACATGACCGCTGTTAATACTGCATGTTCCAATGCCTCTCAATGCATCATGCATTGCTTGTGGTGTCCTTACCTGCGTCCACACCAATTCTTGATTTTTCCACAATCCACTACAGCATAGTAATCACAAGAGTGCGTTAAGGCTACCACTATTCATGTGGTTTAAAATAAAGTTGAAACAACCATTTCAACTGCTAACGCAATATGAAATCTAATTCACGCTCATAAAAAATCTTCACAAGGTCGACTCTTAAAGAGAATATACATTTGGAAACTAATCAAATCCCACACAGTCTTCTCCAACCTTATGCTCTGATACCAAATGATGTCAGGATTCTGCTATAAAAAAAATACTTGCATATAATAGAGTGTGTGTTTCTTTCAATATGAAAATTCTCATCTAATTCTTCATTAAAACTATAGTTGATTTAGCTTAAAATATACATAAAGAAAAGAGAGACATACAAGCAAAAATACTGATATATAATAACACAAGAAATTCCAGATTCAAACCATTTGGTCAAATATTACAATGGATGGCCTCTCGTCTCTCCGCCCTTTTACAAAAACTTTCAAACCATTTCTCTCTCTGTGTCTGTATTCTTCATTGTTTTTCATCCTCACACAATCCTCCTATTTATATATAATTATGAGTTTATTTCAATCCATAATTTCCTCCACACAAATCTCAACCAAAATCTAAAATACATTTATCCCTTTTTAGGACTCAACTAAGTCCCGTTTAAGGAATTCCTAATCCCTAGATTATCTACCTAATTCAACTCCACTCATATCCTTCATTTACTAAAAGAATATTTACAATAATCCTCACACTTACATTTTCCTCTCAATTTATTAAAAATGAGCAGAATAATTGATAAAATAATAAAAAAGACACCACCCCCTATTTACACAATATTTTAATGAAAAATCAAGTAGGATGCTCCTGCATCAAAGAAGATTGTCTATTTAAATGTTTTCTAAATACAAAAAAAGAATTAATACAAACTATGATTAAATCCTATCATGTAATTGAAAACTTCTCTCTACTTATCAAATGAAAAGTACCCAAATTAATCCTATGAAAAACAGAGTATTAAATTAGTCTCTAATTTTATTCATTACTGAAACGAAATATTCTATTATAAATTCTATGAAATGGGAAGTACTAAACCTATAAATATTCTATCTAAATGACTTTTGTGTTTAAATTGAAAGGGATAATTGAACGAAGAAGGAAAACAAAGTATTCTTCCTATTTTGCAAATGTAAAATGCTTGTTTGTTTTGAGATGTAAGCTTACTATGTAAACAAATGTAAAACAAAGGTTCATTCCATATTTTAACAAGATTACGACATCAATATAATTAAGGAAATAGAAACACTTAAAGAATTAAACTTATGAGAAAGGAACAAAATTCATCTTATGAAAACTCAACATCTAACTAATGAAAAACTCGAGAATTAATCTATGCAATTATGGAAAATTAAACTAGAAAGCAACATAAATTTATGCTATGAAACCTTTTCTGCGTATGGGGGCACTACAATATAACGACTTGAAGAATTAAATGAGACTAATTACGCATCAATGGTCTTGAAATTCGCCTTCTCCTTGCACTAATAAAATAGAGTTTCACTATGTAACAATATTACATAAATTGAACTTGTTTCTGTTTCAAAACAACCTGATATTTATAACAGATTAAATTCAATTTTTTTGAGATGATATCACTTAAATATATTAATGAAACTGAGAAGTATAATTCTAAATAGGACTATGGTCTTCATAGTTTTCATGATTTTCTACGTGGAGAGAAAATCATGAAGCTTCCAACTTCTCATCCATTGTCTCGACCTTTTGTTAGACTAATCCTTTGACCGTGATTTTAGGCGTGATTTATCTCAATTTTGGATAGGTGAGTAGGAAAAAATCCATGTATGGATCATTTAAAAAATACCCATATGATTCGCTCCTCTCCTTTATCTTTGGAACCTATCAAACAATGTGAGTAGCTACAGAAACAAAGATCAGCTACAGAATTACATGAATTATGTAGCTAAATACAAAATTCATTAAAATAATAAGAAACATTAGAATATAAAATATCGATCATTTAAATGCCTTGTTAGAGTGAAAATTTATCAATTAACATTTCTTTGGTTTTTGAATTATGTCAACAATGAAGGAAAAGTGGTGAAATAGATGTCAAAATAAAGACAGACTTGAGACTCAACATATCTATCTGCAAGTTGCAACACTGTAGTGGTCTTTCTTAAAGCTCCTTGGAGGTTGAGCTTCAACATGGTTTATTTAGTAATCACATTGATATTAGCCCCAATATCAATCAATGTATGAGGGAAAATGATACCATCAATGTTTACATCCAGTATTGGACTCCCAGGGTCTGAGTATTTTGGGAAAATCACTCTCCCCAACATCAAGTTAGATAATTGACCCATAAAATTGATGGTGTGGGTGTCTCTCTTCTTTCTTCCAGTATTTTTGAAGCATTTATATTTTATAATATTATTATATATAAGAACATACTTAATATCCTGGAGAAGGGGTATATTTACACACATATTCTTCAATTCTCCCAGAAGTTCAGTATCTTCTGGGGTGTGATAGCTAGGATGGATCAGTCTATCAGGAAAAGGGGGTGGATTTACTTGAGGGGTGCTCTCTTCATTTTCCTCTTCAATATCTTTAGGTGGATATGGTATATGGTTATCTAATAGCACTCTCCCAGACCTAAGGTTAATCACATGGATCTCCACATCATAGGTAGGGTAAGATGTCTCTCCACATAGACTTGTTGTGCATGTTTGCTATTCAAGTTTAGATTAGGTTGAGCAGGAATTTGAGGTTTCTTAGGTGGAGAAGGATCAGTGAATTGAGGTTTAGATTGGGTTGGAAGCATTAAAGTAGGAGGATTTTTTATTTGAGGCATCCACCCTTGTGATGGGTTCCTCCATCAGGGAGGTTGGGAAGCATATGGCTGAAATGGTAGATTGACAGGTTGCAGATTATATGGAAGAGAATAAGGACAAGAAGGAGGTGTGGGCCATGATGGATGAGTAGTGGAATACCAAGGCTGTAAGGGTGAATTTTGGTTTCAATTGTAGTAATAATAAGGTGCACCTTGCATGCCCTGTTGGTATGGCCAAGGTCTTTGAGGCCTCATTTGATTTATAAAGCAGAGTTTCTCTTGTCCACCTTCCACCCCTTGGTATACAAAACTTATGCCGTGAAAGGAGGGACATTTTTCTGTTGCATGATTTTCTTCATAGACTGAGAAAAATTCTATGACATTCATTGGGAATTCATTCCTAGGGTCTCTTCTAGTGCATTTAGGGAAAAATATAGCCAGGGCTCTCTTTGCCTCCTCTTTTTTCCTTTTAATATGCATGCTTTCCATTTTCAAGGAAAATATATGCAACATTTCACTCTTGAAATCCTCTAACATGTTCCCTATCTCAATTTATATGGATGGGGTGGAGGAAGAGGTACTGGCCAAGCCTTGATTACTTCTACCATTTTTTATGGCCTCCCTAGGATGGTTCCTAAACATAATTTTGAGGTCATCATAGGCCAACTGATATATATCTCCTCCATATAGAATGTTTAGGGTTTCCAACACTTCCTCCCTAATCCCTCGGAGAAGAACTATATTGAGTAATTCAAGATCAAGGGTTCAATTGTTCCTCTTGTAGTTCAGCTAAAACCTTTCCTCATAGTCTTCAAAAGATTCATCAGGCCCTAGGGTCATCCTAAAAAATTCTTCCTTGGTTTCTTTGGACCTACAATATTCTATGTATTTCTTGTTGAAGGAATTTTGAATTTAGCCCTAGGTAGTGATGTTGTCCCTAGGCAGACCCATGAACCAACGTAATGGTGCATCACTGAGGGTATAGGGGAAAAATTTAAACATTTTTTCATCTGAGGCATAGTCATAAGTCCTACAGAAAACAACAAAATCAAACTTGAAAGTGTCAGAGTCCTCGAAAGTTAAGCCATGGAAGTGTGGAAGGGCTGAAGGGTTGATTTTTTCATCATCGTCTGTCCATTGGTTTCTCTTACAAGAAATACCTCTTTGTTTATTTTCTCAACCATAGCGTGAATAGGTGAATTAGGTTCCCATTCTTCCCCAATATGCTCTTCAAATTATTCAGGGTGCTCACCTAGAGGGTATTATAACTCACGGTCACTAAAGAAGAGTGAAGGTTGACTATGTGGGGATATGGGGGTTTTTGGTAAATATTTTCCTTGGTTTTCCCTACTCCTATGAGGAATGAAAGACAACTTTTTTTTTCTTTTCACTTTTTCAAAAATTATGAAAATCAAAAACATAAAATAATGCTTAAGAAGAAATAAGCATCCACTTAAACACCTCCATGAAAACGGCCCCAAAAATTGGTGAGCCTTGTTATTACACCAAGAGTGTTGAAAATCCCAAGGGCTAATCAGTTTTACTTATCAACCCAGGGTTTCTAAAAACTTAAAGGTAACAATTCTATATGCACATCGGATGGATTCTATTCATGCACCCTCAACTAGGTCTTCTGGTCAGTAGTAATTCTAGGAAATTCCTCCTACTTGATTAAATTGAAGCTAGCTAATGTAATGCATGGAATTAATTCTAATCTAATACAAAGAGTGTCTATCAAACTTCTACTTGCAATTGAAAATGAAATAAAGCATAAACATTTAAACTACTTGCAGAAACAAGAAATTATGCTATGGAAATCATTCATCTAGCTATCTATTCATTTGTAGAAAATAAAGTATTCTATCATCACACACTTAATCAAAGCATAAAACAACTCCTATAAACTATTTCATTCAACTTGTACTTGCATGTAGAATTCAATCTAATTCTAAAATGAAATAAAACACTAATTCCTAGTCTGTTTTTGCAGCAAGGAAGGAAGGAGATTTGGAGTGACCTAAGGGTCTCTTTTGACCATCAATTCGGATATGGGAGTAAAGTGCATCCTATTTTAGGTTTAAAAGGAAAAAAGGAGCAAATTTGGAGTGAAAATGGTGGCCTAAATCGCTACAAGATGTCATGTAATTGCTACAGGAAGTCTAGAAGTGCTACAGGAAACATGAAAAAGGTGCAAGGAAGGTGTGGAAAGGTGAAAATAGGTGAGGGGGAGGTGAAAAAAACCTCCAGCCAAACTCACAACCCTAGGGAGGTCTCTTTTTCACTTGGATAGGTTTCGACGGTCATGGTGAAGGTGGTTTCACAAAACAAGGTTTTGGTGGAAGAATTAGAGGTTGGAGAGAAGAAGGATGATTGTGATGAAAAAGGTGCTCATCCCGCAGCTATAGAAAATCCTACAATCAATGCACACATTCATGCATTGATTATTGACTAAATAACATGTTCAAAAGTGGAAAAGATTAGTCGAATATACAACCCTACTTAACCTATGCTAAAATTGATCTAAGCACAAATCTAAATTCTAACTTACAGTAAGCATATTATGAACATGATGATCACACTATCTAACTTTCAAATAAATCATAAACAAAATATTTTTATCTATGGGTGGAGATCCTTCTCCTAAATTTCCCATGAGAGAGGTGACAAAGAGAAGCTACAAGCACAGTTTCGATAGATTTTTGATGCTACTAGAATGCAAAGGTACCAAACAAAGTGCTGAAACATAAAGAGAGAATAAAAATACAAAAGAGGGACTTAGCTAATGTATTGGACCCTAACCCAAAATCATCAACCCTATGAGACTAAATTAGTTATGGAAAAAACATTTTTCTCATTATCATTGCATAAAAGTTCTAGTACATCATATTGCAATAAAAATAACACTTAATCAAAGCTCAAGAGCTACCTAGTTGAATACAAATTTAAAATCCTAATGATCTCTTGCATATGTTTATTTATACAAATGGGTAGCTATCAAAATCTCTCTAAAAAGTAGGAATAAGTCCTCCTTGATCTCGAGAAGAGTGGAGCTTGGCTCCTCATAACTACTACTTTGGTTGGATGCCTTTGCCTTCGAGCTGTTGGGACATATCTCTCTATAATCTTGGCTGATCGAGAGAGTTAAGGAGGTGGGAAAAAATCCTACAATCTCTCCTTGTTGTATACTCTAGGCCCTTAAGTGGAAAATATCTCAAACATGGCTTCATTTCCTACAATTAATTCAGATTAGGCAACAATGCATGGAAAAAATCCTACACCCTTCTAATGAAGCATAAGATGACAAAAATGTAAGTAAATGTGAGAGAGAGAGGTAACTTAATAGGCTAAAGTATGGAATTTTAACTACTTAATATACTTGATAATGGACCTCATCACTATGATTATCATAGTAAATCACAATAGGGTCGATCATCTGACCAAGTAACCCAACAAGAATATTTCTCATCTAGATATCTTCACAAGTTTCTTGACTAGCAGCCATGTACTCTTCTTCTACCGAGGTGAGTGAAAATCATCTCTGCTTCTTGTTGTACCAAGAAACTGTTGTTGAACCAACACTGAAAATTCCTCTTGAACTTCCCTTCTGATCTTATGGACTTTCGGCCCAATCTACATTTGTGAAGCCTTGGGGCTTCACTCCCTCTATTTTTTTGTGCCAAAGTCCAAACTGAGTGGACCTTATGAGGTACCATAGTACAATTTTAACAGTCCTCCAAAATAATTTGGTCGGTTGAACCATGGGTTGGCTCAAATTATTGACCATATAACACATGTTTGGCCATGTTTTCACCAAATACATGAGAGATCCCACCAACTTCCTATACACAGTAGAATCCACTTCCTCACTTGAAGTGCCATCCTCTTTCCTCCTGTTGGTCCTAGAAGAGTCTCCATGGATTTTCATTTGTCCATGTGGAACTTCTGAAGTATCTCATTGGCATACTTTCCCTGAGAGACAGCTAGTTCCCATTCTCTCTATCATACTTCCAAACCAAGTAAATGGTGCATCAACCCCATGTCCTTCATTTTGAACTCTATTGCAAGGTCCTCCTTGCAATACTTGATAATTTTTTCATCACCAGTCAAAATAAAGTCATCAATATTTAATAATATAATCAACAATTCACCTTCCACCAAAATCCAGTAAAGGTTTTCATCTACTTCATTTTTGGTGAAGCCCAAATCGGGCAGGTAGTTATCGATGCTAGTGTACCAAGAACGGGTTGCTTATTTCAGCCCATAGAACATTCACTTGAGTCAAAACAAATGTGACTCTTTGTCGAAGGACTTAAATTCTTCAGGTTGTTCAATTTACACCTCCTCCTCAAGCACTCCATCAAGGAATGTTGTCTTCACATCCATCTGGTGGATTTTTCACCCCATTGTTGAATTCTTAGTTGAATTGAGAGGGGGGGGGGGGGTGAATCAGTTCAATACATACATGAACTTTTTAAATTTTTCATTAGCTTATTTACATCTTAATTTTGTATTCAACCTTAGTATATGAACAGTCTTAATATGTTGCAGCAAGTATTCAATTAATGTGACATTAAACTTATTATGAGAGCAACAAACATTAAGCAGATTTGATAAGTCATCTCAGCACACAGGCAACACAGATAGAGACTGCAGATATAAGTGGAAACCCATAAAGGGAGAAAACCACATCTTATTATTGTTGTGATGCAAAGGCAAGCTCCAACTCCCTCTCACCACTGTTTTTCTACAGGCACCAACCTACAGGAGGCTCCAACCTCAATTCTGCAAGCTACAACTTCCAAGGAAGATCCAACTCCCTTCAATTTTCTACAGGCACCAACCTACAGGAGGCTCCAACCTCAGTTAGCTACAACTGACAGCTATCAAGCTTCAACTTCCTCAATTTATCAAAAGAAATGTTGTTGATTTACCTCAGATATCAGCTCTGTTCTGTATCATCTCTTTCTTCTCCTCTCTTCCTTATCTTCTCTGACTTAATCTTCAATACTTTTCATTCTCTATCCTTACTCTCTCTAACCTCACTATGCATATCAATATGATATTACTTATAGAGAATACCTAATGAATGTTTGTATTCCTCAAGGAATTCGAAATGGATAGCCATACCTGTTAGTCTTCTACCTTCTCATTTATTTTTGGCTCACTCAGAAAAATATAACTGTAGTTACCAATTTAACACTACAGTGGGAATTGTTTCTCTTCCGGAGACTTGCCAATGCATCAAAACAATATAAATTAAAATAATTTACATTCAATTACAATGAAAACTCTAGCTCACTCATTCAGCCTCTTGGCTCGCTGCGCATTTGTCTTTTCTTTGACTGTGTCTTTGTCCCTTTCGGCTCTGTTTGTTTCCTTGTTCACTGTCGCAGGGTAACGGCCATATCCCATATATATGTGACCGTGATTGTGTGTCTGATGTATATATATAAAAGTTTATCTGGAAATCTAATTAAATACCCTGAATAAAATCAGATTCTGGCGCATATAAAAATGTCTCTCCATTTCCTTTCCCTGCGTTGGCAATTTGAATAAGTGTATGCGGTAGCTTATCTTTTGACATCTTTGATTTACAATAAATCCCCAGTTCACACTCTTCATATACGGAAACTTTACCTGTTTCAAATCTATGGTTAAACCATAGTCCAACCCACTTCATAAGCCATTAAATGAATATTTCAACTTTGGATTACAACTCAATATATTATAAGCCCAAAGCTTATCCTTTGCATATAACAATAATATGCTCAGCAAACAATTTCATTTATACAAGGTTGGGCTTGCGTTTAGAACTTGAAGAATAACTCGCTTTTCTGCATATGTTAACCTATGTCGAGACTTTATATTGCACCAAATATCATATCTGACCCACGACACTTTGATTTTAGTTATCAATTTCGACTTTGATTTAGCTAACGCTTTATCAATCTCGACTTTGGTTAAAACACAGACTTTAATATATATATATAAGGAGTTGGGCTCCACTCTCCAAACATTTTCTTTTCCCCGATGCGATGAGCCTCATCCTATGAATTCTGTTTGTTATTACATCCTTTGTAATTTTCCCGATGCGATTGATCGCAATCGCATCCTTCTATAGGATGTGCCGATGTTCCACCATTTTTCCGATGCGATGGAATACCTTTAAGCCAGACTTCAAACACACATGAGTCACCGTGTATAATGAGTCGGGTATGAAACTCAATCGCAATCGGAACTTTTGTTAACAAGTTCCGATGCTCTACTCCTTCTCCGATGCGATGCAACACTGTTTACCGGAACTCAAACATATATCAATCATGGTTTATAAACCCATCGGGTCCAGACTTCAATCGCAATCGCAGCCTTTTGTTTACATGTTCCACTATCAACTTTTCTCTGATGCGATTGACCACTGTTCATTTAAATGTGCCGATGCGATTGGACCGGAACTTAAATCTATAAGATCATAATTTATAGACCCATCGGGTCCGGGCTTCAATCACAATCGCAACTTCCATTGAGATGTTCCGATGCTCCGCTTTAACTCCGATGCGATTGATGAGGGTCCCACCATATACGACTTTGATTGTGTTAAGGCTCAACAATAGGGCGCCTTTCATATATGTATATAGTATGATTCATTCCTTTGAATATGAAGCTTAACATATAACGTATATGTATACATATATATTCTTTGGACCCTTGTGTATGTAATGCACTGCGCGTATATATAGGTTTTCTGCTTCCATCTTTATTGTATCCTCCGGCTGTGCTAATGATTCTCGAAATTTACTGTTTATGTATCCTCCAGCCTGGGTAACGATTCTCGGAATTTTTTGTAGAGGGGTCCCACCTTATGGTACTTCGTATATAGTGCTTTGCGCATATATATATCTATATATATATATATATATATATATATATATATATATATTTACTTTAGTGTATCTATCAGCTGGGGTAGCGATTCTCAGAATAACGGCTCTGCCTCTGCCTCTGCTTTTGCCTTTCTGCTTCTACCTTCGCTGCTTCTGCCTCTGTCTTCACTGTACCTCTGCTGTACTCTATAAATATTACCTGTTGTCTTCTGCCTCTCCCTCTGCTGCTCGACCTATGCCTCTGCTACTTTTCTTATGCTCTCTCTACTACCTCTGCTTCTTGTCTATTTCTTTGCTGCCTCTGCTACTTCTTTGCTTTGTTGCTGTTTCAGGTGTTCCTCCTTTGCCATCAATGACAACATTTCCAACAGTCTCCCCCTTTGGCATTGATGGAAATACACTTTCTCTGTGGTAATAAACTTTCTCTGTTTGCCTTTTAGGATCCTTTCTCTTGTTGCTTGCTCTTCCTCCTCCTTTGACATCAATGGCAAGGGGTTGCACATCTCGTAGTGTAGATTCTGTCCTTTAATTCTTTGATCCTGATAACCTGTTTCATGCTTCCTTTGCTAGCTGATCTCCCCCTCCAATAATATTTTCGTTTATGTTCTCCCTCTGAAACTGTGCTCTCTCTTTATATCAGAGAGTAGCATCTACAGATACTACCTCTAGTCTATTTCTCAAATATTCAAATGGTTCTCTAGCAAGTGGTTTGGTAAATATATCTGTTGTCTGTTATTTTGTTGGTACATACTCCAGTTTTACTATCTTCTGAGCCACTTGTTCTTGGAGAAAATTATACTTGATTGGGATATGTTTAGTTTTTGAGTGAAGCAAAGGATTTTTCGATATACTTATAGCACTTGTATTATCACATTTGATTGAAATAGGTTCATCAATGCTTACCTTCATGTCTTGGAGGGTTTTCTTCATCCACATGACTTGTGTACAGCATGCTACTGCTGCTATGTATTCTACTTCCGTTGTAGATAGAGAAATAGATGTTTGTTTCCTACTTAGCCATGCCACCAGACTTTCTCCTAGATAGAATGCACCTCCACTTGTGCTTTTTCTGTCATCCACACAGTTGGCCCAATCTGCATCTGTGTATGTTGTCAAAGTGAAGTTTTTTCCTTTTGGATACCAAAGTCCATACTGTGCAGTTCCTTGTAGATATCTGAATATTCATTTTACTGCTACAAGGTGATTTTGTTTAGGTGCTGCTTGATATCTAGCCACTAGTCCTACTGCTAGCATGATGTCTGGTCTTGATGTTGTTAGATACAAAAGACTTCCTATCATGGATTTGTAGAGTTTTTGATCTATATCAGAAGATCCATCATCAGTAGACAACTTGCATCCTGTGATCATGGGAGTTGACACAGGTTTGTAGTCCTCCATTTTGAACTTTTTCAATATTTCTTTTAAGTATTTTTCCTGTGAGATGAATGTACCTGTGTTCTTTTGCTGAATTTGAAGTCCTAAATAGAAACTGAGTTCTCCAATCATGGACATCTCAAACTATGATTTCATCTTCTTAGCAAACCCTTTTTCCAGTTCATCTCTGTTTATTCCAAACATAATGTCATCAACATATACTACAACAATCATGAGTTCATTTTCATGGGCTTTTATGTATAGATTGTTGTCTACTCCACCTCTCTTAAAGCCTTGTTTTTGAAAATATTTATCCAGTCTTGAGTACCAAGAATGAGGAGCCTGTTTCAATCCATATAGAGCCTTTTTCAGTCTGCACACATAGTGTTCTTTTTCCGTTAAAGAGAAAACTTCCGATTGTTCCATGTAGACTTCTTCTTCTAGATCTCCATTCAGAAAATCAGATTTTACATCCATTTGATATACCTTGAAGTCTTGATAGCATGCAAAGGCCAGAAACATTTTGATGGCTTCCATTCTGGCTACAGGGGCAAATGTTTCATCGAAATCAAGTCCTTTGATTTGTGAATATCCTTTGCAGACAAGTATGGCTTTATTCTTGATTACCTGTCCTTCCTCATTCATTTTATTTTTGGATACCCATTTTGAGCCTATGACATTTTTCCCAGTGGGTCTAGGAACTAGTTCCCAGGTATTGTTTTTCTCAATTTGGTCTAATTCTTCATTCATAGCATTCACCCAATACTTGTCCTTGCTGGCTTCTTCAAATCTCTTTGGCTCTATTTGTGATAACATGGCTATGTATACCTCTTCTGTCTATTCAGTGAGTTTCCTTCTTGTTTGGACCCCTGCTCTCTTGTCTCTAATGATCTGGTATTTAGGATGATTCTTCTGAGTGTATCTTGAGAGGGATTTCGAGCTCAGCTCTGCATCTTCTGTTGTCTTGCTTGTTTCATCATCATTTTTGTTTTCTTCTTCATGGTTGTCTGATGGACTGCAGCAGTCTGTATCTCGTGTATTTTTTGGAAGTTCTTCATCAAATCTCACATCAATACTTTCTACTATTTTTTGAAGAGTCTTGTTGTAGCACCTGTACCCTTTAATTTTGGAAGCATATCTTAGAAAAATCCCTTCATCTGCTCTTGCATCAAATTTCCCAAGATTTTCATCATTATTCTTTATATAACACTTGCTTCCAAAAATTCTAAAATGTTTGATTGAAGCTGGCTTTCCATGCCATAGTTCATAGGTAGTCTTGTCACTGCTTGGCCTTAAGTGAGCTTTATTAAGGATATGCACTGCTGTGTGTACTGCTTCTGCCCAGAAGGTTTGAGGAATATTACTCTCTTGCATCATGGCTCTGGAAATTTGTTGAACAGATCTGTTTTGTCTCTTTGCTACTCCATTCTGCTGAGGTGTCCATGAAATAGTAAATAGTTATTTTATGCCATATTCATTGCATAGATCTGCAAAGTCATAATCTGTGAATTCACCTCCTCTGTCCGATCTGATGCATTTTAGCTTGCATCCTGTCTAATTTTCTGCTAATTCTTTGAATATTTTGAATTTGTCCAGAGCTTCTAATTTATTCTTGAGAAAAGCAACCCATGTTATTCTGGAGAAATCATCTATTATCAGCATGAAGTAGGATTCTCCACTTGGTGTTTTAGTTCTTGAAGGTCCACACAGATCCATGTGCACAAGCTGGAGTGGTATTCTTGTTGATAACTCATCTTTGGCCTTAAAGGATGTGTGAGTCTGTTTACCCAATTGACAAGATTTGCATATGGTATTAGAAGGCCTTTTTATTTTTTGCATGTCTCTGATCGCTTTCTTCTTGCTCAGTCTAATGATATGATCAAAGCTGAGATGTCCCAATCTCCTATGCCATAACCATGACTCCTCAAGTTTACTAAGATGGCATGCTTCATCTTCCTCTTTCACGATGTAAACATTGATCTCTCTTCGAACACCTTTGAGTAGAGTCTTACCTGTGGTGCTTGATCTGACTTCAGAGTCTTGTGCTCTAAAAAGAACTTCGCAGCCTTTATCACACATTTGACTGACATTCAGCAAATTTGCTTTCAGCCCATCTACAAATAGTACATCTTGGGCCTTACCTCTGCCATTATCTAAGCTGACTGATCCCTTTCCCTTGATTTTTCCTGATTTATCATTGCCAAAAGTAACATTACCAGTTTTCTTTTCGTCAAAAGTTATAAATTTTCTCCTGTCTCCAGTCATATGTTTTGAGCAGCCACTATCCAGATACCATTGGCTTTTCAAATCTTGAGCAGTTAGACCCAGGTCATATTTATTCACCTTCTTCTTCCACTGGAAGCATCCTTTTGTTGGTATATTTTGTGAGATGATGAATCACATCCTTTCAGAGGACATTTGGAAGGCATATGTCCAACTTGATTGCATACACAACATTTGATCATGATTTTTGCAGAATTGTGAGTATGAACAAAATTTCTTTGATTCATAAACCTCCTTAAGGTGTTGAACATCAATATTTGTCCATACTTTCTACATTCAATAATTTTATGGCCAAATTCCTTACAATAAAAACAGTAACCATAGAAATTATTTGCATACCTGATGTAAGGTTGTCTTCTCCATTTGTTTGCTTGAGAGAGTCTCTTCACTGTTTGCATCTTTTGTTGGTTTTAATCACTCCTCCTTGCATGATAGTATGCAGCAATGTGTCCCAGCTTGTGGCAGACATAATAGGTGGCATTTTTCATAGGAGGGAAGAATCTCCTTTGATGGCTTCCAAATTTGACATACTCAGGGGCATATGAATATTTTTCTGTTGTTTGAGTATTTCTTTCATTCTTTGTTATTAGAGGATTTTTCAGGGTTCTATCTCCCTCCTTACAAGTTTCTTATTTTGTAGGAATTATTTGAGCTACTTCATCATCCTTCTTTTCTTTTACAAAAATAATCTCTCTATTTTCCTTTTCTTTGCTTTTACTTGATTCTCCTTCATAGCCTATTCCAGTTTTTATCATAGGAGATCTTTGAGCAGCCAGAATTTCATTCAAATTACTAGAGATTGTTGTTTGAGAAGAATTTATACCCACCTTCCTTTGAGCATTTTCTAATTTCTTCCTGAGACATATTACTTCTTCTTCCAACTTCTCTTGTTCTTGAGTTTTCTCCTTGACTTGCTTAAGTAACATGCCCTCTATCTTCTTAGCTTCTTCAAGCTCTATCTTTAGCTGCATAAGGACTTCTAAATTTTGTTCTTCTCATACATACTTGAGGAGAATTTCCTTTTGTTTTCTACATTTCAGCTTGATTCTATCAATCTCTTCTAGAGCACTTCTTAGCTCCCCCTCAAGGTCGACTTCACCTTCTTCTTCTTCATCTTCTAGCAGGAGACCTTCAAGTTCTTCTATGGCCATCAATAAAAATTCAGAGGTTCCTTCTTCACTGGAAGGTTCATCTGAGTCTTCAGATGTACTATTGTCTTGTTGAGCATAAAAGGATTTTCTGCTAAACTTCTTTCCTTTCTGCCAGTTCTTTGATGTATTTTTCTCTGATTCTAGAGCCTGATTCCTTACTTTCTTGTGAGGACACTTAGAAGCATAGTGTCCAACTCTTCCACATTTAAAGCATTTGAAAGGAAGTTTACCTTTGTATTTACCTAAGCCTCTATCCAGTTTCTTGACAAATTTTTTCTCTTCTTCATCCGAGCAAGAGCATGTGTCTTCCTCTTCTTCTTTCTTCTTTTCTGTTTTAAAGGCTTCCTCCCTCGTACTTGGCTTCTTCTGTGGGAGCCTCATCTCATATGCTTTTAGATTTCCAAGTAGCCGGTTCATGCTCAAGGTCTCCCAATCAGCTGTCTCTTCTATTGCAGACACCTTGGGATTAAATATGGGTGGAAGAGATCTTAGAATATTTTGTACAATTATAACTTCTTTTATGGTTTCACCTAGATCCTTCATGTTATTTACTATTTCTACAACCCTTAGAAAGAAGCTAGCAATGTCTTCATCATAATTCATTTTTAATTTCTCAAACTAGGCACTATAGACTTGAAGTTTGGCAGTCTTATCCTTCTTGTCTCCTTCATGGATGTTCTCTAGAGTATCCCACATTTCTTTGGCAGTGTCTTTGTGCATTAATTTGATAAATTTTGCTTCACACAATCCATTTAAGATGGCATTCATGGCTTTTGCGTTAGCTACAAAATATTTTTTGGTTTCTTTCTCTGTGTCAGTTGCCTTTGGGACATATCCTAATTCCATAGCAACCCAAACTTCTATTCCTAGAGACATTATGTATGTACTCATTCTGATTTTCTAGAAAGCATAACTCTCACCCGTAAAGAAAGGGGATTTATTGGTTGAGCATCCTTCTTTACTAGCCATCCTGAGAACCTAGGATCTCCTTTCAGTTGTTAAACTGGTACAAAGGAACTAGCTCTGATACCAATTGTTTAATTCTTAGTTGAACTGAGAGGGAGGGGGGGGTGAATCAGTTCAATACATACATGAACTTTTTAAATTTTTCATCAGCTTATTTACAACTTACTTTTGTATTCAACCTTAGTATGTGAATAGTCTTAATATGTTGCAGCAAGTATTCAATTAATGTGACATTAAAATTATTATGAGAGTAGCAAACATTAAGAAGATTTGATGAATCATCTCAGCACACAGGCAACAAAGATAGAGACAACAGATATAAGTGGAAACCCATAAAGGGAGAAAACCACATCTTATTATTGTTGTGATGCAAAGGCAATCTCCAACTCCCTCTCACCACTGTTTTTCTACAGGCACCAACCTACAGGAGGCTCCACCGTCAATTCTGCAAGCTACAACTTGCAAGGAAGCTCCAACTCCCTTCAATTTTCTACAGGCACCAAACTACAGGAGGCTCCAACCTCAGTCAGCTACAACTGACAGCTATCAAGCTTCAACTTGATAGGGAAGCTTCAACTTCCTCAATTTATCAAAAGAAATGCTTGCTAATTTACCTCAGATATCAGCTTTGTTCAGTATCATCTCTTTCTGCTCCTCTCTTCCTTATCTTCTTTGACTTAATATTCAATACTTTTCATTCTCTATCCTTACTCTCTCTAACCTCACTATGCATATCAAGATGATATTACCTATAGAGAATTCCTGATGACTATTTGTATTCCTCAAGGAATTCGAAATGGATAGCCATACCTCTTAGTCTTCTACCTTCTCATTTCTTTTCGGCTCACTCAGAAAAATATAACTGTAGGTACCAATTTAACACTACAGTGGGAATTTTTTCTCTTCCAGAGACTTGCCAATGCATCACAACAATATAAATTAAAATCATTTACATTCAATTACAATGAAAACTCAAGCTCACTCATTCAGCCTCTTGTCTCGCTGCGCATTTGTCTTTTCTTTGACTGTGTCTTTGTCCCTTTCGGCTCTGTTTGTTTCCTTGTTCACTGTCGCATGGTAACAGCCATATGCCATACATATGTGACCGTGATTGTGTGTCTGTTGTATATATATAACTGCTGA
The DNA here is from genome assembly GCA_034641835.2 of Pinus albicaulis. Classification (NCBI taxonomy): domain Eukaryota; kingdom Viridiplantae; phylum Streptophyta; class Pinopsida; order Pinales; family Pinaceae; genus Pinus; species Pinus albicaulis. Next base: position 81,317,248 of record CM076582.1, read on the forward strand.
TCTGGAAATCTAATTAAATACCCTGAATAAAATCAGAGTCTGGGGCATATAAAAATGTCTCTCCATTTTCTTTCCCTGCGTTGGAAATTTGAATAAGTGTATGCGGTAGCTTATCTTTTGACATCTTTGATTTACAATCAATCCCCAATTCACATTCTTCATATACGGAAACTTTACCTGTTTCAAATCTATGGTTAAACCATAATACAACCCACTTCATAAGCCATTAAATGAATATTTCAACTTTGGATTACAACACAATATATCATAAGCCCAAAGCCTATCCTTTGCATATAACAATAATATGCTCAGCAAACAGTTTCATTTATCCAAGGTTCAGCTTGCGTTTAGAACTTGAAGAATAACTCATTTTTCTGCATATGTTAACCTATGTCGAGACTTTATATTGCGCCAAATATCATATCTGACCCACGACACTTTGATTTTATTTATCAATTTTGACTTTGATTTAACCAACGCTTTATCAATCCCGACTTTGGTTAAAACACAGACTTCAATATATATATAAGGATTTGGGCCCCACTCGCAGAACTCTTTCTTTTCCCCGATGCGATGAGCCTCCTCCAATGAATTCCGATTGCTATTAGATACTTTGTAATTTTCCCGATGTGATTGATCGCAAGCGCATCCTTCTATAGGATGTTCCAATGTTCCACAATTTTTCTGATGCAATGGCATACCTTTAAGCCGAACTTCAAACACACATGAGTCACCGTGTATAATGAGTCGGGTCCAGAACTCAATCGCAATCGAAACTTTTGTTAACAAGTTCCGATGCTCTTCTCCTTCTCCGATCTGATGCAACACTGTTTACCAGAACTCAACCATATATCAATCATGGTTTATAAACCCATCGGGTCCGGACTTCAATCGCGATTGCAACCTTTTGTTTACATGTTCCGCTGTCAACTTTTATCCGATGCGATTGACCACTGTTCATTTAAATGTGCCAATGCGATTGGACCAGAACTTAAATCTATAAGATCATAATTTATAGACCCATCGGGTCCGGGCTTCAATTGAAATCGCAACTTCCATTGATATGTTCTGATGCTCCACTTTAACTCTGATGTGATTGATGAGGGTCCCACCGTATACAACTTTGATTGTATTCAGGCCGAATAATAGGGCGCCTTTCATATATGTATATAGTATGATTCGTTCCTTTGAATATGAAGTGCAAAATATAACGTATATGTATACATATATATGCTTTGGACCCTTGTGTATGTAACACACTGCGCGTATATATAGGTTTTTCTCTTCCGACTTTATTGTATCCTCCGGCTGTGGTAATGATTCTCGGAATTTACTGTTTATGTATCCTCCAGCCTAGGTAACGATTCTCGAAATTTTCTGTAGAGGGGTCCCACCTTATGGTACTTCGTATATAGTGCTTTGCACATATATATATATACTTTAGTGTATCTATTAGCTGGGGTAGTGATTCTCGGAATAATGGCTCTACCTCTGCCTCTGCCTTTGCCTTTCTGCTTCTGCCTTCGCTGCTTCTGCCTCTGTCTTCGTTGTACCTCTATTTCACTCTGTAAATATTACTTGCTCTCTGTAAATATTACCTGTTGTCTTCTGCCTCTGCCTCTGCTGCTCGACCTCTACCTTTGCTACTTGTCTTATGCTCTCTCTGCTACCTCTGCTTCTTGTCTATTTCTTTGCTGCCTCTGCTACTGCTTTTCTTTGTTGCTGTTTCAGGTGTTCCTCCTTTGCCATCTCCTTTTTCATCAATGAAAACACTTCCAGCACCCATCTGTGCAGCCAAAGCTAGAAATCATATGATGAAAGAGTGCCTTGCTACAAGAGAAAATGTATCTTCATAGTCAATCCCTTCTACCTGAGAGTACCCCTTGGCCATAAATCTGACCTTGTGCTTCTCAATTATTCTATCAGTTTCATTTTGAACCCACCAATGACTTGTCTTCTAGTCTTGGGACCACTTCCCAAACATTGTTTCTAAAAATGGAATCATATTACTCTACCATAGCATCTATCCATATCATTTAGTCTACTTCTTCCTTGAATGACAATGGTTATGTATCTACTAGGTCACTCATTAGAGCCATGTATCCAGTGTACCGATTTGGTGACTTCCTCTTCCTACATTGTGACATTTGTGCTCCCACATTATTTCTAGCATCTTGCAATATTTTTTCATCTTCCGTGTTCCGCTTCCTCCCTTCCCTATATATATCTACTTGAGTGGTTGTTGGGAAAGGGTCCCCTCGGGTCATGTTTTTGGGTAAATTTTTTCAATATGTGTTGCACGCAATAGAGTCAAGGGGCTTTGTGGTGGGTCAAAGCTCCTTAATAATTTTAATGGGTGAAAAGTGAAACCATGAGTCTCAAACCATGGTTTGAGACCATAGTATGTGCATGTATGAGTCATATAAATATGTAAGAGTTGCGTTGAGCAAGAACATTGACCAATCAACGTATGTTTTCTTATCATTAATGTTTTGATCTAATTTTTGGGTAAGTCTAGGTAGAAAGGCTTCTGTTGGTTGTTTGTGCGGAGACGTAGTCTTAAGTTGTGTGCAAGGACCATGCTGTTGTGTACATAGGTGGAAAGGATTGTATGGAATTGAAGATCTATTAATAAAGAAAAATATTTGGTGAACTTTTTTCCATTGTGATTTCTTTGTTTATGCATGAATTTGTTGGTTTACTTATCTGTTGATGGCTGCAAGTTACAGATTTTTTTATGTTCCTCATTCAATGCGATTTTTTTTGAGTTAAGTAAATGTTAAATATCTTTGTATTCGCTCAAGGGTTTCATTGTTGTTAAATATTTTACAAAAGACCTATTTATGTGATTACGCAAGTGTTATTTTTGCTCTAATAAGCTAGATATGAATAAATTATACTGATCTATTTTACACATATCTGTTAAGGGTTTTATCTGCAATTAGATCTGGGTTTCTGTGAATTCTCGCAGAGGACTATAATAATTAGATCAGACAAGTAGGGTTAAGTTCCACATTATACGCTCCCTCAGGGTGTGGAAACCTGGTTCCAAAACCCCCCATACTGCTTCAGGTGAGACTTTGCATTAGGGAAATTCTGAGGTCTAAAATAGGCCGCCTAAGAAAAATGTACAACCAAAATAAAATTTATAAGAACCAATAGGATTCAAGATGATGATGTCAACCATGGGGGATGATTTGCCATTTTTGGAGTAAAATAGTAAAAAGATTAAAAAATATTAAAATAATAAAACTACTTTTTCAACTCTTATTTTAAACTTATCTCCCTAATTTTTTACTCAAATTTCAAGTGGGAGTACTCATTAGATGCAAAATTTAAATCCTCATCCAAGGAGTACCCATGTTTCATACTTTTGATGGACCCTAGAACAAATGAGAAATATATGAAAAACATGATTGTAATCACATTTTTTAATGTATTTCTCATTTTTCTTATAACAGGGTCCACTAAAAGTATGTAACATGGGTACTCCTTGGATGAGGAGTCAAATTATTCATCCAACGAATGTTTTTTCTTGAAATTCAGGTAAACCCATGGGGAGATAAGTTGAAAATACGAGTTGAAAAAATAGTTTTTCTTTTTTTCTCTCTAAATGTTGATGATAATCCAATGTTATTTTATTATTTACAATATTATTTTATAATTTCCTTAGGAGGCCCATTTTAGACCTCAAAATTACCCTAATAGTTTGTGCAAGCAGGTCACTGCCGAAAGGGCCAATAGTTGGAGGGTTTTGTTGGTTGCGCAGACCACTTTGAACTTGGGTTAGGACCCCTCAGGCCCAAAAATGGTTATGTTTCCAAGACCGAGATCTATTTGAGGGAATTTTGATGTGGAATCTGATGAATAACGAATTTCAAGATGGGATTGATAAGAGGGTGCACGAATTTGTGATCCAAGAAAACCAAAACCCTAATTTTTCTACTGAAGATTGGGAGCAAAGGTATATCTATAAATGATCCATGAAATTTTATTTTATTCCTTTGCAACTGAATTACAAGAGTGGTTATCTTGGATTGCTGAGTTTCATACCTATGGAAAGGATGATGCGATTACCAGGTGGACACCTGAGTTGGTTCAGTAGTTGGAGAAATCTAGTAACAAAATTACCCGCATAGTAGATTCTTGGATTGATAGGATTCTGAGTGGGTTTCTGACTAGATTTGTTATTCATAATTTTGTGTTGTATTATAAAGCCAAAAGGCCCTAGAGGGAATTTTTTTCACTCATTTAAATTGTGGATTAAAATGCTTTTATGTGAAAAGATGTAAAGTTCCGTTTTCAGGAATTTCTGCTATATGGTCCTCAAGGACGCTGCATAAGGAAGCATATGTGAAAATAATCTAAAAGGGGGATTGGATCCACTTTTTAACTCACTAAAAACTTCTCTTCCAGAATTTGAGCCCAAAGAATTTTCTCTAGCTGGGTTATTCAGATCTCCCCAAACTAGATCCCTCAAAAAATGCTCAAAGAGAGAGCTTACAGCAATACATGAACATAACCATGAAATTCTGCAAATTTGTACACATAAATAAATGGAATATAATAAATCCATCATTTATATTAATATATGAGCTACAATATACAAAAATATCTCAAGGGACAAGCCACTCAAGCTACCGGAATCAATATCCGATGATCAACACATGAGATACAAGAGTTGCTGCAACTGCACAAAATGCCGGAGAGCAGTGAAAGTGCTGCCTATATCAGAGTAGCTATTTCTATATATGCATATACATGAAAAATTTCTGATATATATATAAATAAATGCCCAAGAATAGAATAATGGGCTCAAATACAAGATTTCTATCCAATCTAGGAGAGATTGCTAGAAATGCCGGAAAATGTACAATGTGACAAATAAATTGTCAATGCAACTGAATAAAAATGAGAATGAGGCTATGGAAGATCTTAAATACTCATTCGCTCCTCTAATAATGTTCTCAAGCAAAGGGCTGATCCCTTTCACTTAAAGATACTCCTCCTGCTAAGCACAAATGGCTCTCCCAGCAACTGCCTCTGAAAATAACGCAATTTTTGCCCTAGACTGCGCTGTGAGAGATAGTGAGTATTTGGCCTGGTGCCAAAGATTTTAAATGATGCTCGGGAGTCTCCTCTGCTTCTCCTCCAAAGAATATACAAGATCCCCGCTGAAGAATAAGACAAGGAATGACTCTATGAGTTCCTTTGTTGCTACACCCAGCAACACAACGTTTTCTACCGTAAAAATAACGTTGTAGCTAAAGGGATAAGCTTGGCCAAATGTCAGAATAAGGAAATGCAGCTCAAACCCTTTCCTTCCTTGAGGATGCGGTAGGGATTCCCGACCACGAACACCCTTGGGTGAAGAACACTACAACCCTGCTAAACAACCCGGGGATGCAAGTCTTTGCAAACCCTACGAAAATAATAAGCCAATGCATAATGAAAATGGGCTGCCATCTCCTCCTTATAAAGCAAATTAAATCTACTCACCATGGGTCCCATTCACACTTGCCTCTAGCACATGCAAGTGGAGCCTACACTAAAACTGTGCTGTCTAAGTAGGTTCAATGTATCTAGACAGTTTTAGTTGACATGGTCAAAATGACTAGATCAAGCATGATCCAATCCTATTCACACCATGTGGTGCTCAATTCAGCTGGTTTATTATTCCTCCTTTCACAGAAGGAGTGTTATTTCTCCATCAAAAGGGGTTAAGGTGTCTCCTTACCCATTTTATTAAACAAAATGAAAATATGCAAACTATAATGTTCCTTTTAGCTTGAGGCTAAAAATTGGGAACATTATAAAAAAGTACTCTATGCAACCACATTGAGTGAATGTCCCGAAGAGGCTCATCTAGCTCCATGTTCAGATGTCTTGGTAGTACTACATGAAGCAGGATAACTTACATGAAGGATATCTTATCTAGAGCCCCTGCAAAGGTAAATTTGACAATGACGAGGAGTTTGAAACAAGTAGATCTGGTGAATCCGCGCACTGAGAAGAAGAGAACTTGATCATAGTTCAGATCCCATCCACTCCACTTCCAAATTCATCTCACACTAATGATTCATCCACTCCACCTTCACCTCCACCACTAGAATTTGATATGGCTACTTCCATAATGCTGTATAATTTTAGGAGTGTTGGAAATGAAGACATTGACCAATTCGAGTTTGTCACAGATGTTGTGTGGATAGCGCAGCAAATCAATAACGATAATTTTAAGAAATTGTAGCTTGCTTCCTCATTTCAATAACATGCATTGGATTGGTACATGTGGTATATTGAAAAAAAACCCTACTGCAACAATTATTGAGCTTAAAGCCACATTAAAGGAGCAGTTCAAAAAGAAAAAATCATATGCTCAATGCATGACTGAATTAAAGGAGATCCACCAAGAATTGGATTAATCTGTATGTGAGGCAGATCAATTATTGAAGCAAACCATCAGGGATGGAGGATTTACTATCTATGACACACAACACAAAGAATGGTTCATTGTCATGTTGTTGTCGCATATGTGCCAGTCCTTAAAACAACATAAGATTTTGACACGGGCTAAAGTTGTGGAAATCACGATGAAGTTAGAAGCCTCACCTGTACCATCTACACAGGTTGAGGCTCAACAAATACAAATCCAGTTAGCTGCATTACAGTCAGAGATACAAATTTTGAGACAATATAAAGGAAAGGATGTGTGTGCAGGAGTATGGTGCACACGATGTAAATTTGAAGGGAGTCACATGGATCATTGTCCTATATATAATAACTATCTAACAGTGCAAGGAACAAGTCCTATTAAGAATGTAGCAGGGCCTAGTGAAGTTCCCAAACTATGGTGTATGATTTTTCAAGAAAATGGATTGCACATGATAAAATTCTTCCCTAGGATTGGTAAATATATTCCAGAGCTGAAGCTGTTAGTCATCAGTAATTTTTACTATCTATAGATGACTAAATATTGGTTCTAGATTTCTAAAAACAATATTCCATGAATATTGCGAGTTTTATAAATCTCACTACCTTCATTATCCTTATGGAAATTGTTTCATTATTCTACCATTTTTCCATTTCCATGGTTACCCTACCACTCCTAAAAAACTCCTTATGGACTTGTGCCATTCATCTCTATCCTTTTTTCCCACTTATAACCTCATTTATCTATTTTTCCCTTTCCCATAACACCACTTTCATCTAGGGTTACCAATTAGCCTATTTATTCCCATGTTCACCAGGTTCCTCAAGAATTGATGGTCTCAAAACTATCTTTGTAGACTCTTTAGATAAATCAAGTGCATTGGATTTTGGATCTTCAATACATCAATTTGTCAAAAACTCTATTTTTACACTTGAAGACCCCAAACAAAGTTTCAATCAAAGACTAGGTCAAAGGACCCTCCCACTAGGTCATTAGGGTTTCACAGGTTATAGGGTCATCATTGGTGTTTTAAGAACTTATTTTCATGTGCTAGAAGCTGGCTCAAATGTAAACGCATATCAGCACATGCTTGTCCAAGAAATATCAAAAAATCTCCAAGGAGGATTTCTTTATCAAGTTCAAGTTTTGCAAAAGGTAAAGGTAGCTTGGCACTTCTACAAGAGTGTCAAGAGCCCTATCAGCAGGAGAAACTGATAAGGTAAATGATATATTCCTAAAAGAAGACATATTGTAGCAAGGAAGACAAGAAGTAGTTTGTTTTCAAGAAGAATCAAGGTTTTGAGCTTGATAGCCCAACAAGTGCCAAACAATGAAATAAATGGAAGAAATGACCATGGAGGAGGTATGCCAAGAAGCCAAACATGAAGAGAAGTTTTTTATAAATTTTTAATGAAAGAGGGAAAAAGGTGAGGTGAACTGGACAGAAATGAATGAACTTGAAAGGGCTATAAACAACTTAGAAGACAACACTGATAATTGTTCTCATGCATTCCAGACACCTAGGGTTTTGGGAAGATGATCAAAGAAGGTGAAAGGGTAAGTTGGAATCCATGATGACAACAAAGGGATTCTGAAGATGTCATTGTTTGTAAAGATTCCAAACCTATCCCAAAGAGTTTGTCATGCCAAAAATGGTCAAGAGAGGTAACTTGAGCTCCATGGTGTAGGTAAAAGGATTGTGAAATTGACAGTGTGTGGAAGCATCCTAAAGAGTTTCCAAGCTCAACCTATCATGCCTCAATATTAGTAAGAAAGGTAAAGCCAAGGTTCTCAATCACATGACAAACATAACATGATTTGAGCTCCAAGGTAAGAACAAATAATTTTTGGAGACACTACCACATTATAAGTTCCTAAAGTTGTCAAAAATGAAATTAGCATGTTTTAAAGATCAAATGGGAGAGCCACTTCAGGGTTCTCATAACACCTTCTGAGTGGAAGTGTTGAAGGACATAAACAAGCCAAAGAAATTTAAACTTGTGACTCAAAAAGAATCTGCAGAACAAGGAGGTAAAGAGTGTTAGCCCCCCTATGAAATTATTGACAAGCAAGCTAGGGGCTAGATTATTGTGGAGCCTTCAAGGAATGCCTCTCCCCCTGAAAAGCCATCCTCCTTGAAGTATCTTTGTGTTGTACCGAATATAAATCCTCTCTGCTGATCTATTCCTCAAAAGGCCTACAGTACCCCTTGTTCCCTGCCAACCACACATTTTACCCCTTTCACTCCCCTTTTGTAAAAGTTCTTCTTTTCCCCTTTTAATTTCCTTATTAACCCCCTAAATCCCTTCTAAAGATCCCTACACCCTTTGTTTTCCCAAATTCCCCCTCCATCTCCCTATCGTTACCCCTTTGGGCCTGAAAATACGTTAAAAATGGCTTGAAAACCCACTTTGAACCTTATTTCAGGCCCAACACCTTTCCCGCTTAGCCCCACGTCGTTTCCTCCATGTGATCCCATGCTTAAACCATTCACTGGCCCGAAAGGCGCTAATTTCCCTTATAGTGCGATCGTCGTTCATTTCCCCATCGGATCAACGGTCCACAGTCCTCCCGCCGGTGGTCCCCGCCCGTGCACTGTTCAGAAACCACCGGTTTTTCCCGCACCACTTCTACACAGTGAGTGGTTTTCGCCAAGCACCCAGCGATTCCACTCATCGTGTGCCACCTTTCTTCTGTACGACGGCAAAATCGCTTTCTTCCCGTGAATTATCTTTCGGTTCAAGTCACGCAGCAAAATTTATGCAGGTCGTCCGATCCCGAGCGCCTCATCCAACGGTCACCATTCGTCAGAGCTGCACATTGTTTAGCCCCGATCACTGTGCCCCTAGTCCACCGTCTGTCGCCCACCCACGCGTTCTCTGTCGTTGATCTCCACCCCGATCGGATGGTCCGGATTCGTCCTCCCGATGTTGACTATTATATTGCCCCGGTCCCGCCACGTCACCTCCACGTGTGCCCACCATACACCGATTCGTTCTATTGCATATAACGTTCAAAATCGGGATTTCTAAGGATATTTGGTTTAAAATTTTTATTGCTGCAGTCTACCATCTATTTCTATTTCCACTTCGCGCTACGTCCTTCCACCACGATCCACCGTTATTCCACCATAGCACTATTAGGTATAGTCATCCCCATCATCCACGCCGCGTCCATCATCCCCACCCATGGGTTTCTTGACGAACTTGTTGTTTTGCAGGGTTTTCAAGGGTTAATGACCGCCACGATGCTCATCTCTGTTACAATGGCAGAGAAATCCAAGAAGATCATTTACAGGGGGAGAATTGATGAGAAAACACCCGGGAAGGTGGAAACAGGACGATCATTTAAAGAAGCATGGTTTAATACTCTGTGGAAAACCTCCCTATGCTATTAAAGCTCGAGCTAACCTGACAGAAGCAAGAATGGAGAGGTAGAGTGTTTCAGTACAAATCCAAGGAGATTAAGGCTCGCTGATGGAGATTCTAAGCCTTAAATCAGTAGTTTAAGAAGCAAAGCACCAGTTTGAAGACCCCGAGGATCGATCAAAGGTCCTCCATGCGAGTAAAAGGTAACATCATGGTTTATTCGTTAGCAGAATGTTTTTCTCCATCAAGTACAGCGCGTCCATATAGCCTTTAATATGCACCGTGTTCCTGAAGGAATGCCCACCCTGACAACAGTTCAAAGCAATTAGAACATTTATGTAGCAGACTTCCCAGTGTTCATTTGCCTTTTGTTTATTCACTGAAAGTACACCACCACAGCCGAAAGATGTCAAAATCATATCCGGAGAAGATCACTCTTTCACAAAGGGGTGATAGGAATTAAATGCTCAGCGTTCAAACAGAATGGGCTTCGGCCCCCTTTCTTTTCAAGAGTTTAATACAACATTTAGTTTATCATCTACCTCTTCTACTCCTTTTCAACTATAAAACTCAGAGAGAAATGTTGTATTGGTTGTTGATGAGATATCAGAGAAATGCAATCATTTTCCTCTTGAGACAAGTTCTCCGTGTAATATTGTAAGTTAGGCTGAGATTTGATGTATTCGAGCTGAATGTTCAAGCTGTGGGCAATGATGTACCTAATTGGTGTTGTTTTTAATATGACAAGCATATTTCTTTGGATCCTGATCTAAAGCTGCGGTGATGTTTTTCTATCTCTGTGTTTATTTCCATTTCATTTCATTTCATCTGGATCGCATCAGAAATTTGGCATGAGATTCACCCTTGTTAGGTGCCTCATGTTGCTGCTCTCCCAGCCTTTTATGTTTTCTGCTTATATGTGTATCTGAATATTGATTTCATTGATTTAACCAGTGTAGTGGATGTTGTTGCCTGCTCTCTGATGTATGAATTAATGAAACCTATGTTTAGATGTTCTTGTTAGGATCTAGTTGGATGTGTTGAGAACACTGGGAGGTCTAGAATCCTGTATCTGCCTCACTAGGATCTTTCCATCTCAATTAAGCCTTTATAAGATCCCTTGTATTGTCTCTGATTTTGTCCAAGCAGGTCTGGAGTTAAATGACCTCTGACCCGATCTATAGACAGGATTGGATGGTTCTCCTTCATTCATTCTCAGTCCTTAATGTTCCATTTCACCAATCATCCTCTAAGATCCAAATGCTCTAGATGACTAGCCCAATTGAAAGCTTGCACATTGAACACAAATAAATCCTTTCTTGACTCCATTTCCCAATGGTCTTGATGTTCTCTGAGTTATATACCTTTGCCTAATTTTCCTCTTTGCTCATCCTTGTCTTATATTGGACCCTTCTTTCCTAATTCCCAACAACCAAACACAAACAACTAAACAAACAACCCTGAACCTATAACTAGCCTAACATATTAAACTTTAAGCCTCACAGACGAATATAATTTGACAATCATAGAGAGATCCCTCTCTGAACCTAGGAGGGCTAGATCCTAAGGTCTGAAAGTGGTTGTATGTTGTCTCATCTTTTGGTCTTGTCAACCTGGCTAAAACATGGGAACCCCAACATAATGGCGACTCCGCTGGGGACTCTGAGTGCATTTCACTTTAGACATTTTCGAAGACTCAGAGACTTAGAATCTCTGGTTAGGTTGACAATAAGTCATTCCTTTCTTGAATCGACCTCCGTTGCTGAGTATCTGTCATACTCTTAGACATAGCCTGGAAAGGGCCAGGAAGCCTCCGGATCTCACACTCTATCTGAGGTGACATATCTGGTAAATTCCATCCCAGTCAATCTCTGGTTGGAGTTTGCTGTTTTTGAGGAGATTCCTGAAAGGTGATAGTGCTTGAGCACTATGGTGGGCAGTGTACCCCCTAGTAACATCTTTAACCCTCCGCCTGGCGACTCCATTGATCCTAAACGCAAAGACTCCACTGGTGATCAGTAGGCCTGTGGATTATCTTGGTTTCACAAGTAGACTCTACTGGGAGACCAGCCTTTTAGAAAACATTAACCACATTAGAAGTAACAAGTAGGGTTAAGTTTCTTGGCTAAGAAACAACATTCTGGCTTTCAGAACCATTCACAGAAGAGCTTATCCCAATCCTGAACCACCTGAAATAGTTGACAATCCAGAGAGTATCCTCAGCGAAGCTCCTGCACCTAAAAGATCAAATGTTTCCAATCACATTCATAGAGCTAACTCTGCACCAGAAGACCTAACATATCTATCACATTTCCTCCTTGACCTAGACTTACCTAATAGATTACCAAGAACTCGGTCATTCAATCATCTAGACCAGCCAGACCTTGAGTTTCACAGTTCACCATCTCATAGTGGTCAACACATTAGGGACAAAGGATCCCCTCCATCTACACCACCTGATATCCACTTCATTCAAAACTTGGGGCTCTCCCATCCTAGATCTACTCAACAGATTTCTGCTGGTCCTAATATCCCTGTCATCCACATACCAGCTGCCCAAGTCAACCCTACACCTCATCAGAACATTATCATGGCAGCCTGGTATGCGCCTCTGGTTTTACCTCAACCCTTGTTACCCTTACCCAACGATTATCAGTCAAAAATCCCACACTTCACTACCAAAGAATCCATCACAGCCCAGCAACATGTAGATAATATGGAGGATTATTTTGACTATATGGAAATTGATGACGAAACAGTCAAAATGAGAATCTTTGCCCAAAGCTTAGGAGGTGACGTAAAGAAATGGTTTAAAATCTTACCTCCTTGCAGTATTCAAGATCTCCCTGCATTATATCATACCTTCATCAACAAATGGGAAACTAGGGCAAACCCTTGCCAACTCCTAGCAGAATACATGAGCCTTAAAAGGAATGTGGGAGAGAGTGTCCATGATTACACCACTAGATTCAACAGCATATACAATTCTCTCCCTCCACACATGAAACCTCATCAAGGTATGGCCCTAGCAAAATACCTCGAAGGGTTTGATGCTGACATGGCTTACGAGTTGAGGGATAAAGAATACACCACATTGGAGGACATGCAGAAAGGAGCAATAAATATAGAGGCAAACTTGATTGAGAAAAGAGCGAGAGTGAGATCTGAAAAGAGGGTAACATATAGGGATGACACTGTAGCCTCCACATTAGACCCAAACTATGACAGACTATCTAAAAATGTGGATAAGCTGCAGAAAATGATGGAAAAAACGGTTGTCACAGTTAGCAATCAGAACAGAAACCAGAACCAGAATCAGAACCAAAACTTTAGAAGGAACAACAATGCTCCCAACAGACAAAGAGAATCAGATCAACAAGTTATTCCCACATTCCAAAAATTTCTTGATGAAGATGAGGGAATCATAGAAGAGTCTGAAGGGAATACCATAAACATGTTTGAAATAGAAGACTCGGTCCTTAACTATGATTCAGGGGAAGATCAGCCCTCACCTTCATACTGGGATGAGGAACTGTTAGAAATTGAGGATTACAAATTAGGATTCGAAAATGCCATGATGCAGGTCAGAGAACAATATGAACTTAGGAGCAAAAGGAACCAAGAAAATTCAAAAACTGGTACTCCTGAGGTTACCATCAAGAAAAGGCCTGACAGATCCTCTAAAGCAATCTCTGAAGGTAGCAAATTAGCAACTGAAAGTTCTGGAAAAAACAAGGAAAAAGACAACCAAGACACTGAAAGACAAAGCCAACCAACCAGCAGCACTAGCACTGCAGTTAGTGCTCCTGATAAAACAATTCCTAACCCTATACATACTGAGAAATCACAAACTGATTCAGCTACTAAGGCAGTAGCAAATAAAACAGAGTTAAGCACTCTAAAGGTCCAGTCCACTTTCAATTTAGAGAGTGAGATTGCAAAAATCAAAATCTCTGTACCATTATCTGAGCTGGCCACTCAGAATGTATATAAAGGCCAAATTTTGAAAGCATTGAATCTGGGGGAAAACAACGATACTGTAAATTTGAATGATGATCAACCTGCCCTCCTGTTTGGTCCAAAGATCGAGGGAAAGTTTCAGGAAGGAGTAGTTCCACCTTTTTATATCAGTCTTAACATTCATGACAAAATACTTCACAATGCCATGCATGATTCTGGAGCATCACACAATTTAATGCCTAAGGTAGTGATGGAAAATCTATGCCTAGAGATAACGCGCCCTTATAAAGATCTATATTCGTTTGACTCTAGCAGAGTGAAGTGCCTAGGCCTGATCAAAGAATTATGTGTGAGCTTGACCCAGATCCCAGCTAAATGTATGGTCATGGATGTTATGGTGGCAGATGTACCACCCAAGTATGGCATGCTGCTATCTAGATCATGGGGAGCCAAACTGCAGGGAACGATGCAGATGGATGGCTCATATGCCACTATCCCTATCTTTGGCCAACTCAGAAGATTGTATAGGGAGTCCCAAATGAAATTCCTAGTCAGTAGCTCCGAGAAGCCTAAAAACTCCCCTTTATACTCTGTACACACAGAACTGGATTCTTTCATTCTTTATAACGACCCATCCTTAGGAGAGCCAGCGTCAGAAAACATAAATACAAACGATAATGTACAACCCATGGAATTTAACATAATGGCTAATTTGGAAGAATATGATGAAGGAAACCATGGGCAGGGTACCGAAAATGAAACTCAGGAGGAACCAGAAACACAATGCAGTCAGCCTGTTAGTCACACCCCTCAAACTAATACACCACGTGAAGAACAAGTCAACCCACAACCTAGTATAGATCCTCCAACGCAACATAATGGCGAACCCCTATGGGAAATGAATTTGATGGATCTTGTACTAGGAAAACTACCAGAGCGGGGGTGTGGCTACGTAACACAGAAAATGGCCACGCCGAGAGTCATGATGTCAATCTGCACTTCAAATGCACGAATAATATTGCAAAATATGAGGCTCTTATCCTGGGCTTAAATCTATTGAAAAAATTAGGAGCCCGTAGGATAGCTGTGCAAGGATACTCAGATTTAGTTATCAAACAGGTGAATGGTGAATACACGACAAAACACCCCAGGTTAAGAGCATACCGGAACGACACTCTGGATTTATTGAAAACATTTGTTGAATATGAGTTGGTGTTTATTCCCAGGAGTCAAAACATTATTTCTAACAGATTAGCTTGCCTAGCTAGTTCATATCTTAACACTCCCCCTGACCAAAAAATCATCATTTAGACCAAGTTTAGACCTGCGGTGCCAGACAATGAAAAATATTGGCAAGTATTTGAAGGGGACAAACAGATTGAAGATTTTCTGGTGGGCAAAAATGAGTTTGAATTTTCTGATTCAGACTCGAAATATGATAACAGCTGCCCAAGTGAAGAATCCTTCGATGAAGAAACCCCACCTTGTAACATAGGAGTAAATACTTTTTCTATAGAAACTGGAAATCCAACCGAAAAATGTGAAAACGCAGATAGCGAAGAGATGGAGGTGTTGCAGGCCAAAGATAATAATATACCTAGAGGCCTGGCACCCCTACAGGACCTTTTTGACTTTGATGACGTAGCAAAGAGGCCCACTATAGAACATGCATACTAAGATATAGAAGAATCTAACATCGGCACTGAAGATGGACCCAAAATGATCAAAATGGCTAAGTCTATACCTGCAAGCATGAAGAAACAATACATTGACCTGTTTAAGGAATTCATTGATGTGTTTGCATCGATCTATGAAGACTTAAAGGTCTATGACGCCAACATCATACGACACAAGATACCCTTGAAGGAAAATCAGAAGCCTTTCAGACAAAAACTCCGTAGAATCAATCCAAAGAAATTGCCTGCAATAGAGAAAGAGATCAAAAGGATGTATGATGCAGGCATAATAGTTCCTGTAAGGTTCTCTGATTGGGTTTAAAACTTAGTGGCGGTGAGAAAGAAAACAGGGGAGATCAGACTATGCATAGACTTCAGAAACCTCAACAGGGCCTCCCTGAAAGACAATTATCCTTTGCCTAGAATGGAACATATCCTACAGAAGGTAGTGGGCTCTAAGAGAATCTCCCTGCTTGATGGTTTTTCAGGATACAATCAAGTTCTTGTACTCCCAGAAGATCAACTCAAAACAACTTTTACCACTCCATGGGGCACCTTCATGTATGTGAAAATGCCTTTTGGATTGATGAATGCTGGAGCTACCTTCCAGAGAGCGATGGATATAGCTTTCTCAGATGAGATATGACACTTCATAGTTATCTACTTGGATGACTTGACTGTGTTTTCTAAAATTGAAGAAGAGAATTTGAAACATCTGAGGAAAGTCTTTGAAAAATGTAGAAGGTACGGTCTGTCCTTAAATCCTAAGAAAATTGTGTTTGGGCTGCAAGAAGGCAAACTTCTTGGTCACATTATATCTGAGAAAGGAATTAGGATAGACCAACAGAGAGTTGAGGGAATACTCCAAATCTCACACCCAAGAAAAATCAAGGAGTTGCAGTCCTTTATAGGGAAGATCAATTTCCTTAGGAGATTCATTCCAAATCTTGCTGAGCACCTTAGGAAAATGACTGACATGTTAAAGAAAGGTGAAGGAATTAAGTGGACTGTCAAAGCCAAGAAATATTTTGAGTCAGTAAAACTTGCACTCACTCAAGCCCCTATCCTTGTCAGCCTAGAATTTTCAAAGGATTTCTTGATTTTTTCATCTGCCTCCCAGCATATAATGGCTGCAGTATTGCTGCAAAAAAACACAGAGGGAATGGAACAGCCAATTGCCTTCTTCAGAAAAGCACTGAGAGATGCACCCTTGAAGTACAACATTATGGAGAAGCAGGCCTATGCCCTGGTAAAGGCCTTAAAATACTTTAGGGTGTACATTCTACATTCTCACACCATTGCTTATGTGCCAAACAGTCCCAAGACCCTGATGGGAAAAGGGGCAAATGGATTGCTACAATCTTAGAATATGACCTTGAGATAAAACCCACCAAACTGATCAATGGTCAAGGCCTAGCCCAGTTAGTGGCTGAATCAAACTTGCAGGCCCTTGACATTAACATGGTAAATGCCTTAGATGAGCAGGAAGGATTGCCCCACCCAACTGTTGGAGAAAAGTTTCAGAACTCTCCTTGGTATTCCGATATCCTTTATGTGCTCACCAATCTCAATGCCCCTCCAGAACTGTCCAAAACTAAGGCCAAATTCATAAAACTAAAAGCCATAAATTACTGCTTCCTGAATGAAAACCTATATTGGAAGAATCCAAATGGCCTATTGCTGAAATGCTTGCCCGAACTTGAAGCTGAAAGAATCAAACAAGAATTTCATGCTGGGGAGTGTGGAGGCCATCTGAGTTGGAAAGCCACTGCAAACAAGATACTCAGGGTTGGCTATTATTGGCCCACACTCTTCAATGATGTCCATAAAATGGTAACTGCCTGTCATAAATGCCAAATCTTTGAGGGCAGAAAAAAGCTCCTCCCCCTCCCGTTACAACCTATCACCGTAGAAGGTCCCTTCATGCAATGGGGCCTATATTTCATTGGGGAATTTCACCCCTCTTCTTCTGGGAAACCCAAATGGATCCTAACTACTACAGATTACTTCACTAAATGGATAGAAGCCATACCCACTAGGAATGCCACTGATTTTGTCATCATTAGGTTCCTAGAAGATTACATACTTTCTCGGTTTGGCTATCCAAGAAAAATAATCACTGACAATGTTGCTGCTTTCGGATCCAAGAAAATGGTTGATTTCTGTCACAGGTATGGAATAACACTTGGACATTCAACTTCCTATTACCCTCAGGGTAATGGATTAGCTAGATCATCTAACAAAAGCCTGGTCACAATCATTAAGAAGCTGCTGGAAGAAAATAAAAATTCATGGCATAAAAATTTGGTACATGCTTTGTGGGCTGATAGGCTCACCAAAAAAGAAATATATTGGCATGTCACCATTCCAGCTGGTGTATGGAACAGAAGCAATTTTTCCTACTAGCCTCGGAATACCAGTGATCAAGCTTGTCCAAGAGATTCAGACAGAGGAAAACAATATGGTGAGAAGAATCAATGAAACAATCCATCTTCAGCAAACAAGGGAGCAAGTTTATAGAAGAGCTATCAGAGTTCAGTAAAACATAAAAAGGCAGTTTGACAAAAGAGCCAAAGCTTCAGATTTCAAATTCGGGAACAAGGTTCTAAAATGGGACTCAAGGAGAGAGGAAAAAGGTAAACATGGCAAGTTTGACAGCCTGTGGCAAGGTCCATATATTATCCAAGCCACTGTGGGTCCTAATGCATTTTTCTTGCAAGAACTTGATGGTACAAAGCTGTTTGGGGGTCCTGTCAATGGTAGGATGCTCAAACATTACTTCTACTGAATTTTAGTTTCCAGTTTCCATTTCATTGTACATAACATTGCAGTGTTTTTATTTCTCTAAAAAGAAAAAAGAAAAAAGGAGAGAGAAAATAGTGGCTCAAACATGATCAAAATCTGAGCCAAAGGGATCATAATAGCTGGTCCTAATATGCTCAAAATCTGGACCAACAGTGAAAAGAAGAATCAGCTCTAACATGCCCAAAACCAGAGCTGAAAGGAAGAAAAAGAAGTGACTCTAATATGCTCAAAACCTGAGTCACAGAAAAGAAGGATATTTCAAATTACAGATTTCCAGCCTTCACAGTTTTGTCTCCAAGTTTTCAGCAAATTACTATCCAAGATCAAAATTTTTATGCCTTGGATCCACAGCAAGTCAGACAGTTTAATCCTGGCTTGGTTGTTTTGAATTTCCTGTCTTGGAATGTAGGAGAAGAAACCTGTTGGATAGTTTAATCCCAACAGGTAGTAGATTAGGTAGACAAACATATGAGGCCAACATTTTAATCTGGCCTCATGGAGGAATAAGGGTAGATTTAGAATAGGTTTGTTTTCTATTTAGAAATAAAATTTAAAGGGTCTGCTAGCTCAAATGCACCCAAAGGGAAATGTTAGGACTGTAGTTTGGGTAGGTAGATTGGTTGGGAAAATGTTTCTGCTAATTTGTGTCTCTAACATATTGTGGTAGCTGAAAATCGAAGAAGAACGATGGCTTACAGCAGCAGGCACCTGGCCTACTCCAAAGATTATTTCTGGTTCTTGACTCCTTCAAGAAGAATCCATCCCCATGTGGAACCACTGTTAGCCCCCCTATGAAATTATTGACAAGCAAGCTAGGGGCTAGATTATTGTGGAGCCTTCAAGGAATGCCTCTCCCCCTAAAAATCCATCCTCCTTGAAGTCTCTGTGTGTTGTACCGAATATAAATCCTCTCTGCTGATCCATGCCTCAAAAGGCCTACAGTACCCCTTGTTCCCTGCCAACCCCACATTTTCCCCTTTTCACTCCCCTTTTGTCAAAGTTCTTCTTTTCCCCTTTTAATTTCGTAATTAATCCCCTAAATCCCTTCTAAAGATCCATGCACCCTTTGTTTTCCCAAATTCCCCCTCCATCTCCCTATCGTTACCCCTTTGGGCCTCAAAATACATTAAAAATGGCTTGAAAACTCACTTTGAACCTTATTTCAGGCCCAGCCCCTTTCCCGCTTAGCCCCACGCCGTTTCCTCCATGTGATCCCGTGCTTAAACAATTCGCTGGCCCAAAAGGCTCTAATTTCCCTTATAGTGCGATCGCCATTCATTTCCCCGTCGGATCAACAGTCCACAGTCCTCCCACCGGTGGTCCCCGCCTGTGCACTGTTCAGAAACTGCAGGTTCTTCCCGCACCGCTTGTGCGCGGTGGTTCGTTTTCCCTGAGCACCCAACGATTCCACTCATCGTGTGCCACCTGTCTTCTGTACGACAGAAAAATCGCTTTCTTCCCGTGCATTATCTTTCGGTTCAAGTCACGTAGCGAAGTTTATGCAGGCCGTCCAATCCCGAGCGCCTCATCCAACGGTCATCATTCGTCAGAGCTGCGCATTGTTTAGCCCCGATCATCGTGCCCCTGGTCCACCGTCTGTCGCCCACCCATGCGTTCTCTGGTGTTCATCTCCGCCCCGATCGGATGGTCCGGATTCATCCTCCCAATGTTGACTATTCTATTTCCCCGGTCCCGCCACGTCACCTCCACGTGTGCCCACCGTACACCCATTCGTTCTATTGCATATAACGTTCAAAGTCGGGATTTCTAAGGTTATTTGGCTTAAAATGTTTATTGTTGCAGTCTACCATCTATCTCGACTTCCACTTCGCGCTATGTCCTTCCACCACGATCCACCGTTATTCCACCATAGCACTATTCTGTACAGTCATCCCCATCATCCACGCTGCGTGCATCATCCCCACCCATGGGTTTCTTGACGAATTTGTTGTTTTGCAGGGTTTTCAAGGGTTAATGACCGCCACGATGCTCATCTCTATTACAATGGCAGAGAAATCCAAGAAGATCATTTATAGGGGGAGAATTGATGAGCAAACACCCGGGAAGGTGGAAACAGGACGATCATTTAAAGAAGCATGGTTTAATACTCTGTGGAAAACCTCCCTGTGCCATTAAATCTCGAGCTAACCTGACAGAAGCAAGAATGGAGTGGCAGAGTGTTTCAGTACAAAGCCAAGGAGATTAAGGCACGCTAATGGAGATCCTAAGCCTTAAATCAGTAGTTTAAGAAGCAAAGCACCAGTTTGAAGACCCCGAGGATCGATCAAAGGTCTTGCATGCGAGTAAAAGGTAACATCAGGGTTTATTCGTCAGCAGAATTTTTTTCTCCATCAAGTATAGGGTGTCCATACAACCTTTACTATGCACCGTTTTCCTGAAGGAATTCCCAACCTGACAACAGTTCAAAGCAATTAGAACATTTATGTAGCAGACTTCCCAGTGTTCATTTGCCTTTTGTTTATTCACCACAAGTACACCACCACAACCGAAAGATGTCAAAATCATATCCGGAGAAGATCACTCTTTCACAAAGGGGTGACAGGAATTAAATGCTCAGCGTTCAAACAGAATGGGCTTCGGCCCCCTTTCTTTTCAAGAGTTTAATACAACATTTAGTTTATCATCTACCTCTTCTGCTCCTTTTCAACTATAAAACTCAGAGAGAAATGTTGTATTGGTTGTTGATGAGATATTAGAGAAATGCAAGCATTTTCCTCTTGAGACAAGTTCTCTGTGTAATATTGTAAGATAGGTTGAGATTTGATGTATTCAGGCTGAATGTTCAAGTTGTGGGCAATGATGTACCTGATTGGTGTTGTTTTTAATATGAAAAGCATATTTATTTGGATCCTAATCTAAAGTTGCGGTGATGTTTTTCTATCTCTGTGTTTATTTCCATTTCATTTCATTTCATCTGGCTCACATCAGAAATTTGGCATGAGATTCACCCTTGTTAGGTGCCTCATGTTGCTGCTCTCCCAGCCTTTTATGTTTTCTTCTTATATGTGTATCTGAATATTGATTTCATTGATTTAACCAGTGTAGAGGATGTTGTTGCCTGCTCTCTAATGTATGAATTAATGAAACCTATGTTTAGATGTTCTTGTTAGGATCTAGTTGGATGTGTTGAGAACAGTGGGAGGTCTAGAATCTTGTATCTGCCTCACTAGGATCTTTCCATCTCAATTAAGCCATTCTAACATCCCTTGTATTGTCTCTGATTTTTTCCAAGCAGGTCTGGAGTTAAATGACCTCTGACCCGATCTATAGACAAGATTGGATGGTTCTCCTTCATTCATTCTCAGTCCTTAATGTTCCATTTCACCAATCATCCTCTAAGATCCAAATGCTCTAGATGACTAGCCCAATTGAAAGCTTGCACATTGAACACAAATAAATCCTTTCTTGACTCCATTTCCCAATGGTCTTGATGTTCTCTGAGTTATCTACCTTTGCCTAATTTTCCTCTTTTCTCATCCTTGTCTTATATTGGACCCTTCTTTCCTGATTCCAAACAACCAAACACAAACAACTAAACAAACAACCCTGAACCTATAACTGGCCTAACATCTTAAACTTTAAGCCTCAAAGACGAATATAATTTGACAATCATAGAGAGATCCCTCTCTGGACCTAGGAGGGCTAGATCCTAAGGTCTGATAGTGGTTCTATGTTGTCTCATCTTTTGGTCTTGTCAACCTGGAAAAAACATGGGAACCCCAACAAAGAGTATCAATGAGCAAGGTTTAAATTATCAATTTAGGGACTTGCAAATCAAAAGTGGCCAAAGAAGTTAAAAGGCATAGTTTGAATCCATAGTGCATGTCAAAGGATATTTTTTGAAGGTGTTAGTGTGTGAAACCCCACAGAAGATGTTCAAATGAGATTATTATGCTCCAAGGAGTGACAAAGAGGTGAAATTATATTTTCAGCGACCTACACAGTAGCAGAGGTCAAAAGGATGAAAAACATGGTGTTGATCTCAAAGGTGAAAACCAAAAGTGATTATAAGGTTGCTATTGTGAGAAAAAATATGTCAAGTTTTCAAGGTCAAAGGATCGGCAAGTATCACCAGTCCAAAAAACTACAAACAAAAAGCCAAATCAATGTTTTAAGTCACCTACAACAAAAGGTCAAAGGAATGTTAGTGAGAAAGAAGAAAAGAGAAATGATCTTGAAAAACATTAGAAAAGTGGGTCTCATGATTAAATTGAGCTTCAAAGGCTATAAAAACACATCCAGCACTTCACCTAACTCATTTTTCACTTGTGAAATGTTGGAAAATTCCAGGAGGAAAAAAATGTGAGTTTTCGGGTTGAAATTGGCTAAGTTTTTTAGGCGTTGCGTGTTCAGGTCGGCATTGCATGCCTGGAGTCGAGCGTTGCGTGCCTCAAATTGTTGCCTATGCAAATTCGTTCGAAACTACGCGCCTAGAAATGCGTTGCATGTTTACTTGGTAGACATGACAGACCCGACATAAAGACTCTGGCGCTGCGCACCTGGCACACAATGCTGCACATTTTTCCAATCTGACAACATGTTCACCTGTGCACTGCACATTTGGCCAGGAGGGCCTCCTACACCTGCAAACCCTCAAATTAGCTAAAAAAAGCCTCCAACCTACCACCAAAGGTTTTTCAAACTTATTTAAGGGGTAAGTACAACTGATCAAGCACTGTCCAAGGTTTTTGTCGTCATTTGGTTAAAGGAGTGAAGATTTAAGGAGAAAGACCTAATTTTTCATGCTTGGACATCATTATTTATAAACATTTATCCATTTCCATGCTAAGAAGACCAGTAAGAACACATATAGGGTTGCCTTGTTGAAAAAATTTTCATTCATCTAAGGTTGTGACTTAACCATCTCCATTCACTCATAAACTCTAGTCCCTACACCATAAGCAGTTTGACAAGTTCATTGCCTTCATTCATATCCATTTTCCATCAATGCAAGGTGTCAAAAAAAAGATTTAAACAAATAAGCAAGGGTGGTCATTGGTTTTTCCATCTCCCTCATAGTCATATACTTACATCTTCACTCATCCCTCTCACTCACTTGTAAAAAGCTTCCTTTTTACCACCATTCCATCACCTTTTACATATCAGTTTCATAAGTAGAGCTAGGGTTTCAAAAGAAGCAATGATCAAAATTTCAAGGGAAGGTGACAATGGTAGTGGTGAGGAAGGCCAAGTGCCAAGGAGGCATCAACATAGAGGTGGGAAGATTAACTAGTTTGAACCACTAAACACAATGGAACTTGATGCATCTCCCCTAGCTGTCTCATGCTTCCAAAATGTAGGTTGCTATCAATTTTTTGAGAAAGTACAACAGGTGGAGAATCACCCCAAGCTGACAAGGCTCTTTATCCTTAACCTACATGAGAAACAATTCAAACTTGGAGGGGTAAAATTTTAGATGCCATTGCTATTGCCACTAGGATACCTAGTGGTGGTGAAAAGTGGTTCAAATAGGCCAATTTAGACATAAGAGACTATGATCCATTCCTTAAACCCAGATAAAAAGACTACAATAAATCCATATTTCATTTCTGAAATTTTCTTGAGACGTATGCACCCATGATGAGGTTCATCATGAAATATTTCACATGTGAAGGAAGATTCTCTAGGCTTTACTCCTATCACATCAGATTGCTCATGCACTTTAATAGGGTTAAGATGCTGCATTTTCCCTACTACCTCTATAGGAGTATTGAAAAAATGTCTTATATTGTATAGAATAGAGATTTCCCTCACCAAATGCACGACTTATTTCATCAATATTTGATCAAAATGGTTGTGATGCATCAGTTGGAGCAAAAGGGTATTCCATGGGAAGTTTTCATTGCGCATGAAGTGTTCAAAAACTGACAGTTCCTGTTAGCCCCCCTATGAAATTCTTGGCAAGCAAGCTGGGGGCTAGATTGTTTGGGAGCCTTCAAGGAATGCCTTTCCCCTGAAAACCCATCCTCCTTGAAGTCTCTGTGTACTGTGCCTAAAATATACTCTCTACTGATCCATCCCTCAGAAGAGGCCTATATTACCTCTCATATCCCTGCAAAATACCACTTTCCCCCTCTCCCCCTTGAAATCCCATTCCTGCCCCTGTTCTGGCCTCTCCTACCCCTCATTGCCCTATCGTTACCCTGCCTAGCCTAAAATTGCATTAAAAACGAATAAAACCCATGTATTTCATTATAAAAGGCCTAGCACCTTTGGCCAGAGCCTTGCGCCCTTCCGCCGTCCACAGGACCTAGCGCCAGAACCACCCGTTAAATCCATCAGGCGCTTGCTTTCCCCAATGTTTTCCCGCTGCGTTGGTGAATTGGTGGCGCGCTGGTAGCATGTGGTGGTGCATAGGCGGAGCCACCACAAAAATGGTGGTTATGGGGGCTGCCATTTGCCCATATGCATCAAATGAGGTGAGGCCTCGTAGTCATTACCGACCGTTGATTTGCGGTCAACGCCCGATCAACTGGTCAGCTACGGGGGGTACCCTCCGTGTTAACCGACGAGCGGTTCGACCTCCCGTACTCCGTTGATCACCGCCAACTTGCTGCCGAGTTAACCCTGCGCTGTTCAGATCTCCGCCGTCCAAATTAATGTATGATTCGACCGCGCGGAGCCCTTCTGATCAGTGGTCCCCACTCCTGTCCCTGCGCACTGTTCCAAATCCACCGGTATTTTCCACACCACCATCTGCGAGTTAGCGGTTTTATTCCATCACCCAGCGATTCCACTAGCCGATCGCCACGCGTCCTCTGTACGAAACTGAAACCGCTTTCATTTCGCGCGCTATTGTTCGGGTGATAGACGGGTAGCGGAATAAATGACGACCATCAGATCTGGAGGAACTCATCTAACGACTGTGATTCAACGAAGTTGCACCCCCGATAACCTGCCTCCTCTGTATTCTTGGTCCTCCGTCTGCTGCCCTCCACCGTCGATCTTCACCATAATCGACGGTCTGGATCTGTTTCTCCATCGCTGACTGTTCCGTTGTCCCCATTCCGCCACATCCCTTTCCACGTGAAACCGCCGTACTCTCGCCACGTAAACTCTTCCACGTAAATTTGTCACTGTCCGTCCTGTAATCTTTATATGCATTCAAAGGTTTTGTCGTAGGTTTTATTTAACAAATCCTGCTCCGCTGTGTTTCACATTCCCGCACCATAATTCACCGTTCCACTGTGTTTTCGCCACCAACTGCACCGCTCCACCTAATTCATCATCTGCATGACCATCTTCTCCATCCACGCTGCATCCATCCTTCCTGTCCATGGTTTTCTTCACAGGCTGTTGTTCTATAGGGTTATCATAGTTAATGGTCGCCATTAAGCACATCCTCTGCTACAAGTACAAAGAAATCCAAAGAGGATCATTTACAGCGGCTAAGTGTATGGAAAATGACCCTGGGAGATGAACACAGGACATGCATTAAAGAGAACAGGGTTTTTAACTTTGTAAAACTCTCCCAGCGTCATTAAAGGCTTGAGCTAACCTGTTAGAGGCCAAAATGGAGTGGCAGAGTGTTACAGTACAGAGCAACAGGAATATTAAGACAAGCTAACGAAGAGCTAGAGCCTTTAATCAGAGGTTTAGAAGGCAAAGCAGCAGTTTGAAGACCCCGAGCATCGATCTAAAGATCCTAGGCACAGTGAAAGGTACCATCAGGGTTATTTGTCAGCAGGATGTCTTTCTTCATCAGGTACAAAGCATCCATACTGCTTTTATTATGCAGAATGTCCCTGAAAGAATTTCCGCCCTAACTACAGTTCAAAAAACAGTCAGACATTTATGAGACAAACCTTCCTAGCAGTTTATTTCATTTTTGTTCAAATCACCTAGAGTACAACAAGCCAAAGGGTCAAGATCATATCCAAAGAAGATCATTCTTTCACAAGGAAGGTGACAGAGATTAAATACATAGCAGGTCGAGCAGAATGGGTTTCGGCCCTGCATTCATTGTTATGTTTAATGATACATTTAATTTTCACCCACTCATTCAGTCGATCTTAGGTTCACCCTTTGTTATAAAGCACAAAGGGAAATTTTGTAATGGTGGTTGATGAGATATCAGTGGAACGCAAGTGTTTTCCTCTTGAGACAAGTTCTCTGTGTATATTGTAAGATAGACTGAGATTAGATGTATTCAGACTGAATGTTCAAGCTGTGGGCTATGATGTACCTGATTGGTGTTTTTTTAATATGACAAGCATGTTTCTTTAGATCCTGATCTAAAGCAGCTGGTGATGTTTT
The DNA here is from genome assembly GCA_034641835.2 of Pinus albicaulis. Lineage (NCBI taxonomy): Eukaryota > Viridiplantae > Streptophyta > Pinopsida > Pinales > Pinaceae > Pinus > Pinus albicaulis. The sequence continues at coordinate 81,343,764 of CM076582.1, forward strand.
CCTTTCTATGTATTTGTGATTGACTTGCTTTCATTTCATCATGTTTCTTTAGGCTCGCATTAGAAGTTTGGCATAAGATTTACCCTTGATAGGTACCTTATGTTGCTGCTCTCCCAGCCTTCTATGTTTTCTACTCATATGTGTATCTAAATGTTGATTTCAATTGATTTAACCAGTGTAGTGGATGTCATTGCCTGCTCTCTGATGTATGAGTTAATGGAATCAGTATTTAGATGTTCTAGTTAGGATTTAGTTGAATGTGTTGAGAACCTGGGAGGTCTAGAATCCTGTATCTGCCTCACTAGGAGCTTTCCATCCCAATTGAACCTTTCCAAGATCCCTTGTTTTACCTCTAATTCTGTCCAAGCAGGCCTGGAGTTAAATGACCTCTGGTCTGATCTATAGACAGAGTTCATTGGTTCTCCTCCTTTCATTTTCTGTCCTTAATTTCCCATTCCAAATATCTCCTTTAGGATCCAAATGCTCTAGATGACTAGCCCAATTGAAAGCTTGCACATTGATTACAAATAAATCCTTTCTTGACTCCATAGCCCAATGGCTTTGATGTTCTCTGAGTTATCTGTCTCTGCCTAAGCTTCCTCTTTGCTCATCCTTGTCTTATGTTGGTACTTCTTTCCTGATTCCCAACAACCAAACTCAATCAAACAAACAAACCCTGAGCCCCATAACTAGCCTAACATTGAAACATTGATACTCAAAGACATATGCTTTGGAAAATATAGAGAGATCCCTCTCTAGACCTAGGAGGGCTAGATCCTAAGGTCTAAAAGTGGTTCTGATGTTGTCTCATCTTTTGGTCTTGCCAATCTGGCAAAAACATGGGAACCCCAACATAATGGCGACTCCACTGGGGAATCGAGTGCATTACACTTTGAACATACCTAGGCATTCAAACCCACAAATCTCTGGTTAGATTGGCAGAAATTCATCCCTTTCTTGAATCAGCCTCCATTCGTTGTGTGCCTCATACTCTTAGATAGAGCCTGGGAAGGGCCAGGTAGCCTCTGGATCTCACCCTCTTCGGAGGTGACATATCTGGTAAACGCCCTCCCAGTCAATCTCTGGTTGGAGTTTGTTGTGTTTTGAGGTTATTCCTGAAAGGTGAGATTACCTAATTGCTGATGGTGGACAACAGCTTGCTTCAAACAGACAAATTCATCCACCTGGCAACTCCACACTCCCTATGATCCAAAGACCAAATGACTCCACTGGTGAAGGACACTGAACTGGTTGAGAAGAAGCAGTAGCCTTCTTTGCATAAGCATGAATCCAAACATGGACCGGGACACAAAGTATGATGCTTTGTGAAATCAGTTAATTGAATTAACAGAAACGTTTGGTGAGATGATGAAGATGCACATGGATAATATGAATACAGATGATGACTATTTGGAGTAGCCTATGCATATTTCAGAGCAAGAAAAAACTCAAGACCGAGAAGATGAGCAAGACATGTATGATGTTCAAGAATCTATAGAAGATGAGAAGGTTAGTGATCGGGAACTGCCTGATTGCTTACCTATGCCTTGTGTTATGCTAACCAAAGAACATCAGGACCTATTAGCAAAGGCTGATAAGGAAAGCTGCCTTGAGGAAGCAGAAGACTACATGGAAGAGGCAGAATCTGGTGCGGAAGATGAGGCTCAAGAAAACATCCAGCCTCCAAATCAGCTAATACAAGAGAAAGAGGATTGTTGTGCTTCTGTCCATGATGAAAGGGAAACCCCTCTTTTGACAGAAGAAGAGATAGAGCGGATATTAAAACAATAGTCCACCTCTGAGGCCTTCCATAGAACACGCACTCTTGCCCATTCATCTTATGAGTTTGATGATTCAGATTCAGAAGACTCCTCTGTGGATCAGAATGAAGAAAGACCTGCTGAGAATCCGATAGGTTTGGAGGGTGACATTACTTACAATTATGATTTTCCTTTTTATGATCTGTTTGATGATGAGTGTTTTCAAAGGGAAGCCAAGCTTGCAGGACCATCATCCTTAGATCCGTGGGAGGAAAATCAGAGCCAACAACTCCAGAGAAGAAATGAAACTAGTCAGCCTATCTATGACACTGATGGGGAGAGCTATGACAGTATAATAGCAGATGAAGATTCTATGAATCTTCATTCTGCTCTACCACAGATCATCAGTAGGGTCGGAAACTAGCAGTCTTTCCTTTCAGAAGATGAGGAGGAAAGCAAAGAAGAGACTCTTGAGCAGAATGAAAGCAAGGAGCCTTCTCTTGAAAAAGAGGAAGCAAAGGAGTACACCCCTGCTCAAGAATACATCGATCTCTTCATTGAGCTCAGCACATCAGAGCAGAACATATCAGAGCTCCAAGAGGACACTGTTGCAATCTATGATTAGTCCTCCAGTTCAGAAAGTGAAGCAGATGAAGGAGATTCTCTTCTCCAAGAGAGTCTCATCCTTGATCCAGTGGAAGAAGAGGAAGTCCTGGTTGAAGCCTGCTCGCCAGATATTCATAACCAAGTATCATTTCGTGATCCTTATGCACATTTCCTGCATATACTTGAAGAAGGATCAAGGGTATTTTTGAGCAGCATGTTGCAAATAGAGAGAACATTTTTCAAGGCTGCTGTTATGGAACAAAAGGAGTGTGAACTGCCCTGCCTATCCAGCCTGCTCAAGGAGTTGAGCAAGAAAGACTCACTTGAAGGACTGGTTGCATTGGAAGACAATGTTTGTAAGCTAGACTGTAAATATTCCAGTTAAAGTAGGGTAGGTAGGAAAAGCTCAATAAAGCTCAATGTGTGAGAATGTAGTTAGTTGTTTTCAATTTATAAAAAGACCAGAAATTCAGACAGTCTAATCCTGACTTGGCTGTTTTTAAATTTCCCGTCTTAGAATGTAGGTGAAGGAACCTGCTAGATAGTTTAATCCCAACAGGTATTAGATTAGGCGGAGAAATAGATGAGGCCGACAGTCTAATCTAGCCTCATGGAGCAGTAAGGGTAGATTTAGAATAGGTTTTTTTTTTGTTTTTCAAAATAAAATGTAAAGGGTCTATAAGCTCAAATGCACCCAAAGGGAACAGTTAGGACTACAGTTGGGTAGGTATTTTGGTTGGGAAAATGTTTCTGCTGATATATCATGTTTGTGGCAGCTAAAAATCAACGAAGAAAGATGGCTTATGATAGCAAGCATCTGGCCTACTCCAAAGATCATATCTGGTTTCTTGACTCCTCCAAGGAGCAGCCATCCCCATGTGGAGCCACTGTTAGCCTCCCTATGAAATTCTTGGCAAGCAAGCTGGGGGCTAGATTGTTTGGGAGCCTTCAAGGAATGCCTTTCCCCTGAAAACCCATCCTCCTTGAAGTCTCTGTGTACTGTGCCTAAAATATACTCTCTTCTGATCCATCCCTCAGAAGAGGCCTATATTACCTCTCATATCCCTGCAAAATACCACTTTTCCCCTCTCCCCCTTGAAATCCCATTCCTGCCCCAGTTCTGGCCTCTCCTACCCCTCATTGCCCTATCGTTACCTTGGCTGGCCTCAAATTTCATTAAAAATGAATAAAACCCATGTATTTCATTATAAAAGGCCTAGCACCTTTGGCCAGAGCCCCGCGCCCTTTCACCTTCCACAGGACCTAGCGCCAGAACCACCCGTTAAATCTGTCAGGCGCTTGCTTTCCCCAATGTTTCCCACTGCGGTGGTGAATTGGTGGCGCGCTAGTGGCATGTGGTGGTGCATAGGCAGAGCCACCACAAAAATGGTGGTTACGGGGGCTGCCATTTTCCCGTACGCATCAAATGAGGTGAGGCCCCATAGTCATTACCGACCATTGATTTGCAGTCAACGCCCGATCAACTGGTCAGCTATGGGGGGTACCCTCCGTGTTAACCGATGAGCGGTTCGACCTCCCGTACTCCGTTGATCACTGCCAACTTGCTGCCGAGTTAACCCTGAGCTGTTCAGATCTCCGCCGTCCAAATTAATGTATTATCCGACGGCCCTTCCAATCAGTGGTCCCCACTCCCGTCCCTGCGCACTATTCCAAATCCACCGGTATTTTCTGCACCACCATCTGCGAGTTAGCAGTTTTCTTCCATCACCCAGCGATTCCACTAGCCGATCGCCACGTGTACTTAGTACGAACCTGAAACCGCTTTCATTTCGCGTGCTATTGTTCAGGTGATAGACGGGTAGCGGAATAAATGACGACCGTTAGATCTGGAGGACCTCATCTAACGACTGTGATTCAACGAAGTTGCACCCCAGATAACCTGCCTCCTCCATATTCTTGGTCCTCCGTCTGCCACCCTCCACCGTCGATCTTCACCATAATCGACGGTCCGGATCTGTTCCTCCATCGCTGACTATTCTGTTGTCCCCGTTCCGCTACGTCCCTTTCCACGTGAAACCGTCATACTCTCGCCACGTAAACTCTTCCACGTAAATTTGTCACTGTCCGTCCTGTCATCTTTATATGCATTCAAAGGTTTTGTCGTAGGTTTTATTTAACAAATCTTTCTCCACTGTGTTTCACGTTCCTGAACCATAATTCACCGTTCCACTGCGTTTCTGCCACCAACTGCACCGCTCCACCTAATTCATCATCTGCATGACCATCTTCTCCATCCACGCTACATCCATCGTTCCTGTCCATGGTTTTCTTCACAGTCTGTTGTTCTGCAGGGTTATCACAGTTAATGGCCACCATTAAGCGTAGCCTCTACTACAAGTAAAAAGAAATCCAAAGAGGATCATTTATAGCGGCTAAGTGTATGTAAAATGACCCTAGGAGATGAACACAAGACATGCATTAAAGAGAACAGGGTTTTTAACTTTGTAAAAGTCTCCCAGCACCATTAAAGGCTTGAGCTAACCTGTCAGAGGCCAAAATGGAGCGGCAGAGTGTTACAGTATAGAGCAACAGGAATATTAAGACAAGCTAACGAAGAGCTGGAGCCTTTAATCAAAGGTTTAGAAGGCAAAGCAGCAGTTTGAAGACCCCGAGGATCGATCTAAAGATCCTAGGTGCAGTGAAAGGTAACATCAGGGTTATTTGTCAGTAGGATGTCTTTCTTCATCAGGTACAAAGCATCCATACTACTTTTATTATGAAGAATGTCCCTGAAAGAATTTCCGCCCTAACTACAGTTCAAAAAATAGTCAGACATTTGTGAGACAGACCTTCCTAGCAGTTTATTTCATTTTTGTTCAAATCACCTGGAGTACAACAAGCCAAAGGGTCAAGATCATATCCAAAGCAGATCATTCTCTCACAAGGAAGGTGACAGAGATTAAATACATAGCAGGTCGAGAAGAATGGGTTTCGGCCCTGCATTCATTGTTATGTTTAATGATACATTTAATTTTCACCCACTCCTTCAATCGATCTTAGGTTCACCCTTTGCTATAAAGCACAGAGGGAAATTTTGTAATGGTGGTTGATGAGATATCCGTGGAATGCAAGTGTTTTCCTCTTGAGACAATTTCTCTGTGTATATTGTAAGATAGACTGAGATTAGATGTATTCAAACTGAATGTTCAAGCTATGGGCTATGATGTACCTGATTGGTGTTGTTTTTAATATGACAAGCATGTTTCTTTGGATCCTGATCTAAAGCAGCTGGTGATGTTTTCCTCTCTCTATATTTGTGATTGACTTGCTTTCATTTCATCATGTTTCTTCAGGCTCGCATCAGAAGTTTGGCATAAGATTTACCCTTGATAGGTACCTTATGCTGTTGCTCTCCCAGCCTTCTATGTTTTCTGCTCATATGTGTATCTGAATGTTGATTTTAATTGATTTAACCAGTGTAGTGGATGTCATTGCCTGCTCTCTGATGTATGAGTTAATGGAATCAGTATTTAGATGTTCTAGTTAGGATTTAGTTGAATGTGTTGAGAAACTGGGAGGTCTAGAATCCTATATCTGCCTCACTAGGAGCTTTCCATCCCAATTAAACCTTTCCAAGATCCCTTGTTTTACCTCTAATTCTGTCCAAGCAGGTCTGGAGTTAAATGACCTCTGGTCTGATCTATAGACAGAGTTGGTTGGTTCTCCTCCTTTCATTTTCTTTCCTTAATGTCCCATTCCAAATATCTCCTTTAGGATCCAAATGCTCTAGATGACTAGCCCAATTGAAAGCTTGCACATTGATTACAAATAAATCCTTTCTTGACTCCATAGCCCAATGGCTTTGATGTTCTCTGAGTTATCTGTCTCTGCCTAAGCTTCCTCTTTGCTCATCCTTGTCTTATGTTGGTACTTCTTTCCTGATTCCCAACAACCAAACTCAATCAAACAAACAAACCCTGAGCCCCATAACTAGCCTAACATTGAAACATTGATACTCAAAGACATATGCTTTGGAAAATATAGAGAGATCCCTCTCTGGACCTAGGAGGGCTAGATCCTAAGGTCTAAAAGTGGTTTTTATGTTGTCTCATCTTTTGGTCTTGCCAATCTGGCCAAAACATGGGAACCCCAACAATCCCATCCTCAACAAAACATGCCTTCATCATCTCATCCTCTTGTCCTTACTCCTCCATCATCTCATGCTGAGAATTCTTCACCATCTACAAATCTCCCTTCACCTCAAGGAAACCCTCCTTCATCACTCTCTCACAACACATCAGACAATGAAGGAAGTAACAATGAGAAGAAAAATTAAAATGAGGGAGAAGATGATGATGAATCAAGAAAAAGTAAAGAGGAAAAAAATGAAGAGGAAGAGGCCAGTGATGAGGCAGAAAGCATGGAAAAATAAGGAAATGAGGATGTTGGCAATGATGAGGCAAGAAAAAATGAGGAGGAAGGCAGTGAAGAACATGGTAGTTAAACAAAGAGCCATGGTGACAGTCAAAAGAGTGGGACAAATAGTGATGAAACACCTAAGAATGAGAATGAAGAAACCAATGAAGAGGATGCCCATGAGTCTAAAAATAGTGAGGCTCATGGCAGTGATGAAGGAAATGAAAAAATCAGTGAGGAGGAAGAAAATGAAGAGGCAGATATCAGTAAAAATGAGGAACAAAATGATGAGGTTGATATCAATGAGGTAAACAATAGTGCATAAATCAATGAGGAAGAATCAAGAAACAAGCATGATGGCCATGATATCAATGGATATTATGATAATGATGATGATGGTGTTGACAATAATAATGACAATAAGAATATCAATGATGAAGCAGAGAGCATGGAGACATATGATAGCAACCATGAGATCAACCACGAAAGCCATAAGGACAACAAGGGTATCAATGATGATGATATTCATGATGGAAGCAATGGTGAAGACATAAAAATGAGCACAATTTAACCTTTTTATTTAACCTATCAAAGAGGAAGTAGGCATGTGTTTGCTGCCTCTAAAAGGCAAGGGGCCATGCCTTCCACTTGAACCAAGCAGATGGACAAAGGCAAAGAGAAGGTCATAAAGGAAGAAGAAGAAGATCAACATGAGACTGACTGGGAATTCAAACTAATTCATGTTGACAATGATGATGAAAATGAGGCAAGGATCTCAAGAATTCTTCTCAAAGGTAAGGATGCCCAAATCAAATATTTTCAAACCAACCTAGCTAGGGCTAGGAATGTCATCCACTATTATGAGATTGAAAACAAGCATTTGGAGGCACAAAAGGCCATTTATGAGGTTAGGGAAATTAGAGCCAAGAAAGAGGCTAAAAGGACCAAGGTTAGGCTTGATGAAGTCTCAGGTTTTTTTTATGAGAGTGAAGATGAAGAAGGGTATCTGTCTAGAAGAAGGCTAAGAACAATGGGCTTGAGGAAGGCCTTGGCCAAGGAGAAGGAGCAAGAAACAACATTGGTAGAGCAGCTCACTCCAAGTAATATTATTTCCATGGAGATTGAGTATGATTGGGAACCTTGGTTAGAGAGGGCTAACACACACTTGGAAGATCAGCTAGAGAAGACACAAAGGGACCTTGGCCTTGAGAAGAAGATGGCCAAGCACTATGCCTTGAGAAATAAAATTGCAAGGGCCAAGATCAAAAGATCCCTTACCAAAATTCAAGCCCTATAAGATGTAAAAGGCCAATAAATCCTTGATATCTTAGCTTATTCTTCCCTACAGGCATCCCAAACCCCACAAGGAAGATAATTGCAAATTTTGGCAAGTTTTTGACAATTTTGGTTTTTCAGTGTTTTTGAGTGCCAAGGGCGTAGCGCCCTTGGTGCTCCGCTTTTTCTTGGGGAATCCATTAAATTAATACTTTAAATTTTTGGGTTCCTTATTCCAAGTACATCAAACTCACCAATATTTCAAACAAGCTATCATGAAGCTCATGCCGACATCGGGAAGGCCTTCAAAACTTGGCTGCAAGGTGACCAATTTTTCCAGTGGACGTGCTGCGCCCTTGGACTTCTGTGCTGTGCCCTTGCATGAAAAAGTTAAAAAAAGACACAAATTTATGGAAAATAGATATTTTGTGGTTTTTTCAACAAATCACTCCAAAGTTAGGTGTTAGAAGTTATTTTTATTTTATTGCATTAGATATTTTATGCATTGGGCCTTGCATGGTCTCTTTGGACATAAATGGTATTTATGAGTATCGATGACATTTTGTGAACCCTATTTAGGGTTTTGGTCCTCTTTTCTAGTTAGATATAGCATTGAGGCCTCATTGTACATGTTGGATATTTTCTGAGCATAATATGAGATAGACTTGGAGTTTATTGGTGAAATTAGTTTTTGGTGACTTCTGATGGCTTTGGACTGAGCATCCATGAATTGAGAATACTCTTAGGATTCATAAAGCTTGGTTAGATGGTGATGTATTCCACGTTTGTCTTTTTTTCCTTCAGTGATTCATTATGTTTATGGTTTCCTTGACAAAAATACAGAAATATAGAATAGGACTTGCTTTCTTGGCACCCTACTTCTGCCTGCCTCTTTGATTTCTATGTTTTCCTCCTTGAAGTTTAGCTAAATATTTCCTTAATGCTCTTTGGTTTTTACTAAAATGTTATGTTAAAATTCTATTTGTTTGCAAGTAATTTTCAGAGAATCCTCAACTACTCTCTAAGTTTACTTATATGTTGTTTTTAAGGTATGCTTAGTATAGTTTAGTTGAAGAATCCTTCATTGCTCTTTAAGTGTTTACTATGCTAATCATCCTAAAAGATTTTTCTTGTTTCTCAATATCTTAAAGGATCCTTGATTGCCTCCTTAACCTACTATATTCACAACTCCGTGTTTATTTCACTCATACAAAACCTACATAGATCTATTTGGCCTTGTTAACTTGCCCTAAGAGACACCCTTGAATTATTTTTTCACTCTTCAAAAACTTTGCAGACTCCATAGCCCAATGGATTGATTCTCTCTTACTCTACCTATTTTCCTTGACAACTTATCCAACCAACCAAACAAGCAAGAAAACCCTAAACCTAATAACTAGCCTAAAATCAAAACCCTAAAATCTATCAAGTTACATCCTTTACACAAGCATAGAGAGAGCCCTCTTTGAGTCCAGGAAGGCTAGGTCCTAGGACTCGAAAGAATGGTTTGATGTTACACCTGCACATTTGGTCTTGCTAATCTAAAAAATTACAGGAACTTAACATAATGGCAATCGCAGTGGGACACTGAGTCAGTAACATCCTAAGTATACCTTAAAGACTCTCAAATCCCTGTCAAACTTAGAAAATGAAGTATTAGCCAAGATTACTATCTAATTAATTTACCATACAAGAAAAATGATGACTCAACTAGGGAAAACTCATTTAAAGTCTCAGTGTTACATAAAGAAACTAAGAAAACCTAAAACATCTCTAGATTGGTTTTTGAATTGTTGATGGTGGATAGCAAGCTAACCTACAAAGAGCTAAACCTCATCCAACTGGTGACTCCACTAGCCTCTAGTAGGCCTACTAACTTTACTAGTTCTCATAGAATCCCCTGGGAATACACTAATCAGTCACATAAGTCTAAAACCCAGTCACTCATTGTGTGAGCTTAATATCCTTGCAGGTAGGTCTATTTTCAAGACACTCTTAAAATTTCAGCCTCTCTGCATTATTGAGTTTGAAATCTGGCTTCGCAAAGGATTAGCACCAGATCTCACCCTGACCCTAACCCTTCTACCATATTTGATGACCCATAAAATATTTTTTGGAAAAATTCTTGGATTGAAGATTCAACTTCTGTTAGGACCATTCACAAAGCAAGTTTTGTCCCTGAAAACCTCACAGCCTTGCAAGATCCCCAATTTTACTTATACCATAGAAATAAAATTTTTAGAACCACGTCTTAGAGTGGAATAGACCAGATATGCCTTGAGCCCATATATTTTCAACAAAGTCCTAGTAGAGAAGCCTCTCCTTCCACTCCTCCTGATTTTCAGCTTCTCCAAAACTTTGGTTCTTTTCACTCCAAATCTAATCAATCTTAGTTTTCTAGTCCATGTACATATGTCGCTCCCATTCACACATCCACTGTGCAAACCACACCATTTCATCCTCCACCTCCTCTCACAGACCCCCATCTCATAAACCCTCCTTGGGTTCCTTTACCTCCAATCATGGTAGCATGGTTTTCCCCCTTAGTTCTACCCCAACCTTTACTGCCCATGCCTCAAGACTACCAATCCAAAATCCCTCACTTTTATGGAGCCGACTCTACCACTACCCAACATCATGTAGATAGGATGAATGATGCCTTTGAGGAGATAGAAGAGGAGACCATAAAAATAAGTATCTTTGCCCAAAGCTTAGGAGGAGACGCTAAAAAATGGTTCAAAAACTTAACTCCTAACAGCATACATGATCTCCCTTCCCTCTATCAGACATTCATAAAAAAATGGGAGATTAAGAAAAACCCTCTCCAAATCCTCTCAGAGTATAACAACCTTAAGATAAATGTCAGGGAAAGTGTCCAAGACTACTGCATTAGGTTCAATAGTGTGTACAATGCCCTCCCACCTCACATGAAATCCACACAAGGCCTAGCACTAGTGAAATTTCTAGAAGGCTTTGATCTAGACATGGCCTACCAACTGAGAGAAAGAGATCCCTTAACTTTAGAATACATGTAAAGGGGATTTGTGAGTGTAGAGGCCAATTTAATTGAAAAAAGGGCTAGGATGAGGTCAGAAAAGAAGGTCACATACAAAGATGAAACCATGGCCTCCACCTTGGATGCCAAAATTGAAAATCTAGTGAGAGTAATGGAAAGAATGATGGAGAGGATCAACTTGAGTGAAAGAGCACCTCCTAGGGAAAACCAACAAAATCCCCAAAACAAAAATGGAAACCAAAACTTTAGAAGATACCCTCCCCAAAATAGACAAACAGACAATGACCAAAAAATCATGCCTCCTTTCCAAGACAACTATGCAGATGAAGAGGAAAGAGAGACTGAACAACCGTAAGAAAACCTTGTAAACTTGATAGGCTCTGTGTTGAGTAACCAGCTCCAAAAAGAGAAGAAAAGAGATATCAACGCCTTAGAAATGATCCACTTCGAGGGGGCAACCTCCAATACATTACATAAATGAACAATTCTTGGATGATACAATTTACAAAACCTCCTTTCTATATATAGGAGTCCATGGGGCCATAATGTAATCCTAGTGGGCCACAATGTAATCCTAGCCGACCCAACAATAATAATTTAAGGGCACAATAATAATAAAATGGGGGTTACAAGGGTACAATAATAACAATAAGGGGGTTACACTAACAACAATAAGGGACTATACTAGTAATATAGGGACCTAACATGCCCCTCTCCTTCAAAAAAGTGTTGTGCTCAACGCTTGAGTAGCTCTGGGTGCTTCTGTATAAAATTCTCATCCTCCCATGTAGAATCTTCAGTGGGTAAGTTCTTCCACTTGATGAGATACTCTGAAATTGATCGATTCCGTAGTTGTCGAGTTCTTGTTTCCATGACCGCTTCTGGTTCCAATATGATTTTCCCTTCCTCATCAAGTTCTGGCAATATTGTTTGAACTGGAAGATTTTCACCTATAACCTTCTTTAAGCATGAAACATGGAAAACTGGATGCACTCGCGAAGAAGCAGGAAGCTCCGATTTGTATGCCATAGTACCAATCTTTTGCAACACCTTGTAAGGACCATAGTACTTTGGCGATAATTTATTATCCTTCTTAGCTTGCTTGAGGGACATTTTTTTGTATGGTTGTAGCCATAAAAATACCCAATCTCCTACAACAAAACTTCTCTCGCTGCGATGTTGATCTGCCTGTTGTTTCATTCGATTTTGTGCCAAATTCAGGTTATCCTTTAAGAGTTGGAGAACTTCTTGCTGATGCTCGATGTGATCTTCCACTGCTTGAACCTTTGAATTTTTCCTTAAAGATGATGTGATGGATGGTGGATGATATCCATAAAGTGCCATAAATGGGGTCATTTTTGCTGCAGTATGGAAGGAAGTGTTATACCACCATTCGGCGAGAGGTAACCACTTGACCCATTGTGTTTGTTTATCAGATACAAAACAAGGAAGATATCCTTCCAAACATTTATTTACTATCTCAGTTTGACCATCAGATTGAGGATGATAAGATGAGCTATGAGCTAATTGAGTACCCAAACAATAAAATAACTCTGTCCAAAAATTTCCAGTAAAAATGGGATCTCTGTCACTCACAATAACCCTTGGGCTTCCATGTAGCTTTTGAATTCTGTCCATAAATGTAGTAGCAACTGTACTTGCTTTAAATAGATGAGATAATGCACAAAAGTGTGCATACTTGGTAAGTCTATCAACTACCACCATGATGACACTCTTTCCTTCGGACTTAGGTAAACCTTTGATAAAATCCATTGAAATCTCCTCCCAACGTTGACTTGGAATGGATAAAGGTTGTAGAAGTCCCGGGGTCTTAATTGTCTCCACTTTATTCTGCTGGCAAACCAAACATTCCGCCACAAACTTTTGAATATCAGATTTAAGGCCATCCCAAAAAAAATCTTTCTTCACCCTGTGGTAAGTTTTTAAAAATCCTGGGTGTCCTCCTAAAGGAGAAGTGTGCAATTCCAGAAGAATCTTTTGTTTTAGTTGGGAATTCTTACAAAGATATAAGCGATCTTTGTACCATAAGGAATCATTTTTCCAACTAAATGTATCGGATGTACTAGGATCTTGCTGCAACTTTTGAATGAGTGTCCATACATCTTTGTCCTTATTCCATTCATCTCTTGCTTCAGTTATCCAATTTGGTTGGATAATAGAAATGGCACAAAGCAATGCTTCCACCTCTTCATTCTTTCTTGAGAGTGCATCTGCAACAACATTAAGCTTTCCTTTTTTGTAGATTATTTCCAAGTCATAACCCAACATCTTTGTGACCCATTTTTGCTGCTCTTCTGAAGATAGTCTTTGTTCCAAAAAGTGTTTAAGACTATCATGATCAGTTTTTACCTTGAAGTGTCTTCCCATTAGGTAAGTTCTCCATTTCTTTAGTGCATGCACTATTGCTAACATTTCCTTCTCATAAATAGGTTTCTGTAAATACTTTCCTTTGATTGGACGACTTTCAAAAGCAATGGGTCTTCCTTCCTGCATCAAAATTGCACCAATTCCATTTCCTAAGGCATCACATTCCACAATAAAGGTTTTTGTGAAGTCTGGCGTAGCTAAGACCGGTGCTAGGCACATTGCCTCTTTAAGATGTTCAAAGGCCTTAGTTGCTTCAGGAGTCCATGAAAATGCATCTTTCTTCAATAATGTTGTTAGAGGTGTTGCTATTCTTCCATAATTCTTAACAAACTTACGATAATAGCCTGTTAACCCGAGAAATCCTCGCAACTGCTTTATTGTCTTAGGGACTTTCCATTCCTTAATGGCTTTAATTTTGTTAGGGTCTACTTTAACACCCTCGTGGGATATAATATGACCCAGATATTCCACCTCTTGTACTCCAGAGAAACATTTGGATGCTTTTGCATATAATTGTTTCTCTTGCAATAGTTTGAGCACCCTGTCAACATGCTCAACATGATCCTTCCAAGACTTGCTATAGATTAGTATATCATCAAAAAATACTAGCACAAATTTTCTAAGGAAGTGTTTGAAAATGGAATTCATCAACCCTTGAAATGTAGAAGGTGCATTGGTAAGGCCAAAAGGCATGACCAAAAATTCATAATGACCCTCATGAGTTCGAAATGTTGTTTTTGGAATATCTTCGGTCTTCATTCTAATTTGATGATATCCTGACCGAAGATCCAACTTGGTAAAATAAATTGCTCCATGTAATTCATCCAATAATTCATCAATCACAGGAATGGGAAATTTATCTTTAATGGTGAGCTTATTGAGCTCCCTATAATCCGGACACATTCGCCATGATCCATCCTTCTTGTGTACCAATACTACGGGAGCATAGAAAGAACTTTGACTAGGTTGAATTATACCCGCCTCTAACATTTCTACAATCATACGTTCAATTTCGCTCTTTTGGAAGTAAGGATATCTATAAGGCCGGATGTTTGGAGTAACACTTCCTGGAATCAAATGAATAGCATGATCATGATCACGAATAGGTGGGAGTCCTTTGGGAGTTTCAAACACCTTGGAATGATTGTCCAATACTTGTTGGAGATCTGCAGGAATAGATGATTTTGATGTTGGAACTTCTAGTGAGCATAATTATGCAATTACGCCTCGTTGTTCTTTCTTTAGAAGCTTTGTCATGACATTAGAGCTTATTATCCTTCCCGGCTTCCCTTCAATACCCCGTAATTCGACTTCCTTTCCTTCTGAAAAAAATTTCAAGAAAAGTTCTTGAAAATTAAAGCTACCGTCCCCAAAGATTGTAACCATTGTACTCCTAGTACAACATCAGCACCTCCCATAGGAATGGAAAGCATTGGACTAGTCAATACATATTCCCCCATGGTTAGCTTGATATTATGGCATTTTCCGGAGAAATTTATAGTTCCTCCATTTGCAACCATCACTTGACATTCTGGTGCTGGGTATAGGAAAAAATTTAATTCCTTGGCTACCTTACAATGAATAAAATTATGGGTGCTACATGAATCAATCAACACTATTACCTTTTTCTTCTTGATATGTCCTTCTATCTTGAGAGTTTGAGGAGTGGTAATTCCTGCCAGTGCATTACACGATATGGTTGGATTCATTTCTTCCTCTTCTAGGGCTGGTTTCTGGTGTATATCCTCTTCTTGTTCATTTTCTTCTTCCTCTTCACAATCTATGTAAAATAATTTCTTCTCAGCACACTTATGACCTTTAGTGTATTTTCTATCACAACTGTAGCAAAGCCCTTTTTCTCTTTTTTCTTCCAGTTTTTGTGGTGTCAACCTTGTAGGTTGTGGAAATCTAGGCGTAGCAACACTTCCTTCTTTATAGAATTGAGTGGTAGGCTTCCTTGTCGCCATAATTTTACATTCAACTTTTCTTGCCAACCTGAATGCCTTCTCCAATGAATCGGGTTCCAAAACACGAACTTCATGTTGGATGTTATCCTTTAGAGTACCTATGAAGAGATCAATCCTGTGTTCCTCTGGAATATCAGTTACCCTTATATTCAATTTTTGGAAGTCCTCAATGTCCTGCCCCACTAAACCCTTTTGTTTGAGATTTATCAATTGGCTAAAGAAGGTGTTGCTCTTTGTATCCTCATAATGTGCTATCATTTCCTCAGTAAAAATTGACCAAGTGACAATTTTTTTACGGGAGAAAAGCCATCGATACCATACAAATGTATTTTGTTCTAAATGTAAAGTTGCAATGCGTACCTTTTGTGTGTTTTGCATGTTATGGAGATAAAAATATTGCTCCATCTGTAGTATCCATGTTACAGGATCCTTTCCATCAAACTTCCTCATATCCATTTTTGGAATATGGTGGTTCTTCCTGCCAACATTAGAGTTTATGAAATCATGATTAACATTTATTTTTTTCTCATCATGAGGTTCTTCTACTATATTTCCACCATTAGGAATCGTTTCTTGTTTTAAGCTTGTCATCAAGCCTTCCATGTATGCTTTTAGATCATTCTTCATGTTTTCCATGTTGTCTTTCATGTTTTCATCGATCTTAGCTTCCATGTCATCAATCTTAGCTTCCATGCCCACTTCCATGCCATCCATCTTAGCTTCCATGCCCACTTCCATGCCATCCATCTTAGCTTCCAAACCATTCATCTTAGCTTCCATGCCTTTCTTCAAACCATCCATCTTAGTTTCCATGTCTTTCTTCAAAACTTCCATTTCATTTTTTGTTGTTCTTTGCGAGAGCGAAATTTGTTGCACTTGCTCTTGTAATTTTGATATGTCATGTTGCCATTCTTCATCTTCATGAGTCACAGTAGAGCCTTATAAAGGCTTAATGGGAGTTGAATTATTTTTAGGGGCCATTTTATAATCCAATACTGATATCTATTCTACAATATTCCCTTGGAATCAATTCAAATTGATTCTTCAAACAAGACTTATGAAATTCGGGAAAAAAATACACACCTTTTACTTGCTTTTTAGGAGCTCTGTATTTAAATTGAATTATCTCTGTAATTGAGAATCTTCAATATCTGAAATTCACTACTGTAGTAACCTTCTGAAATTTCTTTCAAATGCCACAGGTATGATCTGATTTGGATTCTTCAAGACAAAGTTATTTCCAATCTCCCACAATGACCCAATTTTGGACTAGTTCAGTAGAGCGAACTTGTACGACTTGCCACGTGTCACTGTTTCGTCCTTCGTCTTTGAAATTGATATCCAAGAAACTGAAGTCCGTGTAATTGTAACCACTTTTTACGGCACTCCAATCCGATGCCCAGAGAGAGAGTTATTGAACTTTTCCCACGATCACCTCTTTGAGATGAAATTCAGGAGTCTGAAAAAGCACTACCTTCCACAGATCATATCTCCAAAAATATTGCGAACCAAGCTCTAAAATTTTTTGACGAATTTCCTCAGGATTTTTTCTTCGCACTATATGAATTGCAGATTCTGACCCTTCGTAGAAATTTTTTTATAGCGCAAATTCCACGATGACCTGTTTAGGAGCCTGAAAAAAGACCTAACATCCACAGATAATATCTCCGAAAATATTGCGAACCAAGCTCTGAAATTTTTAGAAAAACTTCCTCAAGATTTCAGCTTCGCACCCTAAAAATTTCAGCTTCTGAAGCTTCGTAGAGAAAAATTTATAGCAAAACTGCCACGATGACCTGTTTGGAGAAGCGAAACCCTAGAATCCAAAGCTCTGATACCAAATGTTGAGTAACCAGCTCCAAAAAGAGAAGAAAAGAGATATCAACGCCTTAGAAATGAGCCACTTCAAGGGGGAAACCTCCAATACATTACATAAATGAGCAATTCTTGGATGATACGATTTACAAAACCTCCTTTCTATATATAGGAGTCCATGGGGCCATAATGTAATCCTAGTGGGCCACAATGTAATCCTAGCCGACCTAACAATAATAATTTAAGGGCACAATAATAACAAAATGGGGGTTACAAGGGTACAATAATAACAATAAGGGGGTTACACTAACAAAAATAAGGGACCTAACACTCTGATAATGAGGGTGATGTTTTTCTCACTAAAGAAGAACAAGGGTTATTCTCCTCAAATCAAACTGAAAAAAGATATGAGGATCTTGAAGAGTAAAAATTGGGATTCAAAAATTCCATAATGGAGGTTCATAGGTAATATGACCTTAGGAGTAAGAAAAACTAAGATTCCTCCAAGGAAAACAAACTAGAAACTGTTGTTAAGAAGTCCCCTGAAAAAATAATAAAAAGGATAGTAGAAAACATCACCACAATGGCTAAGAAATCTGATCAAAATGACAAACTAGCCAACAAAATGGTGACCCAAGCTTCCCTAGTACATCAACTAGTGGCCCTAATAAAACTGCTCCAAATGATAGTCCTAATAAAACTCAGCAAACCAAAATTTCTTAAAATAATATGTGTGACAAAACTGATGTAAATATACCAAAAACACTAGCACCTTCAGTTTTGAGGGTGAGATTACCAAAATCAAAATAAGCATGCCTCTTGCTGACCTAGTAACTTGGGATGTATATAGGTCCCAAGTGTTGAAAGCTTTGAACAGAGGAAATGACACTGACACTCTCAACCTAACTGATGACAAACCAAAGTTTTTTTTTGGACCTAAGGCAGAGGGAAAATATCAAGAAGGAGTTGTCCCTCCATTTTATGTTAGCTTAAACATTCATGACAAAATCTTGCACAATTCTATGCTAGACTCTGGTGCCTCACACAATCTCATTCCCAAGGTGGTAATGGAGAGATTAGGCCTCCAAATAACCAAACGTTACAAGGACTTGTATTCTTTCGATTCAATCAGAGTCAAATGTTTGGGTCAGATTAAGGATCTGTGTGTCAATCTGGCACAAATATGTGCTAGGAGTCTAGTTATGGACATTGTAGTGGCTGAAATTCCCCTGAAGTATGGAATTATTTTATCCAGATCATTGGGAGCCAAACTCCAAGGGAACCTCCAAATGGACATGTCCTATGCTACCATCCCGATCTTTAACCAAACAAGGGGATTGTACCAAGAATCACACATGAAATATATGGTTAGCAGCCAAGATAGGACAAACAACACTCCTCTTTATTCTAACCATTCAGACCTTGACTCATTTATATTGCATAGTGAAGATGACATTGATGAACAAGTAAATGAAAATGAGAAAGATCTAGGCCTACCACAATAGTCAAACCAAACACCGAATGAAGAACTTGACAGCCAAAACTCTAGCAGCCCCGAACAACAACATAATTGCGAAGTTGAACTTAAAACACTGTGGAACGTGAGATTTGATGGCTCTTGTGGCAAATCTGGTTCGGGAGCTGGTGTGTGGATACATAACACCAATGAAGGCCACTCCTACAAACTATACTTTCAATGCACTAACAATATTACAGAGTATGAGGCCCTTCTCCTAGGTTTACATTTACTAAAAGATATAAGAGCCAATAAAATTTTTGTTTAAGGAGATTCTGAACTAATCATTAGACAAATCAAGGGAGAATATTATACCAAGAATCCTAGGCTAAGATAGTACAGGAATGCTGCCTTATACCTCCTAAAAACTTTTGAGAAGTATGCACTTATCTCCATCCCGAGAGCTCAAAATAGCCTTGCTAATGAACTTGCCTTTGCTACCAGCATGTGCCAAATACCCCATGCCAATTAACAATACACTGTGAAAGTCAAGTGCAGACCAGCAATCCCGGATAACATAGATTATTGTAATATCCAAAAATAGGGAAATTATACAACAATGAGAATATCTTAAGATATTCTAAAGTTGGAGATCCAGAAATACTTGAACACAATAATGCAAGTTGTGTCAATTTACTTATTAGATCATATTAGGAGCATATCAACAATACTATATCTCCATATGTTATCTCCAAGTGTGGAAAAGAAGTGATCTGGACCATGAAAATTCTATTTCCATAAAATAACACTGTAACTATGAGAAATGGGACTTGGATCTGTTATTCCATGCAATATACATCTCACATATCAAATGGGAGCTGAAAAAAATCATTCTAGCTAAGTTAAACAGATCTCTCGGTTCTTATATAGCTAGAAAACACTGAAAACCCATGACTTAACTCATACAGAAAAATATGAAGCAAGAACAACGTAATTAAAAGAGGGATTCTATAGAAATATGTCATATAAAATAGATCTGGAGTTTATTTAGCCAAAGCACAGAGAAAAATAAAGATCTAGCCTCTTTTATACAATGTAAAGATAACCTGGCAGGGGTTTCTTGGAAGCTCAAGTACAAAAAGGAATAGATCTGAATATTCAGCTACAAAATAACACAGTCCCCTGAAACATTACATGAAAATAGCTGAATAAATTACAATAGGGATGAGAATCTCTTTTTCTATCTTTTTGGGGGAAGGGTTGGCCCTTGCCCTAGGAAACTAGCCCAAAATCAAGGTATTAAACCTTGCTACAACAACTCTCTGAAAAATGATGCAGTTCCTACAAGGGAATACACTATAGAAGTACAGAGATGCTTTGGCCCAGTGCCAATATGTGAAAATATGCCTGAGAGTCCTTCTTACTGATCCTCCAATGGATAGACAAGCTCTCCACTGAAAGATAAGCCCATAAATGACTCAAAGAGATCCTCCTTTGCTGCACCTCGCAACACAACCCAGCTCTAAATAGAAACTGTGTTGTAGCTGAAGAGGTAGCTTGGCAAAAATTCTAGAATGAGGAAATGTAGCTAAAGAACCTCTCCTTCCTCAAGGATGAGGTATGACTTCTTGATCGGGAACACCCTTGTGCTAAACAGCACTACAACCCTGCTAAACAACAAGAGGAAGCAAAGTCTCAACAAACCAAAGAAAATAATAATCCAAGCATGAATACAATGGCTATCCTCCTCTCCATATATAGCAATTGCTCCTCTCCACAATAGGTCCCATCCATATGTGCCACCTAGCCCATGCAAGTTGTCCTCCATTAAAAATGTGCATTCCATCATGGAGATACAATGTATCTAGACAGTGCATGAGGACTTAGTCAAATATGATTGAATCAACATGATCCAATCCTGTTCAGACCTATAGGTTCTCAATCTGGCTACCTATTCTTCCCCTTTTCACATGAGGAATGTTATTTTTCCTGCTAAAGAGGTTAATGGGCATCCCTACCCATTATATTCATCTAATGCTAACTATATTGTTCCTTTTAGCTTGAGGCTAAAATTTGGGAACATTACAATCCTCCCCTCCAAAATGTTGCTTGTCCTAAAGCAACTATATAGAGAGAGAAAAATTCTTCCCCTTCTCCTCTTTTGGCCTCCTCATCAATATTCCCCACCACTGCTCAAGATAATCTACAACAAATCTGCCCTCCAATGTCTCCTCCCAAAGATGCATAACCAAATGGCTGACATCATGAAAAGGTGGAAAGTGTAAGTGGAAAGCTTCTTGCTGTCTCATGGCACCCTCAAGGTAGGAGTGATGATACACATGGGAAATCTCATTCCCAATGAGTGACCCTCTCACCCATGCTATCATCCAAATGAAATGAGGCATCCTAGGTAGCTCATCAAAGAAATCGACAACCCCGGGTTTATGCAATGTGTTGGGGCTGAATGGAGAGTTTATATTTTTCCATCCAAGTAGTTTCTCTCTCCATTTATGGTAAGTATGAGGGAGTTGCTAATATTGGGCTGAAATTTCATGGCCCTCAGAAATGGCCCAATCTACCCCACAAGATAAATCAACCATGAAATTCCTCCTCCAAGAACGCAATTTCTCCCAATGGCTCCTCCTATATGAAGGAAAGAGGTGTGATGTGGCAATCCTGGTGTTCCCATTGTTTCTCATGAAACATACAACATGTAAAATAGGTAGGATCATACTCCCAATGGGCCCCTCAAACTCATATCCCACTCTCCAGACAAAGCTTCCCATGAACATAAAAATATCAGCCATACATGGAAGCAATAACCAATAGAAACAAGTTGTCATATGACAACCAGAAGGTGGATCAAGGTTCCTCACATGGAACCAGCGCAGTGCACCCTTTTCTTGCATCAAATCAAAAATTAACAAGTGTTCTTCCCGCCACTTGTTTTTTGCCACAATCATTTTACAAGATAGCAACATGAAAGTACAAAGTGGTGTCAATGGTGCACACCAAAAATCATGTGGGTTCCCCCACAAACCACCAAATAAATAGCCAATCTAAATGCCACAAGTGGCTCTAAGTACATCATCATATAATATGCAAGAAGGGACAATCCTTCTTGGTACAACATGCTGCTCATATAAGGAAAATAATTATAAAACATAAAGTGAAATTGTACACCCTCCATCATGTACTTGAGACCTTGAGCTGAAATGGCTCAACCATAAATTTTCCCTCACCTCCAAAGAGTAGGGAAGTTGATGTGACCTCTTCTCTATCATCATCCGGGCTATGCATCTCTCCATGTGCTAAAATATGTCATGATAGATGCCATCCCAAGTGAACTCCTCTTCCAAAGAAATATATGCATCATAATGCATGGAAAGGAAGTCCTCATGTGTTGCATGAAGCAACTTCTCCTTGAGCTTGGAAGCTCTAGTCAAGAAGACTCTGCCATTGGAATAGATGACCACATCATCCACCATGTAATCATCATCTTTATTTGGGTCATCAAGTATCATACATGCACCTAGATCCTTGGAGTACTCTACCAAGAGTTGAGACCTCCAATATGGATCAATCCTCCCAAGAGACAGTGTTGGTGATCTCGCATGTGAAGTTATCCTCATGTTGCTGCCTAATACTTTGACATACCCCATGCCAAATTTTTCCTCCAAACTCTTCACATCTCCAAAATCCAAGAGTGGTGAACCCAAAGACAATATGTCCCTCATCAACTCTATATCTGGTGACCTCCCAGGTGGAATGCCTCCATGTAGTCAGACATCAAAAACTGAAGTGGACTATGTATATGAGTCGACTGAGTTGTCCCTCTCTTCACCGTGTATTGCAATCCCCTCCTTATGTGCCAAGACCTCCCAAAATAGATAAGGGTGAATGCTCATTATCCCTTGATGCTAATCCTTCTCCTCTTCTTCCATATATGAGAATGCCTCATCCTCAATGAGAGACCCTTGATCTTGGTCATCTCTTGAAGGAGAAGAATCCATGTCTTCACAAATAGAAGAGGGCTCTTCAAGAAGTGGGGATCTTTCCCTTGGAAAACTATCATGAATTTTTTTATACCCCTTAAAAATATGGAGTGGATTTGGTCTAATATGTCTCTCCAACTCATGCAAAGTGTTTGAGTTTTTGTTTTTAACAAATGATGGTTCATAATGTTTTCTATCAAATCTCCTCACCAATTTCTTAGTGAACCCAACATAAGTTTTTACATTTGCATGAAAAAATGAAGTAGAATAATTAATCCACCAATCATGGGCCATACCTTTGAGGTGTAGCACTGCTACTCTGATGGCCTAATTCTCTGAAACTTGGTGTAGCTGAAAATAGGATTCTAGCTTTTCAACCCAAGATTTTGTTGTGCACTCTGCTGATACATCAAAGTGAGATAGGAAGATCCTACCTCTATTGCTTCTTTTGTGGCTGATATATATTTCCTTCTTGAATTTGAAAAACCCTTGGAAGTCTAAGTGCTCTTTGAATCTCCAGGATTGAGATTCATACTCCTGAAGATAGTCACTCAAGGTCTCCTCCCTTGGTGCATATTCTTCCTCCATCCTTCTTACAGTAAATGAGGGCAATAGACTACACCGTGGATCTAAATGTGTGGCTGAATGCTCACACCCATCATAAGAATAGCTAGGGCTTGCTTCAAACCCTCTTAGAAATCTTCTACACTTCCCTTTCATCTCCTTGAGATCTCCCTTGATGTTCTTCATAGCTTGGAAAAGAAGCAGGGAGACCCTCTCTTCCTTCATTCCTCCAAATAATGGAGTCATGCTTTTGTTTCTTCTACACAAATTCTCTCTTCTATGAGAAGCTTCTCCTCCTAATGGCATAATGTATTGGATTCATAGGCTGAGCAAATATTATGCTCTGATACCACTGTAATATCCCAAAATAGGGAAACTCTACAACAATGAGAATAACTTAAGATATTCTAAAGTTGAAGATCCAACAATAATTGAACACAATAATGCAAGATGTTTCAATTTACTTATTATATTAGATTAGGAGCATATCGGCAAAACTATATCTCCATATGTAAACTCCAAGTGGGGAAAAGCAGTGATTTGGACCATGAAAACACTATTTATAGAAAATAATACTGCAACTGTAAGAAATGGGACTTGGATCCATTATTTCATGAAATATAAATCTCACATACAGAATGGGAGCTGAAACAAATCATTCTAGCTAAGTTAAACAGATCTCCCAGTTCTTATATGGCTCAAAAACACTAAAAACCCATGACTTAACTCATACAGAAAACTCTGAAGCAAGAAAAACGTAATTACAAGAGGGTTTTTGTAGCAATATTTTGTAGAAAACATATCTGGAGTTTATTTATCCAAATTCCAGAGAAAAACAGAGATCTAGCTTCTTTTATACAATGTAAAGATAACCTGGCAAGGGTTTCTTGGAATCTCAAGTACAAAAAGGAATAGATCTGAATATTTAGCTACAAAATAACGTAGTCCCCTGCAAAATTACATGAACATAGCTGAATAAAGTACAATAGGTATGAGAATCTCTTTTTCTAACTTTCTGGGGGAAGGGTTGGCCCTTGCCTTAGGAAACTAGCCCAAAATCAAGGTATTAAACCTTGCTACAACAACTCTCTGAGAAATGACACAGTTCCTGAAAGGGAATGCACTGTAGAAGTGCATAGATGCTTTGGCCCAGTGCAAATATGTGAAAATATTCCCAGGATTCCTTCTTACTGATCCTCCAATGCATAGAAAAGCTCTCCACTGAAAGACAAGCCCAGAAATGACTCAAAGAGATCCTCCTTTGCTGCACCCTGCAACACAACCCAGCTCTAAACAGAAACTGCACTGTATCTGAAGGAGGTAGACTAGAAAAAATTCTAGAATGACGAAATGTAGCTCAAGAACCTCTCCTTCCCTAAGGATGAGGTAGGGATTCCTGACCGGGAACACCCTTGTGCTAAAAAGCACTGCAATGCTACTAAACAACAAGAGGAAGAAAAGTCTCAACATACCAAAGAATATAATAATACAGGAATGAATAAAATGGCTATCCTCCTCTTCATATATAGTATGTGCTCCTCTCCACAATGGTGCCATCCATATGTGCCACCTAGCCCATGCAAGTTGTCCTCCATTAAAACTGCGCATTCCATCATGGAGATAAAATGTATCTGGACAGTGCATGTGGACTTGGTCAAATATGACTGAATCAACATGATCTAATCCTGGTCACACCTGTAGGTGCTCAATCCAACTGCTTATTCTTCCCCTTTTCATATGATGAATTTTATTTTTCCTCATAAAGAGGTTAATGGGCCTCCCTACCCATTTTATTGATCTAATGCTAACTATAATGTTCCTTTTAGATTGAGGCTAAAATTTGGGAACATTACAATTATTGGCAAGTATTTGAAAATGGAAAACAGATTGAAAACTTCTTGCAGCCCAAAACTAAGTTTGAAATGTTAAAATCAGACTTAATCCACCAAGAAGTTTGCTTTGATGAAGAACAAACCGTCAAAACAAAACTGACTTGTAATACTGACATAAATCTGCTAGAACGTCCTCTTGAGGTAGAATCATTTGAAGATTTAGATCAAAAAGACGTGGAGGAATTGCAATGCAAATATAACTCGTTACCAAGAGGTATTTCCCCCTTAGAATAGTTGTTTGACTTCAATGATCTGGCTTGGAAGCCAAAAATATAATCTATTGAGACTGATGTAGAAGAATGCAACATTGGCAACATAGAAGAACCCAAAATGATCAAGTTGTCCAAAACTCTCCCTCCTCACATAAAATAGAAATATATAGAGTTTTTCAAAGAGTTTAAAGATTTTTTTGCATGGGGGTATGAGGACTTAAAGTCCTATGATAGAAGCATTATTCAACATAAGATTCCTCTCAAGGAAAATCATAAACCATTCAAACAAAAATTAAGAAGAATAAACCCCGTCTTATTACCTCTTGTTGAAAAATAAATAAATAAGATGTATGATGTTGGTATCATAGTCCCACTTAGGTACTCAGAATGGGCTTCTAAACTTGTGTCAGTAAGAAAACAAGGGAGATTAGGCTGTGCATAGAATTTAGAAACTTGAACAAAGCCTCCCTAAAGGACAACTACCCTTTACCAAAAATTGATCATATACTGCAAAGGGTGGTAGGTTCTAAGAGAATATCATTGCTTGATGGCTTCTCAGGTTACAATTAGGTACTAGTACTGCCAAGGGATTAGCAAAAAACCGCTTTCACAACACCTTGGGGCAAATTCATGTATGTAAAAATTCCATTTGGGTTGATGAATGCGGGGGGTACTTTTCAAAGAGCCATGGACATAGATTTTTCTGAAGACATAGGTTACTTCATAGTGATATACCTTGATGACATCATTGTCTATTCTAAAACTGATGAAGAACACCTAGTTCATTTGAGAAAGGCCTTTGAGAAGTGTAGGAAGTATGGCCTATCTCTGAGTCCTAAGAAAACATTGTTTGGTCTTCAAGAATGAAAAATATTAGGCCACATATGTTAGCCCCCTATAACTTTTGACGAGAAAATAGGGGCTACTAATTTTTTGAGCCTTCAAGGAGTGCATTTCCCCTGAAAACACACCATCCTTGAAGTATTTTCATGCTCTATATCCTTTGATAAACCCTCACTACTGTTTCATAAGTCAATAAGCCTTTGCTCCTTATTTCATCCTCTCTCAGCCTCTGTTTTCCCCCTCCTTTTCCCTCCCTTAAAATGCCTCTAAATGATCCCAAATCCCTCCTAAGCCTCACAAATACCCTTTGTTTGGCCAAAAACCCCTTTTCCCCTCTACTTTTATCCATTTTCGGCCTCAAATTGCATTGAAAACAGGCCAAAAAAACCCATATTCTTCATATATCAGGCTTAGCCCCGTTCGGCCAGCCCCCGCAAACCATTTCTCCATATGACCCAGGCGTTGAAACCAAGTGTTTTCCTATGACGTGCTTATCATATCCATGGTCATGTGCAATACCAGTTGTCGATCAACACCAATCCGACGGTCCGCATTTTCCCTACAACGCACACACGTTCCCCGTTCATTCCCTGATCACATAACAACCGTTGATCTGATTCATAAATAAACGACCCGTAGTCCAGCCATCTTGGTGGTCACCACGATCGCGCCCCGTACAAAACCGGTGGTCTTTATCGCACCGCTTTTGAAAGGAAGGTGGTATTTTTCGTTCGGCAACGATCAACGTCACCGGCCGACACATGTACCCAAGCTGTTTTGAAAACCTGATCTCATCGAACATTAAAAATCGACCGCGGGCCTGGCGCGATATGCGCGTACACCGTCCGATCTGAGGCTAGCCATCTGATGGTGATCACGCCCCCAAGATGCTTGGGTGATAACCAAAGAAAACAGGGCCCTTGGCCCACCATTAGTCGCCCTCCAATGTGCTTACGGCCGTTGATATCCTCTTGAGATTGGACGGTCCAGGTTATATCACCCCTGCCATTAACCAGGTCCCACCGCCGGAGGTCCACGTCACCTGATTTCGTGGATTTCTCCCATCTCCTTTATATTTCGCCTGATTTCCAAAGCCCCTCCATCATTAAGTTACCACCGTCGATCACCGCCCCCATGCAATGATTGAACGGTCCCCGTGCATCTCTTCACTCAGACCCCCATCAGAGCATATTTCCACCATTTCGCTGCGTTTTTTCCACCATTTTATGATCACATCCACTGTTCCCCCAGGCTGTGCTGCCATTCTCAGAGCCTTTCAGAGCATCCATCCCCCTCCAGCATGGATTTCTTAACAATGTTGTGTGTTTTGCAGGGTACGGGCGGTGAACAACCGCCATGGTTCACAGTCACTATCGCATTGGCATAGCACGCAGGAAAGACCATTTTCAGGGATTGAAATTATGAAGAAGAGCCTGGGAAGGCATTATGACATGATTTTCATTGAAAGAATAGAATTAAACTCTGTAAATCCTTCCCAGAGACATTAAAGCTCAGATTTCACTGACAGAGACAGTCATGAAGTGGCAAAGAGTATCAGTAAAGAATTAAGAATTTCTAATGCACATTATCGAATATGTTAAGCCTTAACTCAGTGTTTTAAAGGAAAAATACTAGACTGAAGACGTCATGAATCACGCAGAAGACCTAGGGCACAAAAAACGATATACGATTGTCACCATCAGAAGAATGTTCTTTCCCATGAAAGGACGAAGTGCCCATATTGTTTTCATCCTATATCGTGTTCCAGAGAATATCTCTACCCTGACAATAGTCCTAATGCTACCAGAGCATTTGTTACATATTATGGTAGACCTCATAATCTGTATCCACCTTTTTGTTTATTCACCATAGTACTACAGCTGAGAGTACATCACGAACATACCTGGAGAAAATTGTAACCTGTCGAAGACCACTCTTTGACCCAAAGAGTACCGAAGATTAATGTATAAAAATTAAAACAGAATGGGCCTCGAGCCCCTCTTCCTGCCCTGTTTTAATGTCTCATTTAGTGTTTCATCTACCTCCTTTGTCTCTCTTTCAGATATAAAAACTCATGAGAAAACATTGTAAAGTTGTTGATCAGATATTTGTGAACTGTAAGTTGTTTCTCTTGAGACATAGTTCTCTGTGTAAAGTTGTAAGATAGGCTGAGGAAGATGTTTTCAGATTGAATATCAAGTTGTCGGTAATGTTGTACATGACTGGTGTTGCTCTTTAATATGACAAGAACATTTCTTTGGATCCTAATTTAAAGCAGCGGTGATGTTTTTCTATCTTTGTCCTTGCTTTCTTTTGTAGTTCATCATATTTCATTTCTTCTGGCACGCATCAGAAATATGGCATAGGATTTACCCTTGTTAGGTACCCTATGTTTCTGCTCTCCCTGTCTTCAATGTTTTCTACTGTATGTGTTATCTGAGGATTGATTTCAAGCTAATTCAACCAGTGTAGTGGCTCATATATATTGCTAGTTGATGTATGAATTAATGAATATGTTCTTAGATGTTCTTGATAAGGTTTTAATTGATGAATTGGGATACTGGGAGTTTAGAACTCTGTCTCTATCTCACTAGGATCCTTTCCATTAATTGAACCTCTCTAAGTTCCCTTAGGCTGGATACCTAATCATTGAGAGTTCAAAGTCTCTCTGACCTCGAGTTTTCACCTTTGTGTTTAAATCTTTAATGTTTTCTTGTCTGAAGAGTTAACCTTTAGGGTTTCGGATCACAGGTTGTCTAATGGCATGTCCTATCCCTGGATCTGATCCATGAATTTCACCTTGGAGGTTTCCTTGCTTTCCACCTTCTTTCTTACCATTTCATTTCCAGATTATCATCTTTAAGATCCAATGCTTTAGATGACTAGCCCAACTAAAAGCCTGCATATTGAATAGCAAGTAAACCCTTTCTTGACTCCATTGCCCAATGGTCTCAAGTGTTCTTTGAAATCATCTCTCCTTTTCCTAAAAACCTCTTTGCACAT
The DNA here is from genome assembly GCA_034641835.2 of Pinus albicaulis. Classification (NCBI taxonomy): domain Eukaryota; kingdom Viridiplantae; phylum Streptophyta; class Pinopsida; order Pinales; family Pinaceae; genus Pinus; species Pinus albicaulis. The sequence continues at coordinate 81,372,933 of CM076582.1, forward strand.
CCTTTTCTCACATTGAACCCTTCTTTCCTTATTCCAAACAACCAAACAAACAATCAATCAAACAAACCCGTGCCTATAACTAGCCTAATATCTTAACACAGAGCTTAAAGGACATAAAACCTTTGTCTATATAGAGAGATACCTCTCTGGACCCAGGAGGGCTAGATCCCGAGGTCTGAAAGTGGTTCTGATGTTGTCTCATCTTTTGGTATTGCCAAATTGCCAAAACATGGGAACCCCAACATAATGGCGACTCCACTAGGGACTTTCTGAGTATTTTCCATCTTACCACATCACAAGAGCCTCAGAAAGCCCAAAAATCTCTGGTTAGGTTGGCATTGGAACACTTCCACTTGAAATTCACTTTTTGCACCACTTGTTGTGTTTCTCCCCACACTCTTAGATAGATTCTGGAAAGGGCCAGATAGCATCCAGGTGTCACCTTATTTTAGAGGTGAAATACCTAGTAAAAGCCCTCCCAGTCCATCTCTGGTTATATTTTGCTGTGTTTTGAGGATATCTTTGAAAAGGGATAGTACATAATCATTGTGGTGGATAGTGTACCTCCTAGAAATATCCTAAACCTTCCACCTAGCGACTCCATAGTTCCTTAAAGATCAAAGAATCCACTGGTGATCAGTAGGCCTACTAATTATCTTGGTTCACATAAGACTCCACTGGGAGACTAGAGTCCACAACAACATCATCCATAACAGAATAAACAAGTAGGGTTAATCTGCTTGGTTGGAAAATAGCATTCTGGCTTCAAGAACCATTCACACAAGAGCTTACCCTGACCCAAAACCACCTGAAATAGTTGACAACCCCGAGAGCATTCTCAGGAAATCCCATACACTTAAAGGACCAACTATTTCCAGACACATCCATAGCACTAACTATACACCAAACGACTTTACATCTCTATCAGACCTTCATTTGGACCTAGACCTACCAAGCATATTTCCAAAAACTATGTCATTCAGTGCACCAGATCAGCTAGAGTTTTAGTTTCCCAGTTCACCATCTCATAGTGGTCAACACATTAGGGAGAGAGAGACCCCTCCATATACACGTCCCGATATTCATTTCATTCAAAACTTGGGTCTCTGCCACCCTAAATCTTCTCAACAGACTTTTTCTAGTCCAAGTATCCCTGTCATCCACATACCGGCTGCTCAAGCCAACCCTTTACCTCCTCAGAACATCAACATGGCAGCCTCATATGCACCTCTGATGTTACCCCAGCCTCTAGTGCCCTTACCAAACGATTATCAATAAAAGATCCCACACTTCACTGTAAAAGAGTCTACCACAACTCAACATCATGTAGAGAGGATGGAAGATTCTTTTGACTACATGGAGATAGATGATGATACATTCAAAATGAGAATATTTTCCCAGAGCTTAGGAGGTGACGTGAAGAAATGGTTTAAGGGTCTACCTCCTAATAGCATCCAAGATCTACCCTCCTTATATTAGAAATTCATAAACAAATGGGAAGTTAAGACCAACCCTCTCCAAATCTTAGTAGAATACAAGAATCTTAAGAGAAACGCAGGAGAGAGTGTCCATGACTATTCTACCAGGTTTAACAACGTTTATAATGCTCTTCCTCCACATATGAAACCTTCCCAAGGAATGGCTTTAGTGAAATACCCTGAAGGCTTTGATGCTGACATGGCCTACCAGCTTAGGGAGAGAGATTACAACACATTAGAAGACATGCAAAAAGGAGCAGTGAGTGTTGAGGCTAACCTGATTGAAAAGAAAGCAAGGATGAGGGTTGAGAAAAGGGTGACATATAGAGATGACATTGTAGCTTCCACATCTGACCCCAATTATGACCGTCTATCTAAAAACATGGAAAAGCTACAGAAAACTATGGAAAAAATGGTTGTCACAGTTAATAATCAGAACATAAACCAAAATCATAACCAGAACCAAAACTTTAGAAGGAACAATACCACTCCCAACAGACAAAGAGAATCAGATCAACAAGTCATACCCCCATTTCAAGAGAACTTCCTTGATGAAGATGAGGGGATTATAGAAGAGTCTGAGGAGAACATAATAAATATGTTTGAAACAGATAACTCGATCCACAACTATTCCACGGAAGAATATCAACCCTCACCCTCATGTGGGGATGAGGAAATATTAGAATCTGAGGATTACAGACTTGGATTTGAGAATGCCATCATGCAGGTCAGAGAATAGTATGAACTGAGAAGCAAAAAGAGCCTAGACACTCCCAAACCAAAGGCTTCTAAGATTACCATCAAGAAAAGGCCTGAGAATACTTCTAAAGTAACTGTTGAGAGTAACAAATCAGCAGCTGAGAGTTCTGGGAAGAACAAAGAAAGAGACAACCAAAATACAGAAAAACAAAGTCAACCGACCAGCAGCACTAGCACTGCAGTTAGTGCTCCTGATAAAAAAATCCCTAACATTGTACATAGTGAGAATCATCCCACTAATTCAGCCACTAAGGTAGTAGCTAGCAAAATAGAGTCAAGTATCACAAAGAGTCAGTCCATCTTCAATTTGGAGAATGAGATTGCTAAAATTAAAATCTCTGTACCACTCTTTGAGTTGGCCACTCAGGATGTATATAAAGGCCAAATTTTGAAAGCATTAAATCTAGGGGAAAACAGTGACACTGTCAATATGAGTGATGATCAACCAGTCCTTCTGTTTGGTCTGAAGATAGAGGGGAAGTTTCAAGAAGGGATAGTACCTTCTTTTTATATCAGTCTCAATATCCATGAAAAGATCCTTCACAACGCAATGCACAACTCTGGGGCATCACACAACTTAATGCCTAAGGTAGTTATGGAAAGGTTAGGCCTAGAGATAACTCGCCCTTATAAAGATTTATATTCATTCTACTCTAGCAGAGTAAGGTGCCTTGGCCTAATCAAAGACATGTGTGTGAACTTAACCCAGATTCCAGCCAAATGCATGGTTATGGATGTTGTAGTGGCAGATGTGCCACCTAAGTATGGCATGTTGCTATCAAGGTCATGGGGAGCCAAGCTGCAAGGTATAATGCATATGGATGGGGCATATGCCACAATCCCTGTCTTTAGCCAACTTAGGAGACTGTATAGAGAGGCACAAATGAAATTCCTGGTTAGCAGCCCTGGAAAGCCTTAAAATTCTCCTCTGTACTCTGTACACACAGATTTGGACTCCTTTATCTTTTGCAATGATGAATCCTTAGAAGAGCCAGAGCTAGAAAGCAGAGATATACAAAATAGGGAAGAGCCCATAGATTTCAACATAATGGCCTCTCTAACCTTAGAAGAAAACAAAGATGAAATTTGTGGACAGTGCACTGAAAACAAAATTCTGAGTCAACAAGAAACAAAATATGAACAACTGGCTAGTCACTCCTCACAAACTCATACACCACACGAAGAATGAAACTATCCATAGCCCAAGAATGAACCCTTCTGGGAAATGAATTTCAATGGTACATGCACCAAGAAAACCGCAGGGGCGGGAGTGTGGTTGCATAACACGGAGACTGACTATGCTGAGAGTCATGCCTTCAACCTGAACTTCAAATGTACAAAAAATATCGCAGAGTATGAGCTCTCATCCTAGGCTTGAATCTGTTGAAAAAATTAGGAGCCCGTAGGATAGCTGTTCAAGGAAACTCTGAGTTAATTATCAAACAAGTGAAAGGTGAATACACAGCGAAACACCCTAGGTTGAGAGCGTATAGGAATGACGCTATGGATTTATTACAGACCATTGTGGAATATGAACTAGTGTTTATTCCTAGGAGTCAGAATGTCATTGCAAATGGATTGGCTTGTATAGCTAGTTCATGTCACAAGCCTCCCAAAAATACAAAAATCATCATTCAAACGAAGTTCAGACCTGCAGTACCAGATAATGAGAAATATTGGTAGGTTTTTGAAGGAGATAAGCAGATTGAGGATTTTCTAATAGGTAGGAACGAGTTTGAATTTTCCGATACAGACTCTAAGTCCAATGATAGATGCCTAAGTGAAGAACCCTCAGATGAGAAATAAACACCCTGTAACATAGAAATAAACACTTTTAATGAATAGATTAGAAATCCAACTGAAGAATGTAGAAATGTAGATAATGAGGAAATAGAGGTGCTATAGGCAAAATATAAGAACATACCCCGAGGTCTGGCACCTTTAGAAGATCTTTTCGATTTCGATGATGTAGCGAAAAATCCCACTATTGAACACTTAGACTCCAACGTTGAGGAATGCAACATAGGCACTGAAGACAAACCCAAGATGATTAAATTGGCTAAGTCCTTACCCACAGACATGAAAAAGAAATATATCGACCTGTTCAAGGAATTCATTAATGTGTTTGCCTAGAGCTACAAGGACTTGAAGGCCTATGACACAAACATCATACAGCACAAAATACCTTTGAAAGAAAACCAGAAACCCTTCAGATAGAAAATTCACAAAATAAACCCAAAACAATTGCCTACAATAGAAAAGGAGATAAAGAAGATGTACGAAGAAGGAATAATAGTTCCGGTGAGGTTCTTTGATTGGGTCTCAAACCTTGTAGCTGTGAGAAAGAAAACAGGTGAGATCAGGCTGTGCATATATTTCAGGAACCTTAATAGAGCCTCACTTAAGGACAATTACCCCTTACCAAAGATGGAATATATCCTGCAGAGGGTAGTTGGCTCAAGGTGAATCTCCCTGTTAGATGGTTTTTCAGGTTACAACCAAATTCTAGTACTCCTAGAAGATCAACTAAAAATAGCTTTTACCACTCCATGGGGCACTTTTATGTATGTAAAAATTCCTTTTGGGCTGATGAACACTGATGCAACCTTCCAACGAGTGATGGACATCGCTTTTTCAGATGAAATTGGGCATTTCATTGTCATCTATCTGGATGACATAACAGTCTACTCCAAGACGGGTGAGGAGTACCTAAAACATCTAAGAAGAGTGTTTGAAAAAAGTAGAAGGTTCAGCCTGTCATTGAATCCTAAAATACTGTATTTGGGCTGCAAGAAGGTAAGCTTCTCAACCACATTATATCTGAGAAGGGAATTAGGATATACCCACAAAGAGTTGAGGGAATCCGAAAAATCACACACCCGAGAAACATTAAAGAGTTACAGTCCTTCATTGGGAAAATTAACTTCCTAAGGAGGTTTATTCCCAACTTAGCTGAACACCTCAGAAATATGACTGATATGCTGAAAAAAGGTGTGGGGGTTAAGTGGACTGTTGAGGCTAAAAAATATTTTGAATCAGTTAAAATTGCACTCACCCAGGCTCCTGTCCTAATCAGCCCTGATTTCTCAAAATATTTCCTGATATTTTCATTTGTCTCTGAGCATACAGTGGTTGTAGTTCTACTGCAGAAAAATCCAGAGGGAATGGAACAACCCATTGCTTTCTTCAGCAAAGCTCTGAGGGATGCACCCTTGAAATATAACATAATGGAAAAACAAGCCTATGCCCTGGTAAAGGCCTTGAAATACTTTATGGTGTACATACTGCATTCCCACACCATAGCCTATGTGCCGAACATAGTGGTGAAAGAAATTATGTCCCAAGACCCGGATGGGAAGAGGGGAAAATGGATTGCCGTGATTTTAGAGTATGACCTGGAGATAAAACCCACAAAATTGATCAAAGGTCAGGGCTTAGCTCAACTAATGGCTAAATCAAATTTACAAGCCCTTGACATGAACATGATAGATGCCTTGGATGAGCAGGAATGATTGCCTGATCCCACTATTGAGAAGCAATTTCAAAACTCTCCTTGGTATTCTGACATCCTGTATGTGCTCACAAACCTCAATGCCCCTCCTGAATTATCAAAAACTAAGGCCAGATTCCTAAAGCTAAAAGCCAGAAGCTACTGCGTATTGAATGAATGTTTATACTGGAAAAATACAAATGGCCTATTGCTTAAATGTTTTCCTGAAAATGAAGAAGAGAGGATTAAACAGGAGTTCCATGCAGGAGAGTGTGGAGGCCACCTGAACTAGAAAGCCACTGCTAACAAAATACTCAGAGCTGGCTATTATTGGCCTACAATTTTTAGTGACATCCATAAGATGATAATTTCCTTCCATAAATGCCAAATTTTTGAAGGCAAAAGAAAGCTCCTTCCTCTACCTTTACAACCCATCACTGTTGAAGGTCCCTTTATGCAATGGGGCCTAGATTTCATAGGAGAAATACAACCTGCTTATTTTTCACAACACAAGTGGATCCTTACAGCCACAGACTACTTCACTAAGTGGATAGAGGCCATACCTTCTAGGAATGCCACATATTCTGTAATTATTAGGTTCCTAGAAGACCACATCCTCTCTCGGTTTGGCTGCCCAAGAAAAATAATCACTGATAATGCTACTTCTTTTGGATCCAAGAAAATGATTGATTTTTTTCACAGGTACCAAATAGCACTCGTTCATTCAACTGCATATTACCCACAAGGTAATGGGTTAGCTAAATCATCAAACAAGAGCTTGGTGACCATCATCAAAAAGCTGCTGGAAGAGAACAAAAAGTCATGGCATAACAAGTTAGTGCATGCTTTGTGGCCTGACAGGCTTACAATAAACAAATCCATTGGCATGTCACCTTATCAGCTAGTTTATGGAATAGAAGCAGTGTTTCCTACCAGCCTTGGGGTAACAGTGATTAAACTTTTCCAAGAGATTCAAACAGAAGAAGACAACATGGTAAGGAGGATAAACCAAACGATTCATCTCCAGCAAACAAGGGAAGAGGTCTATAACAGAGCCCTGAAAATTCAGGAAAATATAAAGAAGTTGTTCGATAAGAGAACCAAGGCTTCTGACTTCAAAATTGGAGATAAATTTTTGAAGTGGGATTCAAGAAGAGAAGACAAAGGAAAGCATGAAAAATTTGACAGTTTGTGGCAGGGTCCATTCATCATCTAGGCCACTATTCGTCCCAATGCCTTTTTTCTGCAAGAGCTAGATGGTACAGAGCTGTTTGGGGGTCCTGTCAATGGCAGGATGCTCAAACAATACTACTGCTGATTTCCGATTTCCAGTTTCCATTTCCATTGTAAATACCATTACTGTGTTATGTTTTCAAGAAAAGAGAAAATGTTTCAAAAAAGAGAGAATAGAGGTTCAGACATGCTCAAAACATGAACGTCCGAAGAAAAAAGATTGGCTCTAACATGATCAAAACCTGAGCCAAAGGAAGTAAAGACAGTTGGTCCTAACATGCCCAAAATCTGGACCAACAAAGAAGAAAGAAGAATCAGCTCTAACAAGCCCAAGACCAGAGCTGAAACGAAGAAGAGAAAGTGACTCTAACAAGCTCAAAACTTGAGTCACAAAGCGAGGAAGGATGCTTCAAAGTTTCAGTTTTCAAGCCTTCAAGATTTTGTTTTCAGTTTTCTGCAAATTTCTGTCCATGTGCAACTACCTTTATGCCTTGGATCCACAACAAACTAGACTGTCTAATCCTAGTTTGACTGTTTTTAAATTTTTGTTGTAGAATGTAGAGAAGAAATTTGCTGGACAGTTTAATCCCAACATATATTAGATTAGGTAGAGAAACATGTGAGGCCAATAGTTAAATCTGGTCTCATGGAGTAATAAGGGTAGGAATAGAATAGGTTTATTTTCCCGATTGCAAAAAATTGATGATGTAAAGGGTCTGCTAGTCCAAATGCACCCTGAAGAAAAAATGATAGGACTATAGTCTGGGTAGGTAGTTGTTTGGGAGAATTCTATTGCTGATATGATGACTTCATGATTTGTGGCAGCTGGTCCAAGAAAGAAAATGGATGTGTCAAGCAGCAGGCATCTGGACTACACCAAAGACCATTCTCTGAATTCTTAACTCTGTCAAGAAGAAGCCATCCCCATGTGGAGCCACTGTTAGCCCCCTATGAATTTTTTGATAAACAAACAAGGGGGGCTAAGTTGTTTTTGAGTCTTCAAGGAATGCATTTCCCCTGAAAACACATCACCCTTGAAGCCTCCCTATGCCTTATCCATTGATGAATCCCCACTGCTATTTACATGAGAAAGCCTTTCTGCTGTGAAGAAAATGCCCAAAGGGCCCTTTTCCCTCCTTTTCCATCCCCACTTAACCTCTGTCTCTTCACCTTTTTTCCCCTCTCTTTATTCCTCCCTAAATCCTCTAAGTCATCCTTTTTCCCTTCTAAGCCTCACAAACACCCTTTGTTTGGCCAAATAACCCCTTTTCCCCTCTACCGTTACCCCTTTTCGGCCTCAAATTGCATTGAAAACAGGCCAAAAAACCCATATTCTTCATATATCAGGCTTAGCCCCCTTCGGCTAGCCCCCGCAAACCATTTCTCCACATGACCCAGGCGCTGAAACCAAGCGCTGGCCCGTGACGCGCTTATTATATCAATGGTCGGGTGCAATACTAGCCGTCGATCAACACCAATCTGATGGTCCACGCTTTCCCTACAATGCACATGCGTTCCCTGTTCATTCCCCAATGGCATAATAGCTGTCGATCTGATTCGCAGATCAACGACCCGCAATCCAGCCATCCTCGTGGTCCCCGCGATAGCACCCCATACAAAATCGACAGTCTTTATGGCACCGCTTTTGAAAGGAAGGCAGTACTTCTCGTTCCGAAGCGATCATTGTTACTGGCTGACACGTGGTTGCAGGCAGTTTTCAATACCATTTTCCCTGGGCGTTAAAGGTCGATTGCGGGCCCAGCGCGATATGCGCATACGTTGTTCGATCTGAGGCTGGCCATCCGACGGTGATTGCACCCCCAAGATGCTCGGGTGATAACCAAAGAAAACAGGGCCCTTGGCCCACCATCAGTCGCCCTCCGATGTGCTTACGGCTGTTGATCTCCTCCTGAGATTGGACGGTCCAGGTTAGATCACCCCTGCCATTGACCGGGTCCCACCGCTAGAGCTCCACGTCACCTACTTTCATGGCTTTTTCCCGTGTCTTTGTATTTCGCCCGATTTACTAAGCCCTTCATCATTTAATTTCCACCATCGATCATCACCCCCATGCATTTCTCCACTCAGACCCTCATCAGAGAAGATTTCCACCATTTTTCGTTCGCATCCACGGTCCCCGCCATGCTACGCCTCCATTCTCGCTGCCTTCCATTGCATCCACCCCTTCCCACGCATGATTTTCTTAACGTGTTTACGTGTTTTGCAGGGTTACAGGTAGGAGGAAAACGTCGTGATGCATGATCATTGTTTTAGTGGCACAAAGCACAGAGAAGCTGAGTTCAGAGCTTGATATTATAGAGAGGAGCCTGGGAAGGTGTTAGAACGTGATTATCCATTGAATGGATAGAGTTCAACTCTGCGAAACCTCTCCAGCGCCATTAATGCTCAAATTTCACAGATAGGGATAGTAATGGAGCAGCAAAGAGTGTCAGGGAAAGATCAGAGAATTTAAGGCTGGTAATCAGAGATTTTTGATCCTTAATTCAGTAATTGAAAGGAAAAATGCACCAGGTTGAAAACTTCATGATTATAACAGAGGGCCTAATAAAGTATAATGCAGAAAAGAATATATTAGTGTCACCATCATTAGACCGTTCTTTCTCATGAAAGGACAGGTTTCCCATACTGTTGCATTCTACTATGTTCCAGAGAAGATCTCTTCCCTGACAACAGTCTTGGTGCTACCAGAAGCATTGGGTACACAGTATGGAAAACCCTAGAAACATTGTTCCACCTTTTTGTTTATTTCACCAGAGTACCACAAGTACTGCAGCCGAGGATACATCAAAGACATACCTAGAGTAAATTTCAGCCTGTCAAAGACCACACTTTCACCCAAAGAGTACAGAAGTTCGATGCATAGACATTAAAACAGAATGGGTTTTGACCCACTGCTCCTACTCTGAGTAATGTTTCATTTAGTGTTTCATCTACCTCCTCTACCTCTCTTTCAGCTATAAAACTCATGAAGAAACTCATTGTAAGGGTTGTTGATTGAATATCTATGAACTGTAAGCTGTTTCTCTTGAGACATAGTTCTCTGTGTAAAGTTGTAAGATAGGCCGAGGAAGATGTTTTCAGATTGAATATCAAGTTGTTGGTAATGTTGTACATGACTGGTGTTGCTCTTTAATATGACAAGCACATTTCTTTGGATCCTGATTTAAAGCAACGGTGATGTTTTTCTATCTTTGTCCTTGTTTTCCTTTGTAGTTCAACATATTTCATTTCTTCTGGCACGCATCAGAAATCTGGCATAGGATTTACCCTTGTTAGGTACGCTATGTTTCTGCTCTCCCTGGCTTCAATGTTTTCTGTTGTATGTGTTATCTGAGGATTCATTTCAAGCTAATTTAACCAATGTAGTGGCTCATATATACTGCTAGCTGATGTATGGATTAATTAATCTGTTCTTAGATGTTCTTGTTAAGGTTTTAATTGATGAATTGGGATACTGGGAGTTTAGAACTCTGTCTCTGTCTCACTAGGATCCTTTCCATTAATTGAACCTTTCTAAGTTCCCTTAGGCTAGATACCAAAGCATTGAGAGTTCAAAGTCTCTCTCTGATCTCAGGTTTTCACCTTTGTGTTTAAATCTTTAATGTTTCCTTGTCTGAAGAGTTAACCTTTAGGGTTTCGGATCACAGGTTGTCTAATGGCATGTCCTGTCCCTGGATCTGATCCCTGAAGATCACCTTGGAGGTTTCCTTGCTTTCCACCTTCTTTCTTACCATTTCATTGCCACACTATCATCTTTAATATCCAATGCTTTAGATGACTAGCCCAACTGAAAGCCTACATATTGAATAGCAAGTAAACCCTTTCCTGACTCCATTGCCCAATGGTCTCGAGTGTTCTTTGAAATCATCTCTCCTTTGCCTAAAACCCTCTTTGCACATCCTTGTCTCACATTGAACCCTTCTTTCCTTATTCCCAACAACCAAAAAAACAATCAGTCAGACAAACCCGTGCCTATAACTAGCCTAATATCTTAACACAGAGCTTAAAGGACATAAAACCTTTGTCTATATAGAGAGATCCCTCTCTGGATCCAAGAGGGCTAGATCCCAAGGTCTGAAAGTGGTTCTGATGTTGTCTCATCTTTTTGTATTTCCAACTTGACAAAACATGGGAACCCCAACAGAGTGCATTCTCTTTCATTAAAATCATGCATTAAGTAGATTATCATTTCATCGAAAAATGCATTGAGTGCATAGATTACAATTGCATAGTTTTCAGAAAAAAGGTTTTTTCATAGATTACATTGCATAATTCACATCATTGAATGTTTTAGATTACTTTTGGATATTGAAATTCATCTAGTTAGGAAAAAGTTCCGTTTTCTGTATTACTGTTTGTTGCATCATTGTTTCAGACTCTTCCATTAGCTAGATAACATTCATAGATTTGAAAGATTTCTTTCCTCATATAGCTGCATATAGGAGATTCAGATGACAGTGGTAGGGCCTTGAAACTGAGACATAAATCAAGGTTAACCGTTAAAATTTATTCAATCAACCTAAGGAAGCATTCAAACTTAACGCTCACATTTAGTGGTCTAGGCTAGAGATGTGTTCCGGTGTCTTAAAACCTAGTAGCTGTCGCTCGCCTGTTGGCTTCAGACAGTGCTAGTATGGACTTGTGCTCCCCGTACCATTGAGTATATAAAGGGAGACCCCTCTAGGTTGCAATACTTTATCCATAGGAAGCTAAGTCTACCACCTTGTAACTGTGATACATAGAACACAACATTTGGGGAGACTACCTGCACGTACGCCAAGTCCTTGGTCATTTCTGTTTCATTTGATCACCAAGGTGTATATGGTTGTTCATGGAAACCTGGTACACCCTCTTGCTTAGAATTTCTGAGTAGTCATTTTGATATTTTCGTGACTCTTTAAACAAGAGAAGAGATCATCGAGTGCTTTCCCTTTCACGCTCGATTCAAACTGAAAGTGATAGAGTCACCTTTTTCCTGTTTCTCGACTCTTAAAATATGAAATGTCGAAGTTTTGTTTCAGTGTATTAAAATATTAATTGCCCACGAAATATTCCTGGTTAAAGTTATCTTCCTTATTGTGTTTTTTAGGGTTGTTTCCGATGGCAACATTTCCGGGGTTTACCAACCAAGGAAACCCCTCCGAAGGGAATCCTTGTCCTTTTCCTGTTTTTGAGAATGTTGATGCTCCTTATATGGCAACATTATCCCTTCCTGGGTTAACTATTGGTTTTCCTATCTGG